>MU225994.1:2278045-2329460 GCA_018584345.1 Thuja plicata
TATATATATATATATATAAAGAGTACGGTTACTGTGATCATCAACAAAACCTGTAACAAGCTACTCATAAAGTCCAAAAGATAGCATGTATAAACCATAATAGATCAATGTCAATACTCAAGATATCATCCTGATAAGTCAAGTGTCAAAATGAAAGTCAAACTAGGACAGATCAGGACAGGAGCTCACACTTCCACATTTTGATAAGAAGCTAACAGATGTTGTCAAGGATGAAATTCAACAATTTTGGCATGCTAACTCAAGCGTATCACTAAATGTGAAGGATGTATTGAAGTTGAGAGTTGGCAATCAAGACCGCACTCCACATCCTAAACATTATGTGGAGGTAAGTCAAAAAATTTTGTATAAAAAAACTTGTGAGACACATCCAACATTGAAAATATCACAAAGGTCTTTTGAATCAGTGAAGCCATTTATTGTGTACCCCTTAAGATTCGAAATACATGTTGTTGCAAATATCATGTTGATTTTTCAATGCATCATGAACTATTACGGTCCATTCATTCTACTTTGCATACTAATAAAATGCTAGAGGATTGTGGTGTAAGTGGTCTTTTCAAATCATCAAGAGACTTTCTAGATCAATTTTTATATCGTAGAGATGATGGTTGTTTATTTTATAAAAAAGATTTCTTAAATGCCAAGTGCTCAAAATGTGGTGCAAGGCATAGTCACAGGTCTCAATGGTTGGATCAACGATTCAAGACATGTAAGGACACTTTCCCCATTGGAACTATTATATCTATTTTAGACTTTGTGGAGAGCTATACATTGAAGCCCCAAAATGAGACTCAAGCTCAATATTACAATTCCATTCAGGTTGCTATTTTTGTACACATCACATATAGACATTCCCCTGATAGCACAAAACATGAGAGGAATATAATCATAGAGTACCATTTTTATATGAGAAATTATAGGTCTCACTCTCATGAGTTTGTTCAACATTATTTCTAGAACTATTTTGACTTCTTGCAGGAAAATGGTATTGCTATGGATAGGCATCTCATTTGGTCAAATAATTGCACTGGTCAATTTAAGAATGCCAGCATATTTTATTATTTATGTAGAATGCATGTGGAGAAAGGTGTACCTCATATTTGGAGTTTTTTTGAGTTAGGGCATGGGAAAGGGGAGCATGATGGAGCAGGTGCGTGTGTGAAGAGAGCTCTAGTTAAGGAGTAATTGAGGATTTCAGGTGTTGTACTTCTTGATGCTCATTCTATTATTGATTGGTGTACTTTAGCATTGTTATAGGGGGAATCTTGATTCTATAGTATGCATATTATTTTGGTTGGTTGAGGAGGGAACTATAGGAGATAGATTGGATTGTCAAATAGTGAAAGACTCTTAAAAAATGCATTAATTCTGAAGCTCCAATAGTAGTACATGGACCATTTGGACACGAGAGTTGGCTTGTTTTTGCCCCATGTTTTTTCAGTATGATTGGGATCTTTGTGAGTCAAGTGAGTGGGTGGATACATGGGTTCCATAGTATCTAGCTCCTTTATCTTTGACACTCTCTAAGAAATGATGACATGGACACTTCAGTTGAGTATGACCATCTTTCAAATCTTCTGCAACTACGAGATGTTTTTACATTGGTTGTACTGCAGGGGAATGATGAGAGGTCAGATTATTGGTTAGCACGTTGTGTATGAGGTAAACATAAGTTTGTACAACCAATGAAAAATGGTGTTGGGTTCACTTCTCCTACTGGTTCAGTTGTTTTTGTGGGAACATGGATGCAAACATACATGATTAGAAAGAATACAATTCCCGCATTTGAAGACTATGAGAAGCACAAAACTATTCTCGTGTATTCACACCTTGTTATAGCAACAAATGTCAAGTTTTCAAAGCATCAAGGAAGACCAAAGACAAAGAACTTTGGACTATTAGTACTACTAATCATGAAGCACTATTGGAGACCCTGAAGCAAAGAGATGATCCTTCAAGAACATTTGACTAGGTAATAATTTAACTCAGTGCAAGCTTTTCTAAGTTTGTTAAGCTTAAATTCAATACATTAATTTCAACTTTCTTAGATTCTATTTTGATTCAATAAACTTGGCTTTGTATGTGGATTTTAACTTGTGCAGGAGCACCTATGAAGACACCTAGGGTCATCATGGATCCAATCAAAGATAGAAGGACAAAAGAATCCTTAATGGTTAATTGAGATCTTTTGAAGCCTATAATGGCAATTTGTAACAATCAATTTGATTTAAAAGTTAAATGTCCCAGAAGTCTTGATAAGGAATTAGGACCAAAATCATGTATGGGTGGCCAATAGTGCCAACAAGGGATCTAAGTATAGATTTTCTCAGAAATTGGCAATGAAAACTCATAATTTTTGATTATTTACTTATGTAATTTGCATGGTTTGAATTCTTACATGTTTGATTATTATTTCTAATGATTTAAGGATATTATTTTTTATCATTTCAAACAATCTTTGATGCTTTGAAAGTTCATTTGAATCAGATGGATACATAGATGATAGATGTAAATGATTCATTGTGTAGTGTGGGTCAGTTGAAAGTAGCTCCATAGTGTATGTTTCAAACCGTCCATCCTCACATCAAACCGTCTACTCCATCAGCTCCAATTGGCTTGGTAAATGCCAGTGACAACTCCATTCCATCCACGAAGGAACTAGAACACCTGTGACCACGTTCGACACAAGTGTCGCCAAGGTGCACTAAGCACAATTGGGAAGCGATCTTCCAAGGCTCATATCTCAGACCTTGTGAGAGGTATCAACAAAACTTTCAGGGCTATGGGATTGTGTTGTCAAGGTCTACAATAACCTCTCTCGGCTTTGGGCTATTCAACTTTGTTTGCATTTGGAAAGGCAATCTCAGTCGATGCCAAAACTTGCAGTGAGGGTCAATTGAAAGTAGCTCCATAGTGTATCTTTCAAACCATCCATCCTAGCATCAAACCATCTACTCCATTAGCACCAATTGGCTGATTAAATGCTAGTGAAAACCCTATTCCATTCACAGAGTCACTGGAACATTTGTGACCATGTTCGACCCAAGTGTCCCCAAGGTGCACTAAGCACGATTGGGAAGAAATATTCCAAAGCTTGTATCTTATACCTCGTGAGAGGTATCAACAAAATATTAAGGGCTAAAATATTGTGTTACCGAGGTCTACAATAAACTCTCTCAGCTTTGGGCGATTTGACTTCATTTACATTTGGCAAGGCAATCTCAGTCGATGCCAAAACTTGCAGTGAGGGTCAGTTGAAAGTAGATCCATAGTGTATCTTTCAAACTGTCCATCCTGACATCAAACCATCTGCTCTAGTGGCTCTATTTGGCTAGGTAAACACTAGTGAAAACCCTGTTCCACCCACGGAGTCATTGGAAAATTCACAACCACGCTCGACCCAAGTGACCCCAAGGTGCACTAAGCATGATTAGGAAGCAATATTCCAAGGCTCATATCTTGGACCTTATGAGAGGTATTGAAAAACTATTAGGGGCTACAAGATTCTATTTTCAAGGTCTACAATAACCTCTCTCAGTTTTTGGCGATTCGACTTTGTTTGCATTTGTCAAGGCAATCTCAATTGATGCCAAAACTTGTAGTGAGGGTCAGTGAAAAGTAGCTCTGTAGTGTATCTTTCAAACCATCCATCCTAACATCTAACCTTCCACTCCATCAGCTTTGGTTGGCTGATTAAATGCTTGTGACAATCTTGTTCCACCCACAGAGTCATTGGAACGCTCGCGACCACGCTCAACCCAAGTGTCCCCAACGTGCGCTAAGCATGATTGGGTAGAGATCTTCCAAGGCTCATATCGTGGACCTCATGAGAGGTATTGAAAAACTATTAGGGGAGACAATATCATGTTGTTGAGGTCTATATAATCTCTCTTGGTTTTGGGCAATTTGACTTTGTTTGCATTTGGCCAGGAAATCTCAGTCAACGCCAAAACTTGTAGTGAGGGTTAGTTGAAAGTAGCTTCATAGTGTATCTTTCCAATTGTCAATCCTAGCATCAAACCATCTACTCCATTGGCTTTGGTTGTCTGGGTAAACACCAGTGACAACCCTATTTTTGCCTATGGAGTCACTGGAACACTTGCAACCACGCTTGACCCAAGTGACCCCAAGGTGCATTAAGCATGATTGGATAGCGATATTCCAAATATCGTATCTCAGACCTTGTGATAGGTATCAAAAAAATGTTAGGGGATATGGGATTGTGTTTCCTAGGTCTACAATAAATTATTTTGGTTTTGGGCGATTTAACTTTGTTTGCATTTGGCAAGGTAATCTCAGTTGATGCCAAAACTTGCAGTGAGGTTAAGTTGAAAGTAGCTCTATTGTGTATCTTTCAAACCATCCATCTTGACATCAAAGTGTCTACTCCATCACCTCTAGTTGGCTAGGTAAATGCTAGTGACAACCCCATTCCACCCACGGAGTCACTGGAATGCTTGCGACCACGCTCGACCCAAGTGTCCCCAAGGTGCACTAAGCACGATTGGGAAGCGATCTTCCAAGGCTCGTATCTCAGACCTCGTGAGAGGTATCAAAAAATTGTCAGGGGATACAAGATTGTGTTGCTGAGGTCTACAGCAAACTCTCTCAATTTTGGGAAATTCAAATTTGTTTACATTTGGTGAGGCAATCTTAGTTAATGCCAAAACTTGTAGTGAGAGTTAGTTGAAAGTAGCTCCATAGTGTATCTTTCAAACCGTCAGTCCTGGCATCCAATCATCTACACCATCAGCTCTAGTTGGCTAGGTAAATTTTGGTGACAACCCTGTTCTACCCATGGAGTCACTGGAACACTCACAACCATGCTTGACCCAAGTGACCCCAAGGTACACTAAGCACGATTGGGTAGAAATCTTTCAAGGCTCATATCTTAGACCTCGTGAGAAGTATAAATAAACTATCAGGGGATATAAGATCAATTTGCCAAGGTCTATGATAACCTCTCTCAGTTTTGGGGGATTTGAATTTGTTTGTGTTTGGGAAGGCAATCTAAGTTGATGCCAAAACTTGCAGTGAGGGTCAGTTTAAAGTAGCTCTGTAGTGTATCTTTCAAACCGTTTGTCCTGGCATCGAACCATCTACCCTATCATCTCTGATTGGCTGGGTAAATGCTAGTGACAACCATATTCCACCCATGGAGTCACTAGAACACTCATGACCATGCTTGACCCAAGTGACCCCAAGGTGCACTAAGCATGATTGTGTAGTGATCTTTGAAGGCTCATATCTCAGACCTCATGAGAGGAATCGAAAAGATGTTAGGGGCTATGAGATCTTGTTTTTGAGTTCTACAATAACCTCTCTCAATTTTGGGAGATTCAAATTTTTTTGCATTTGAAAAGACAATCTGAGTCGATGCCAAAAATTGTAGTGAGGGTCAGTTGAAAGTAGCTCCATAGTGTTTCTTTAAAACCATTTGTCCTGGCATCTAAGCGTCTACTCCATTAGCTTTGGTTGGCTGGGTAAATGTCAGTGACAACCCCATTCTACCCACGGAATCACTGGAACACTCATGACCATGCTTGACCCAAGTGACCCCAAGGTAAGTGCCCGAGGACAACAAATTTATTACATCTATTAAATTTATTACATCTGGGTAATTTATTACATTTATTATAACCAATTCAAACAAATTGACATATAACTTCAACAAGATATAATTTAAATCATAATGATAATCATAGTCAAGATATAACTTCACCATTCAATTCCATTAACATGAATAATATATGTGTATACAAAAGATGACGCAAATATAATATAAAAATGAAAATGTTCTATATATAGAAAGTATGAATAGTATCAAAAGTATCTCCATATACAAATGTGGCACATGCCATTTCAAATGTCTACAAAATCAATATTTCAAGGTGTACAATGTGGCATATATGCCATCTCAAAATGTTCCAAGTGGCGTCTTTAAATGAACACAGCTAAAACTACATCCTATGCCATAGGGGGATCATCAAAATGTAGCCTCTTTGAAGAACTATTTGGCTCTGATTGATCCTGCATCAAAAATGAGTTCAAACTCAAGTTAGATTGCTTAGTTTATATGATATATATATATATATATATATAATTCATAATTCAAACAATAAATTAATTAAAATTATAACTAAATACAAACATCTGTATCTGGCCTCTTGGTCGCCTACCACGATCAGGTGTCCTAACATAAGCCTTTGGTAGTGAAGGGACAATGCCACCAATACCAACTCTGACCTATAAATATATATTTGCAATAATGAGATTAGTAGAGTGGTGCAACATAGAGTAATAAATCTGCAAAATATGATGATAGCGTAATAAAATTACAAATTGATTGAACTAAAATTAAAAGTTACGTCCATTGATCCCTCGTCTAGAATAGTGGGCTGGGTCAACAAAGATATGAAAGATTCTTGTGGGGCCTCCCTCACACTAGGAGTAACCTATGAGAGTAAAAAAGATAGCAAATTATATATAAATGTAATTCATCATAACAACCCTGGTTACAAAATACAAATAACAATATGTAAGTCTACGAACAATCGGGCTATCACTCCGAATTGAGATGCCTATCAGCCTAGGCTCTCGACCCTGTGTCGAGACATTGTCAAGAGCCACACCCTATACAATAAAGTGCATATAAAATATTTATTACTACACACAAGTGACATACATATGCATGCATAATTAATCTTAAACAATTAATTACCTTTCCTTTGTCGACACATGAAGAAGGAACCCCCTCATGCAGATACCTGCAAGAGTACAATAAGATGACAATATATTAGTAAATGTATGAATTTTATTGCTCTAACTAATAGAGATTTAAGCATGTACACCAAATGATATAAAAAAAATAATGGGTACATAATTTATAATATACCATATAGGTGTCAAGGCCAAATAAAATGGCCAAAATTGTGGATTCATCCACCTGTCTCAACTCCTCCTCTATCATCGAATGAACATAAATGGACCAAATATATATACATAAGTGCATGTAATCATTAAAACTAATCTAAATAAATAAATTATTTTTAAATTAAATAAGAAATGTGACAAATTTATTTATAATGTTTACTCTTATCGTATCAACAAGACTCCATGACTCTGCGTACCCCTCCTCAGCACTCTCATGAGACGTAGATGCTCCATGAGGTGTTGAAGCCTTTGTAACTGCATCTCCTATATCCTCCTCATCAATAACATACTGATATGTATCAGCATCAGTAAGTAGTCTGAGGCACAAATTCTTGCACATAATGCAAGTATGGGGCACACATACATGTGAACTACTGCCAGATGTCGATGCACCAGCATAATCCACACCAGGAGGTAACAATGACCTGGTGTGCATGATCAAATCATCACCCAATAAGTGAATGACCCTAATACTCTGTGAGGCAACCTCAGTAATGATATCGGGATGCTACACTAGAGGAGGGGGTGAGACATCAGTGGGGGGACAAAGGTAGTGGCCTTTTTGCATTGGGAAAATGACCTAGTTTGAGGAGCTCCTCCGCCTATGCCCATGTTGGGCCTCATGCTCCAATAATTAACATTGTGACCAAGCACACACTCAACATACAATTTTTTTATGAAATAGAAAGGGAGCTCCAAATTTCTATGGGGTGGTTTATCAAAAACCATCCACCAACGATCCCAAAAGTGTGTACGCATTGCATCATTTGTCCACCATTTAATTGATAATTTGGGATTTTTGGGGTCAAATTTTAATCTAGTTTTAGGATTGACAAAAATGGAGGCTATATCTTCTTTAGTTATATTAAGGGCCGCAACCCCATCATGGCCAAGCCCATCATCAAATTGGGCATGCATATCATCACGCCAATGAAGAGAAGCATTATGTTGCTGTGTAAGTGTGTCAATGTTTTCAATAATAGTATTTAGGGTGGCAAGCATGGGACCTAATGTAGGTATATTTTGATATGTGTTTTGGAAGCCCCGTATAGTGCAAATTCTCTTGTATCAAATCCTCTAAAGATCAAGGGTTTTGAAGTGGTTCTCGATTGTTTGGGGATTGTTATTTGGTGGGGAGGGTTATTTTCTTCATTTTTGTCATCCATGCTTGATTAAATAAAAAATAAATATAAATTTCAAATTGATTTCATATATTATTAAAAAAATCAATACAAAACCCTATTTCAACCAAAAAAACTACATTTAACATCAAAATGAAATAAATTAATTAAAATATACCAAGAATTTACTTACCGTATATACTGTAGAGTCAAATTTGTTGCTAGAGAAATTAGGTACCCAAAAAAATAAGTATAGGATATATAGAGCTGTTTTCCAATTCCAAAACAATGAGAGAAATGAGGAAAATGGCTCGCGGGTTTTTATTTATGCCACAAATTTCGGATACCCGAACATCAAATAGGCTTGTTCTATGGTGTTAGGTTTTTCTAGGTGTACTAACACCTAGGCCTACTAAAAATTCAACAAAAATTTTCATGCACTTTTGGATGACTGAAAAGTGGATTCTTTTCACATCGCAACTTTTTAGCCCCTCGTGATCTTGCACATACCCAAAGAGAAACCATGAAGGCTCACTATGTAGATGGGATGTCTTATGATGAGGCGAATGACCTTAGAATAAAAAAATCTGACATAACTACCCTCTTTGTTGTGCCCTGGACTAAACAACTAGTGGATCCTAAAAATCCAAAGCTATCCATGAGATGGTTATACATGATCAGATGCGAGATAAATTTTGGGATCATTGGTGGATGGTTTTGTGTAGACCACCCAAAAATAATATGGATGTGTGATTTTATTTCATCAAAAAACTATATGCTGAGTTTATCTTGAATAAGAACATGAAATACTAGAGCACGAGACCATTCATAGGTGTAGGAGGAGTTATTACCCTAGGATAGACCTAGGGAAAATCAACTAGTATAGGGCCCAATTTTTTCCCTTCTCACATTGCTCACCCATCTCTTGTACAACCTCTAGATGTTATCATAGAGGTTTCCATGCGAACTGTTGGTTGTTTTCCTATTTTGGAGTTTGCCTTGTAAAGTTTTGAAGATGCCTATCATTCCTATGCTCAGAGAGTCAATAAATCATGTGCCAAATTACTTGTTTGCCTCTGAAAGTGTTGTTTTTCCTCAAAACCTAGTTGAAAATGTCAAAACCCTAAGCCCTTGAGTAAATTTTGTTTGAAATTACAGAAAAGTCCTAAAATTCTACAAGCATGTTCTATTTCTATGTTACTTTTTATGACTTAAGTTTGATTTTATGTGCATGTGTTTATATCTTGGTCGCTAAGTCTCATAAGAAAAGATGAATATTCCTTATGATCTGGAGACCTGGTGAAAAGCCTTGGTCACGTAGTCTCTTGATAAAACAAAATATGCTGAAATGGTTATGAGACCTAGTGCGAACCGTTGATTTTATGATAAGATCTGACGATAGTCGCGTTGTCTCTTGATGAATGCAGAGTTAGTTATTTTCTATGGTGACTTTGAGATTACTCAGTCGCGTTATCTCCAGATGAAACCCATGGTTATGAGTTAAGTTCAAGTGTTTAAGTTTTAGTATTTTTGCCAAGTCTCATGATCAAAAGTGAGTTAAGTAAAAGAACTAGAGATTTAGTGACAATCATTCATCAGAGATTAAATCTGATGGCAGTCGGGAAGTCTCCTGATTGTAACTATGGTTTAGAAATTATTATGTGACATGGAGATTCAATAGTCACCAGGTCTTTGGATAAACCTAGGTTAGATGTTATATTAGATAAAAGTGTTGTCATGCAGTCACGTGAAGGAAGATGAGTTAAGTAAAAAATCAAGAGATCAAGTGATAACCATTGATTTCAGATAAGATCTGACAGTAGTTGTATAGTCACGATACAAGGTGGAAAATTCAAAAGGTATCTAGCGATCAGGAGACAACAGGAAAAGGTAAGACATGCATCCATTTGTCACTAAGTCTCATGAAAGATTAGGGTTTTTAATAAGGATTATGAGACTTAGCGACAACCATCAGATACAGAGGAAAGAGAGATCGACAGTAGTCGCGTTGTCTCCATATGCATGTTATAAAGATAAAATAATCATGTGATTAAGAGATTAAAGTGTTTAGTGGTGAGGTCTCTTGATGAGACATGAGTTAAGGAAATTATCTGGTGACATAGAGATTCCAATGTCGCTGAGTCTCCAGATGTGACCTAAGGTGAAGAATAGTTAAAAAAATGCTTTGTCGTGATGTCTGCATAAGATGAAGGGTTAAGTTAAAAGATTAAGTGACATCACAACAACTGTTGATCTAATGATTGATCCTACAATAGTCGCTAAGTCTCCTAAGGGAGCTACAATTATCAAAAACATCAAGCAAAAAGGAGATCACTTAGTCGTTGAGTCGCTAGAAGTAAACTAGAGTTAAATAAAGACTTTTCAACAGCACCATCACGGACAATTGATGACCAATCAGATTATAGAGATTTTGACAGATGGGAAAGTAGCCATAAAATGATTTAATACAGCCAATCAGATTTGATCTTGATTTCATTTCAAATTTTATAAGGTTTTATATACAAAAATACTCATCAAAAATTGATTACCTGACAGTTTGAATGCCATGGCTAGAATGAGAAATTGATATCACAGTGCCTGAAACTAATGGCAAAAATGAATGGATTGTAAGTTTACTAGTTTGAAGAGACATCTACATTGAATTCTCAATTATAAGTCAGCTTGTCTGTTGTTATTTCATCTTTACCAACTTTCAATTTCTCAAAGCGAAGAGTTCATAGAGATCTTAGTGTTTTCTGAGAAAATTTAATTCTCCAGCAACAAGTGATTTAGAAAGGTGATTTCCTGATTCAGAGTTCAATAGAGATTGCAATTTGTAGTGTATTTAGAGTTCAGAGTTGTATATTTTATGATAATTGACGGTTAATAGTGAGGGTTTTGAGCATTTGTTTTAGTATTGGTGATAAGGTGTTGAGAACAAGACAAAAAAAGAAGATGAGTGAAGCACAAATTATGGATTCCACCAGTGGGAGAAGTGAAGATATTAATGATGAGTCAAAAGGAAAAAGAAACTATTCAAATGAGTTTCTCACTTTGCTTCTAGGCTTAAGCCAGAATAGAAAGGTTAGTGCTGAAGTTTTAATTGATCATATGTCTTACATTAGAGATGCAAAAACACTGGGTTCATCAGGGTATTCACTGTTTAATTATTTCTTTAATAATAATGATGAACCCATGCCTATCTCAAACCCTTGGACCTATGGATTATCCAGGTTGATAGTTCTTGACATGTTTGTTGATGTTGACTTCATATTAGAATTGGCCAATAGATATGACCCCCTAACCAAGACAATTAAGAGGGATGATGGAAAACCATTTCTCACATTGTACCGAAATACCTTCATAAAGGCCATCAATGTATACTACCCCATGACCACCAAAATAAATCTGAAGATCCTAAAGAATAGATACACTAGAGAATCTGGCATTGCTGCCAAGTTGATTAAGGATCATCATGTCCCTAAGAAAATGAAAACCTATATAGCCCCCATTCCAGGAGAAACACCATATTTCTACAAAGATCTTAATTTATATATCAAATACATATAATATGCATTATGTAGAGTGCTTGGAAGGGATGTTGGAGCAAAGAGAATCACTCAAATATTTTGATGATGGTGCTGGATATGCAGAGCCTCCATACCACTTCAAATTAGACTACATCCAGTATATCATTGATCAAATGCACCAGGGATTTGTAGATATACAAACCAAGAAGGATCATCCAAGATTTATGCATTATTCAATCCTCATTCATTTGATCCTGTACTACAATTTCCTAGTTATGAATTGTCAGTTTCTATAGCCACAAAGGTTTCACCATAACCAACCTAACCCTGTTTAGTTTTGTCTTAGAGTATGGAATTATACATCTAGAGAGAAAGAGTTTTATGATTTTGAAAATTGGATAATCTATCTACTTCTTAAGTGCCTAGGTGTTGATAAAACTAGGTTTCCTATTAAGGTAATACAATTATTGAGGCACTGCCAATATCTTGATAAATGGCCAAGAGACCATAACTGGGGGGATTTCTATTTTGAGAAGAATTTAACAATAATGAGGGTCTATGGTTGGACCCACCCTCCCCACATCTTTCCATTCCATGTACCACCAAGGATAGCTGCAATGGAGTTCATCAAGCAACTCATTTTGACAGACAAGGAGCACCTAGCATCACACAGGAAAGGTACATTTACCCCTAGGCAATTCAAGATTTACAAACTCACTATTGGTAAAGGAGATTTCAACCTAGTAAATGCCTTGATGAATCATTACAAAATGAATGTGGCCCTGCATAGATATATTGATATAGAGGGTTTCATCCTGAGTGCTAAGAAGATGTTGACACCAACTATCCCCTACACAAAGGAACATGAAGAGTGCATGGAGGAGGATTTAATCAAAAATATTCTGGAAGATGAGGAGCTAGAAAAAAGAGAAATTAAGTTAAATGAACTTATGGACCTGGAGAGGTAGGTGAAAAAAAAGGAATGAAGTTTGGAGGTTTCTACCCTAATGTGCCTTATTTGAAATGGCTAGATGCTATGATTGAATTTCATACTCTCCTATGAAATCAATTAGAAGATGCATTTGTGGTTCCTAGGAAAGTCCACAAAGAGCATTCAAATTCTTAATATGATGATGATAGTGATCAAGGTTGTCCTTCATCTATTTCCTATCCAGATTATCAAGAAGTTGCAATAGAGCAGGCAGTTGAGGGGGACGATATCATTTACCTGACAGAGGTCCCATAGAAGGAAGTGACAAATGAGCCCCCAACCAAGAGAAAAAAAAAGAAACATGGGAACCTTCTAGGAAAAGAAAGACAGATAAAATTGGAGCTCTGATAACTAGAGATAGGCCCTATGATCATTTATTGAGAAAACAGACCAGGCAAGGAAGAAACTGCAAAAAGATGTAGAAGAAGAGGAAGAATTACCTCTTAGGTCATGTATAGATGAGAGGTTGATGCATCAAGAGGAATTCCTAAAGGATGAAAAATTCATAAAGAAAAGATAATTCAAGGAATTCCTCATATGGAATAAGAAACAAAAAATTGGAAAATAGTTGCAATTGGCAGGTGGTGATCCAATCACTGGAAGCCTTACAAACATTGTAGGATTATGATCCTTAATCCAAGGAAATTACACCAGAACAAGAAAGACAATTGGTAAAGGCCTATGGGATATTATTTGTGGAAGGATAGGATTTGTCTTCAACCTTTATAATTGATCAGATAAGAAGGCAACTTGATGTCAAATTATCATTAGAGACTCAGGTTGGAGATATGTTAAGAGGGTTTGGATATAACCCCAAATCTCAAGCACTTGCAATGTGGAGCTTAGCTCCTAAGGATCAAAAGCCACACCTTCTTAATATTCAAGAAAATATGGAGGGTAATAAGATCATATGGAAACTCCAAAATATAGGGGATTTGGAGATATCCCAAGTACTAACTCATTTTGCTCAGCTCAATGAGGCAAAGACAACCCAACTATCAAAAAAATTATAGAAACTCACTAGTGATACTAGTGAAATTGTTAAAGATAGGGAGCTAGCATTGGTAAAGATAAAAGAACAAGAGAAACTCATAGATGAGTTAACCAAATAGTTACTTGAAATAACAAAGCCTGCCCCTATTGAGCCAAAAGAAGTGATGGATGTTGAAATCCAAACAGAAGATACATGGGAGATACCTGCTGGAACAGAGCTAGGAGTCACATAGCATAATAATGTTATTTTGGAGGCATTGAATTCAATTTTGTAGCATAGAATTGACACCATCAAAGATAAGATTGATGTGGTGTATGTGGCTTATGGCAGGTTACCAGGCCTACAAGCAGAGGTTGCTAATTTTTGACAATTTTGAATCCTTATTATTCAACCTAGTATGGTAGGACATCAATTTTTGAGAGATTGGCATCAATACAACCATTAAGGTCAGATTTGCCAAAAATAGTGACTGGGGTTGGTATAGAGATAAAGTAGATTGGGGCCACCTTGTCCTTTTTGAAAGGAAAATAAAATCAAATAGAGGCAAGGTTGAAAATGTTTGGGGTAAATTATAATAGGTTTATACCCCCATTAGAACTGAGGATGATAAGATCAAGCCATTGGGGCTATGGGGATTAGAATTTGATAGCATGCTTCCCAATAAGGACATTTATGTATTTGATCAGGGTAAATAAGGAGAGGTACAATTTTTTTTTGGATGAGGCATTAAAGGTATAAATAGATTTCAATAAGTTCATAATAGATGTTAATAGCATAAAAGATGCTAGGTGGGAAAGACAGAAGGCTTAGCTGGAAAGTATTTCAAATTTTGAGTGGCCTAAAGAGGAAGATGTGATTGCATGGGATGTCATGACAAAGCCCAAGAAAAAGAAGCCTATCATAGTTGACTTAGATGCCATGAATGAAGAATGAAGGACACATGGCACCTGATCTATGAGCACATGAAGGTTAGTAATCATGAAGAGATTAGTGTAATTTAGATTGTATTGGTCGTCACTAAATCTTATTACAACTATCAGATACTATCCTAAATATATGCAGACAAAGGTACCGACATCCACAAGAAGACAAATAAATACTAGATCTTATTCTTCAATTTTGTCTTCCCACCACTTGGTGTTTTGTTGTCTTTTGTCTCTTTCTATTTTTTTAGGGTTAGGTCTCCAAATCATCCGAAGCTTGTTGCATCCTTGTCTTAAGGATTCCAAGATGATTTGAGACTATATATATGTAATTGTAACCATTTTGTAAAAGAAGAGAGAGTTGTAAGTTTTAATAGAATTACAAGGCAGACTAAAATTTGTGTCTGAACCTTTGTACTATTTGTCTATCTAAATGTATTTGAAGCTTTAAGACATTAATAAAAATATTTTGTAATATATTTTCTATATCTGAATTGTTTCTTTACATTTTTTTTATAGTTCTTGTGTGTTTATCTGTAAAGCATTTAAGCACATTGATCATAAGGTGATTGTGCAATTACTTGTAAGTTCCTTGAAGGAAGGATTAAATTGTTTCAAGTAACCTCAAGGAACATAACATTAATTTGAAGATTGGATGATAAAGTTGTAGGAAGAGGATAGTATATAAGGTATTCTATCTTTGTTGCAAGTGTTTTATTGATTACCTTACTATGGATTTATATAAGATATTGACTCATAGCCCAGGGATTAGGCACTGGTTTCATGTTTTCTAAGTAAGTGATTACAATCCAACATTTTCAAATTACTTAATCATATACATTGCAAAAGAAATAATTCCATTCAAGTGATTGTATTCTTAGGGTACAGTTTAGTTTGCTAATTCTTTGAAGAGAGGATCATTAGATTGCCCCTCCTAAAAATCAAAAGGAAGAAGGATGAAAATCCTTATCTCATTCATTTATGTTATCAAGACCATAGCCTGGCTTATAGTACTCTATTTTAAATTAATCATTGCAATCTCGAAGGTATTTTATAAGTTGTTACAGTGAGGTTAGAAGTAACATACCAGTGAATGAACTAGTCCACTAAATATATTGACTAAAGAATCAATAATTTTCTATAGGTAATACCTTCCTAAGTCTCTGGAGCTAAAAAATGGAGGTGAAAATATGTATCCCCAGTATTATCAAATACCTCATTAATTATCCTTTCTTTTGCATAAAAAGGAGTCTACATTCAAGTATACTATCATTTTAAGGTTGTGCTGCAAGAAAAAGAGCTATTAAATTGGCGACTCTGCTAGGGAATATAAGAAAGTTTTTTGTGTCCTAGATTCTATGGTGCATTGCCCTTCAAATTTTTCAAAAACATGAGATTGAGTTTACCCATTCGATCCACCTATCAAATTGGAAACTCTACTGGGGATTGGGTATAATTAATTGTATCTGGGGAGTATCCCAGAATTTAGTTAAAATAGACAAGTCTTTTGAAAAGTAGAGATTCTAGAGTCTTGATAAGAGTATTCAAAAATCTTTGAGGTTTTAAAAGACATTGTATTTAAAATTGTAGTTTCCAAGGTCATTTTGATAGGTATTCATTCATCCCAAACAACTATTGGGTGGCGACTCTAAAGTTAATTCTCTAAGATCAGTACACATCTTTCAAAAATGAATACTAGGTTAAAAATGAAAGGGAATCATGAAATTGCATTATATGGTGGAATCCCATCAACTTCAAGAATGGAGATGTCTTGGAGGAAGAAAAAAAACCAAGTCAGTATAGATGAAACTTCTCCAAGAAGTAGAGATAGTAATACTTGGAGAGAGGAGGGTAGCAATCAGTCTAATCATGATGGAAATACTTCAGAGTATGAAGAAGATCTGGAGAGAAGATTAGAAAAACTTGTTGCTACCTCCACTTCAAGTGAAAGAGAAGGAACATACATTATAAGTTTAGATTCTGAGGTTCCTACTGATGAAATCACTGAAGGAGAAAGGATTTTGATGAAAAAATTAGCCCTTGTTCAGTAGAGAAAAAGATTTGAAAAAGAAAAAAGATGATAGAAGAGATGTTGATAGAATTAAAAGAAGATACCTAAGGAATAAAACCATAAGAAATACTGAGAGGTCTTAAACGGACCATGAAATAACTATTACTCATAGAGCTTCTAGTTCACAAAAATTCAAAGATAAAGGTAAACAAAAAATCACTGAAAGCAAACTTGAAGAGCCTAAAGTTTAGAAAGCCTTAACAATGAAAATGTCCAAATTGGATATTGATCTTGAAAGACTAAGAATAGAAAAGGAAACCATGGAAAAGATGCTAGAAAAAGCACAGATGGAAGCTACAAAAATAGAAATAAAAAAGAAAATATATTTTTTGCAGTCTTCCAAATATTCTTGTACTAAAGCTGAGAACACAACATCTTCCAAAATAAAAGATACTACTTTCAAAGAGACTGATAACTTCCAAAGGAAACCATTGCATTATGAAAGGTATAAGAAATTTAATTTCATTGGCATTCCTGGATACCCAAATGTATTTCCAAAAGATGTAGGTGATGTGGGAGAGAAGCTCCCAAAATTTGCAGGTAATAATGTCATCTCTTGTGAAACACACTTAAGAAAATTCATTTATTTTGTTGATGATTTGAATATCACTCATGAAGATGTGTTGATGAAGATTTTTTTTCAGTCTCTAGTAGAGGATGCTAGAGAATGGTTTAGAAGTCTTTATAATGGCTTTTTTGCTTCCATGGATGAATTAATTGAGTTATTCAAAGACCAATATGGTGATAAGACAAACAAAGGGATCTTGCTAAATGAGCTCAAAAACATAAAAAAGAACTATAATGAAGACGTCACTGAGTTCAATACCAGATTCCAAAGAGCTATGCATAAATTGTTTTAGAAACTAAGGTTGGATGAAGAGGTATGTTTAGCAACCTATTTAAATGCTTTTGATTCTAAAATGGGTTATGCTATTAGGGATAAAAACCCTAGAATCCTCACCAATGCTTATAAGATAGTAGTAAATATTGAGATGAATAGAAGGGTGTTTGGTAAACTTAATAGGAGAGATGATTCACGGTTTAGTAGGAGTAACCTAAAGGAACTAGAATATAAAGAGTATAGGGCTCCTCAAAATAATAGGCCTTCCTATAATAACAATTATAATCCTTAGAATAGAATGAAAAATCATCCTTATGGAACTCAGTTTAAGGATGGGAAGCCTATTGCTCCACCTAGAAAAGAAAAACCTAAAAATAGAACTCCAGACCTTCTGCATAAAAATGTTGACCATTTATGCAATGATGATTTCTGATGTGAGGTTTGTGAAGCCCCGTACAACCCTAATTTTTGCATTGTTTCCTTGGATTTGAAAGCAAATGAAGAATAAGGGAATGGTGAAAGTGAACAATGTGATTATAATATGACAAATGCCTATTCATGTCATGATGTAGACTCAGATAAGGAAATTGAAAATCATGATTCATATGGTTCACAAGGAAATGTAGAGATTCATCATCAACAAATTTTGTCTGATAGTGAAATAGAAGAAACATATGACCATGTAGGATGTTATGCACAAAATAATCAAGACATTCCATTGGTTAGAAAAGCTTCAAATGAAGAAAAAGCAAGAATTACTGTAGATCTGGTGAACAAAGATAGAAGCAATTATCATTTAAGGAATAGAACGATTGATGAAACTGGTAGTCAACCAGCTGGTATCTTTATAAAAGAAAATAAAACAGACACCAAATATGTACAAAAGAAAGATGAACCTGAGGAAAATGCAAAAAAACCTAAGGTCAAGATTATAACAAAAGCCATAGAGCCTATTGTTGTACAAGAAGGCAAAGCAAAGATACAAGAAACAAGTAATTCTTCTCTTAAGGTAGATAACAAAAAATATAAGAAAGAAGAACCAACTCTGAACATTTTGATTGAGGAAAATAACATTATTGTTGAAAAACCAAAGTCCTCAGATGTAAAGTACACTCCAATAGATATGGGCAACTGTTTATCTCAAATGACTATAAAAGTGCCATTTTTAGAAATGATGAGAATTAAGGATCACAAAGAAAAGGTTCTATCATTGTTGAACAGTGTGCCTATAGTGAAAGTTCAAAGTCCATAAAATGCTGCTAAGAGACCAGATAACAAAGGGAAGGAAGCTGAAGTAATGATTTCTGAGATTCCTCAGATTTTCTTAAACACAACTACTTCTCCTAAGGTTGTGGACCCATTTTTTCTAACACTAGTAATTAATAGAAGGACGCTTAAAAACTGTATGATTGACTCGGGAGCATCAAAAACTATCATGCCAGTAGAAATTATGAAGTATATGGGATTAAAAGTGGATAATCCTCATGGGAGATGTCAAGCAATGGATTCTAGAGAAGTCCCTGTTATTGGTACTATTGAAGCCATGCCTTACAAATTAGCACTGTGTTCTAATGTGGTTTTAAATATGAATGTTCTTGTTGTTGACATACCACCACATTATGGGATGTTACTATCTAGACAATGGAGTGCTTTAGTGGGAGGTAGCATACAAATTGATTCATCATATGCTTCTTTAACATTGCTAGAAGTAATGCTAAAATGTCAAGAGAAGGTAGGACTCCTCACATGATTGAATGGTATGAAGACACTAACATTAACTATTGTATTGATGTGGGTATGGAGAACTTCAAAGTAAAGAGGAGTGATCATCATCATCAGTCTAAAAAAATTGATCCTCTGGTTAAAGAATTGACTGTAGAAGGTGACAGTTTATGGAAAATGTATTTTGATGTAGCTTGCTCAAAAGAAGGATCATGAGCTGGTGTATTACTTGTATCTCCGTCAGGTACAACTTTCAAATATTCCTTTTTACTAGCCTTTCAGTGTACAAATAATACAACAGAGTATGAGGCTTTATCTTTAGGGCTAGAAATTGCCATTAAACATGCAATCAAATGTTTAAAAGTTTATGGTGATTCTGAATTAGTGGTATCCCAAATAAGATCCAAATATGTAGTGAAAAATGATAGATTAAAGATGTATAAATATGATATTTGGGATTAGATTGAAATGTTTGATGCTTTTGATGTAAGCTGGATAGAAAGGTCAAAACATATAATGGAAGATTTCTTAGCAAATGTTGCTCTGAAAACTTATGATCAGACCTTACATGGAGTATCAATACTTGAAGTTAAGACAAAACTAGTTGTTCTAGATAATATATATAATTGGCAATTTTTTTAGGATGACCAAGATATTTTGAGATTCATTCAGTGTCTGGACCATTATGAGAATCAATACATAGATTGCAATACATTAATTGAAAATAATAATGGTAAAGATTATGTATTAGGAAATGAGGTTGTCCAATTGAGTTCCAATCAGATTCCTAAGGGTCTGGTTGAACTTGAAGCATTGTTTAGTAGTTAAAATGATAATTAAACAAAGATAAGCAATGATAAGATTGAGGACTTGGAGGAAGTTAACTTAGGATCAAAAACTAGTCCTCAAGTTGTTTATATTGGAAAAGGTTTAGATTCTCGTATAAGGACAAATTTGATTAAATTATTGAGAAAACATATGCATGTTTTTGCATGGTCATATGAGGATTTAAAAGCCTATAGGGAAGACCTTTTCCAACATGAGATTTCACTAAAACCAGAGATGAAACCATTTAGGCAAAAATATAGGCCTATTAATCCTTTGCTAGCTCCTAAGATGCAGCAAGAGTTGATGAAGTTAAAGGATGTTGGGATTATCTAGCCTATTAGACATTCAACATGGGTTTCAAATTTGGTACCAGTAAGTAAAAAGAATGGTGACATCAGGTTATGTGTGGATTTCAAAAATTTAAATATTGCCTCACTAAAAGATAAATATTCTTTACCCAACATGGAGACAATGTTACATAAAGTGACTGGTTGTGAGCTGCTATCAATGATGGATGGTTTCTCAAGATTTAACCAAGTTTTAGTGAAGGAATTAGAGCAGTATAAGACTGAATTTACCACTCCTTGGGGAAATTATGTCTATATCAAAATGCCATTTGGATTGATAAATGTAGGAGCAAATTTCCAGAGGGCCATGGATGTTGCTTTTAAGGAATTTATTGACTTATTCATGGTCATGTATCAAGATGATCTAACTACATACTCTAAGAAAGCTAAGGATCATTGTGAACACCTGGGTAAAATTTTCAACAAAGCTTTAGAATATGGTGTTTCATTAAATCCTAAGAAATGTCACTTTCCAGTACAAGAGGGAAAGTTGTTTGGACACATAGTGTCTAAAGATGGGGTAAGAATAGACCCTGAAAGAATAGAAGAAATCCAGAAGGTCATTTCTCCAAAAAAATTAAAGGGAGTTCAATCTTTCTTAGGAAAGATTAATTTTGTCAGAAGCTTTATAGAAAACTTTGTAGAAACTATCATAAATTTGCTGAAAAAAGATGCAAAATTTAATTGGAATGAAGAAGCTTAAATAAAATTTGAGAGAATAAAGAAGGCAGTGCAAGAGGCTCCTGTTCTAAAATTGCCTGATTATAGTAAGCCCTTTTCTCCATTTTCATTTGCATCTTATAACACAATTGCTATTGTTTTACTACAAAAAGATGAAGGCAGATTTGATTATTCAATAGCCTTTTATAGTAAATTTCTCTAGGCTGCAGAGCTAAATTATGAGGTGATGGAGAAGTAGGCATATGCTTTAGTAAAAGCAATAAAATATGTTAGACCATATTTGGTTTGTGCTATGGTGCAAGCATATGTCCCTCACTCAACAATAAAGGATATTCTTACTCAGTCAGAAGTGACTAGTAAGAGATGTAAGTGGATAAATAGAATTCAAGAATTTAATCTTGAGATCCACATTACAAAGTTGATAATAGGTCAGGGTTTGGAAAAAATCATGACAGAGGATAACTTGGATTTAGTACAAGTGAATGATATAGAGATACATGATCAGACAATAAAAAGTATAGAAAGACAACCATTTTATACTGATATTGTGTACTTTTTAAAGAATGCCAAGTGTCCTGATGCTATGACTGACAATCAAAAGAGAAGTCTCAAATTGGAAGCTAAAAAATACACCTTAATCAAAGGAGATTTGTATTGGAGAGACAAAAATGGTGTATTATTGCTATGTTTGGATTAGAGACAATTTGAGAAAGTTTTAAGAGAGATGCATGCAGGGGAGTGTGGAGGTCACTTTTCTACCAAGACCACTGCCCACAAGATTTTAAGGGCCAGATACTATTGGCCTTTTTTATTTATAGATACATATGCATATGTTAGAACATATGAACCTTGTCAAAGATTCTCAAATAAGCTCAAATTTTCAAGAGCTCTATTGTTAAACCC
The DNA here is from genome assembly GCA_018584345.1 of Thuja plicata. Classification (NCBI taxonomy): domain Eukaryota; kingdom Viridiplantae; phylum Streptophyta; class Pinopsida; order Cupressales; family Cupressaceae; genus Thuja; species Thuja plicata. The sequence continues at coordinate 2,299,952 of MU225994.1, forward strand.
AGTAAGTGCTGAAGCCCCTTTTCTATGTGGTGAATTGATTTTATTGGTGAATTTGCAAAAAAATCTAGTGGAGGACACAGTTGGATAATTGTAGCCACTGATTATTTTACAAAGTGGATTGAAGCCATTCCTACAAAAAAGGCAACAAGTAAGGTAGTCACTAAATTTTTAATGGAGAATATTTTGATTAGATTTGGTGTACCTTCAAGGGATAATGCCATGTGCTTTAGATAAGATGAGATAACAGATTTCTATGAGAAGTATGGGATCATAATGTCATATTCATCTCCATATCACCCACAAGAAAATGGACAAGCTGAATCTAATAAAAAAATCATACTGAAGAAAATGAAAAAGACTCTTAAAAAGAACAAGAGAGTATGGCATACCAAACTAAGGTTAGCATTATGGGCTGATAGAATAAAAGTTAAAAAGGCAACAGGAAAATCTCCATTTGAATTGGTATATGTTTTACAGTAAAAAATGCCTATAAACAATTTGTTACCAATATATCAGTTCATGCAAGAAGAGCAGTTAGATGTTTTTGACAACATTCAGAATAGAATGATTCAATTGGCAGAGTTGGATGAGAAAAGAAGAGATAGCCAGAAGGAAAATATTAAATTACAAAAAAAGATGAAATATTTGTTTAACATAAGGGATACTGATAGAAAATTCCAACCAGATGACCTAGTTCTTTAGTAGAATGGGAGAGCAGCAGATAAAGGAAAGCATAAAAAATTTGAGTCTTTATGGCTTGGGCCATTTAATATTTCACAAAGCTTTGGAAAGGATTTCTATTTTCTGAAGAACATGAATGGGGAAGATTTTAAGTTTCCAGTGCATGGGCAATTTTTGAAACCCTTCTTCAATTGAAAAACAAAGTTTTATACACATGTAAGTATGTATTATATTGTATATAATTTATTTTAGTTCTGTGTTTCCCTTAAGCAGTAGTTTAGTCTACATCAAATAAGAGGTCTGCAACTAGAGATTCTAATATTCTTTTCCATAAACTTGTGTTTTTCCATCCTTAGGTAGAGCCACTATTGGTTGTTTTTCCTATTTTGGAGTTTGCCTTGTAAAATTTTGAAGATGCCTATCATTCCTATGTTCAAAGAGTTAATAAATCATGTGCCAAATTACTTGTTTGCCTTTGAAAGTGCTATTTTTGCTCAAAACCTAGTTGAAAATGTCAAAACCCTAAGCCCTTGAGTAAATTTTGTTCAAAATTGTAGAAAATCCCTAAAATTCTCAAAGCATGTTCTATTTCTATGTTACTTTTTATGACTTAAGTCTTAGTTTATGTGCATGTGTTTAAATCTTGGTCGCTAAGTCTCATAAGAAAAGACAAATATTCCTTATGATATGGAGTCTTGGAAAAAAGCCTTGGTCACGTAGTCTCTTGATAAAATAGAATATGCTGAAATGGTTATGAGACCTAGTGCAGACCATTAATTTTATGATAAGATCTGACGGTAGTCGCGTTGTCTCTCGATGAAAGTAGAGTTAGTTATTTTATATGGCGACTTTGAGATTACTCAGTTGTGTTATCTCCTGATGAAACCCATGGTTATGAGTTAAGTTCAAGTGTTTAAGTTTTAGTATTGTCACCAAGTCTCGTGATCAAAAGTGAGTTAAGTGAAAGAACTAGAGATTTAGTGACAACCATTTATTAGAGATTAAATCCGATGGAAGTCGGGAAGTCTCCTAATTGTAACTATGGTTTAGAAATTATTATGTGACATGGAGATTCAACAGTCACTAGGTCTCTAGATAAACCAAGGTTAGATGTCAGATTAGATAATAATTTTGTCGTACAGTTGCGTGAAGGAAGATGAGTTAAGTCAAAAATCAAGAGATCAAGCGATAACCATTGATTTTAGATAAGATTTGATGGTAGTCGCGTAGTCATGATATAAGGTGGAAAAGTCAAAAGGTATCTAGTGATCAAGAGACAAGAGGAAAATGTAACACACATCCTTTTGTCGCTAAGTCTCATGAAAGATTAGGGTTTGTAATAAGGATTACAAGACTTAGTGACAACCGTCAGATATAGAGGAAAGAGAGATTGACGATAGTCGCATTATCTCCAGATGCAGATTATAAAGATAAAATAATCACGCGATTAAGAAATTAAAGTGTTTAGTTGTGAGGTCTTCTGATGAGACATGAGTTAAGGAAATTATCTGGTGACATAGAGATTCCATAGTTGCCGAGTCTCTAGATGTGACCTAAGGTGAAGAATAGGTAAAAAAATACTTTGTCGCGATGTCTCCATAAGATGAAGGGTTAAGTTAAACAATTAAGTGACATCGTGACAACCATTGATCCAATGATTGATCCTACAATAGTCGCTAAGTCTCCTAAGGGAACTACATTTATCAAAAAAATCAAGCGACAAGGAGATCAATCAGTCGCTGAGTCCCTAGAAGTAAACTAGAGTTAAATAAAGACTTTTCAGCGGTGCCATCATGGATAATTGATGACCAATCAGATTATAGAGATTTTGACAGATGGGAAAGTAGCCATAAAATTATTTAATATAGCCAATCAAATTTTCTCTTGATTTCATTTCAAATTTTATAAGGTTTTATATGCAAAAACACTCATCAAAAATTGATTACCTGACAGTTTGAATGCCATGGCTAGAACCAAAAATTGATATCACAGTGCGTGAAACTAATGGAAAAAATTAATAGATTGTAAGTTTACCACTTTGAAGAGACATCTACATTGAATTCTAAATTATAACTAAGCTTGTCCATTGTTATTTCATCTTTACCAACTTCCAATTTCTCAAAGTGAAGAGTTCATAGAGATCTTAGTGTTTTCTGAGAAAAGTTAATTCTCCAGAAACAAGTGATTTAGAAAGGTGATCCTAATTTAGAGTTCAACAAAGATTATAATTTACAGTGTATTCAAAGTTTAGAATTGTAGATTTCAGGATAATTGTCAGTTAATAGTGAGGGTTTTGAGCATTTGTTTCAATATCAGTGATATGTTGTTGAGAACAAGACAAAAAAAGAAGATGAGTCAAGCACAGAGTACAACGTCCACTAGTGCGAGAAGTGAAGATATTGATGATGAGTCAAAAGTAAAAAGAAACTATTCAAATGAGTTTCTCACTTTTCTTCCAGGCTCGAGCCAGAATAGAAAGGTTAGTGCTAAAGTCTTAGTTGATGATATGTCTTACATTAGAGATGCAAAAACACCGGGTTCATCAGGGTATTCACTATTTAATTATTTCTTTAATAATAGTGATGAACCCATGCCTATCTCAAACCCTTGGACTTGTTGGTGCTCAAATCAATAGATTGGATTTCCTATGGACTTGGCAATCCAATGCTTGGAAACCCAAGTGATTTGGCCAACTAACAAGTCACAACCAAGGCAAGGTTGGAACTTCTGCAATTCTAGATCTGCAAAACCAAGGATGGTAGGCATATACCTTGACTTATCCTTCAAGTTACAAGGCTTTTTATAGCATATAAGTAACATTTCAACCTTCTCTCTCAAGTATGGCAAGGATCTTGAAACAAATCTAACTGAAAGTAATATATCATGAACTGTAAACTGAAATACTTTAAGTAATTGAAAGAATTTTTCGTAAATGTGTATGTAATTTGAAATGAAAAGATAGATAAGATATCACAAAACTATAAACAATGAACTGAATAACTATAATCCAAATAATTATTAGACTAGTGCCTTATTCTACCATGGGCAATAGAGTCAAGATCATTCCAATCTTATGTTCAACCTCAGAGACAGTTTTACAAGAAAACTTATCACTTCAAAGGTGTTATGGAATGTACATGCAACCTAAAACAAATTCAGAGATATTTCAAAAGGGTAATACTTCTTATATGACAAACCAATTGACTAAGGCCTCAATCAATAGAATTGAACCATGCAAAATGAGAAAACCAATTGAAAATATAGACTATGAATCAAATCAGGAAGCATGCACATCAAACTATCACTTTGAAGAAGTTCTATTGGTTTATCTGAGGGACTAATTGTAAAGTGATAATGAAACTATTACACATGTGAAAGAAAAAGGACTTTTCTTTATTGATTTTGAAAAAATAGTACATCTAGGTCCATGTTATACTTGTTGATTAAAAACTATCCAAATATGTGGGATTGTATTATATTGTATTGTCTCATCTCTTTATATTTTGCATTATGTATATATATGTGTTTAAGTAGCTTCCACACATCTTTAGTTTGAAAAGACACAACCCTTATTACAGATTATTTTGAAAAAATAATAAATTAACTAAAAAATAGCTACCTAATTTTTGGATTTGGCTTTGGCCAAAAATCTAAAACACATTGTGAAAAGTTAATATTTCTGCGGGAGATAGGAAATTTGATTTGCTGAATTAGGTCTTTTTTAGATATTGAAAATTAGATAATATTTATCCTCTATTGGTATCATCTTTGTAGCAGGTCTAAATTCCACCATTTTATGAAGGCTTCGATTAGTTAGTTCTATTTATTTGTTTCATCAAGCTTCCTTCCTTTGATCTTTTTTAGTATGGATAAACATGCTTCTTGATAATGGATTGGTACTTCTAAATTCTCAAAATTTAGGGTACCACCAGTGGCTTTTTTTGGGGATGTATGCTCCCTATGAGCATAGTGAGATTCTAGCTATCTCTAGAGAAGTAGACCAAGTATCCACACTTAATTTGTTGCAAAGTGAAATTGTATGACCCCAGGATACCAAAAAATGAACACTGCTTCTTTCCTCTATCAAACACATAATTTTGATCATGTAATACTTTGGATCTCCCAAATACAATAACACCACTCTCATGGACAACATTCATTGCTTTATTAACATGTTTTGACTTTTTTTTACCTTTAGAAAAGTTAGCAGGTCCATTGTTGTCCTTGCTAAATAGAAGATCCCCATGCATTTGATCAACCCTACAAGTAACTAGATTAAGCTCTTCTACTTGGATGTCTTTATCTACACAATATTCTCTATACTCAAGACATTTTTTCTCTTCACAAAAAGGATTTGGAGATAACTCACATTCAGGAACTTCCTTCTTATCAATAATTTGATCATATAGGATACTCGGATAATTTTTAGAACTAATCTTCAACATATTCTCTTCATTATGTCTATTTGATTCCATCTCATTTTCACATGTTTGATACACCTTTTTCTCACAGGATGAAATAATGCATGTCTCACTTTTTTGAGTACACTTCCCCATACATATTTTGAGTTCCATCATCTTCAAAATGATCACTAGGCCCACTATCTTTATCATGATGTTGATGGACTTGATTGTATAGAAAATATTCTTAAAATAATGGATTCAAGGATATAAAAAACTCAGGCATATCTCCACAAGATCTTTCATCTGAAACTTCTTCGTGTTCATATGTTGTATGTTGTTCTATTTTATCTTCATTATTTGGTTCCAAAAATTTATCATCTTCTTCATCTAGTACCCCCTGAGTATGTACTGATCCATCAACTTGCTTATCATCATGCATTGAGAAAAATATTTGACCACTCTTCTCAACATGTTTTTCATATTCCATGTCTAGTAAATATGATATTTATTCTATACTAAGAAGATCTTCTTCCTCATCATCATGGTCATTGATACTTATTTCTATACACATCTCATCATGTATAGATTCTTCTTCAACATGATCCAAATTTTCTTCCTCTATGTCATCATTCTTTTCTTTCCTTAATACCTCACATATTTTCTCAAGAAAAACTAATAGTTGAGAATCATGGTAGATTCCTAACTCACAAAGTTTATCCATTAATTCCCTTCCTAGAGGCCTGATATCTGAAGGTATTTCCTGATAGATCTTTATCATTCTCATGAACAAATCTAGTGCAAGCTCACCTTTATATCTTTCCAAACTGAAGAATGTATTCAAAGGGGACATGTAAGATTCTTCCTCCATAATGTAATTTGGCTCTCTTTCCTATTCACAGCACATGTTTTCTTCTTCACCACTGGCACCATGAAACATATCAAGAAACCACTGCTCAAGCTGTCTCCATGATGAGATGGACTGCGTAGGTAATGATTCATATTCTTCTTGTGCATTATTTTTTAATGACCATGCAAATAGCTTCATGGCATCCTCTTCTATATGGACCTCATAATTATGAAGGAATATATGAAAAGCATCCAAATGATCAAGAGCTGATTCATCATAATCTCTATAAAATTCAGGAACCCTTTGTGAAAGTTGTGAAAACAATTCATTAGAATTGCATTGAAACTTTCTAAGATCCAAAGGCCTGGTATCAACGGGAATCAAAAACCTTTTGAATAGAATTTTAAACATTATGTAATAGATATTATATTACTAAGTAAAAGATAATTTCTCATCCCTTATTGGATACCTTCCTATCTCCTTCTGAGTTTTCTCCCTCAGTAGAGTCACTGATTGAAATGTTTTGTTCAATAGAGTTGCCACCTTCGTATCAGAAAGAAAATACTTATTATCTTCTGAGTTCTTTTCTCTTAGTTGAGTCTTAAATATATCACCAGAGCTTCTAGGTAGAATACCAAAATGTTCTTTTAAACAACTCCCTGACAGAGTTGCCAATCTGTTGGTGCTCAAATCAACAGATTGGATTTCCTATGGACTTGGCAATCCAATGCTTGGAAACCCAAGTGATTTGGCCAATTAAAAAGTCACAACCAAGGAAAGGTTGGAACTTCTACAATTCTGGATCTGCAAAACCAAGGCTGGTAGGCCTATACCTTGACTTATCCTTCAAGTTACAAGGCTTTTTATAGTAGATAAGTAACATTTCAACCTTATCTCTCAAGTATGGCAAGGATCTTGAAACAAATCTAACTGAAAGTAATATATAATGAACTGTAAACTAAAATACTTTAAGTAATTGAAAGAATGTTTAGTAAATGTCTATGTAATTTGAAATGAAAAGATAGATAAGATATCACAAAACTATAAACAATGAACTAAATAACTATAATCCAAATAATGATTAGACCAGTGCCTTATTCTATCATGGGCAAGAGAGTCAAGATCATTCCAATCTTATCTTCAACCCCAAAGACAGTTTTACAAGAAAACTTATCACTTCAAAGGTGTTATGGAATGTACATGCAACCTAAAACAAATTTAGAGATATTTCAAAAGGGTAATACTTCTCAGATGACAAACCGATTGACTAAGGCCTCAATCAATAGAATTGAACCATGCAAAATGAGAAAACCAATTGAAAATATAGACTATGAATCAAATCAAGAAGCATGCACATCAAAATATCACTTTTAAGAAGTTCTATTGGTTTATCTGAGGGACTAATTGTAAAATGATTATGAAACTATTACACATGTGAAATAAAAAAGACTTATCTTTATTGATTTTGAAAAAATAGTACATCTAGGTCCATGTTATACTTGTTGATTAAAAACTATCCAAATATGTGAGATTGTATTATATTGTATTGTCTCATCTCTTTATATTTTACATTATGTATAGATATGTGTGTTTAAGTAGCTTTCACACCTCTTTAGGGTGAAAAGACACAACCCTTATTACAAATTATTTTGAAAAAACAATAAATTAACTAAAAAATAACTACCTAACTTTCGGATTTGGCTTTGGTTGAAAATCTAAAATACATCATGAAAAGTTAATATTTCTGCTGGAGATAGGAAATTTGATTTCTTGAACTGGGTCATTTTTAGATATTGAAAATTTGACCATATTTATCCTCTATCAGTGTCATCTTCATAGTAGGTCTAAATTCCACCATTTTCTGAAGGCTTCGATTAGTTAGTTCTATTTATTTGTTTCATCAAGCTTCCTTCCTTTGATATTTTTTAGTATGGATAAAAATGCCTCTTGATAATGGATTGGTACTTCTAAATTCTCAAAATTTAGGGTACCACCAGGACCTATGGATTAGCCAAGTTGATAGTTCCTGACATCTTTGTTGATGTTGACTTCATATTAGAATTGGCCAGTAGATATGACCCCCTAACTGAGACAATTAAGAGGCATGATGGAAAACCATTGCTCACATTAGACTGAAATAATTTCATGAAGGCCTTCAATGTATACTAGCCCATGACCACTAAAATAAATCTGAAGATCCTAGAGAATAGATACACTAGAGAATCTAACATTGCTACCAAGTTGATCAAGGATCATCATGTCCCTAAGAAAATGAAAACCTATATAGCCCCCATGCCAGGAGAAACCCCATATTTCTACAAAGATCTTAATTTCTATATCAAATACATATCATATGCATTATGTAGAGTGCTTGGAAAGGATGCCGGAGCATAGAGAATCACCTAAGATATTTTGATGATGGTGTTAGATATGCAGAGCCTCCATACCACTTCATATTATGACTACATCCAGTATATCATTGATCAAATGCACCAAGGATTTGTAGATATAAAAACCAAGAAGGATCATCCAATATTTATGCATTATTCAATCCTCATGCATTTGATCCTATACTATAATTTCCCAGTTATGAATTGTTAGTTTCTACAGCCACAAAGGTTTCACCATAACCAACCTAACCCTATTTAGTTTTGGCTTAGAGTATGGAATTATACATCTAGAGAGAAAAAGTTTTGTGATTTTGAAAATTGGATAATCTATCCAATTCTTAAGTGCCTAGGTGTTGATAAAACTAGGTTGCCTATTAAGGTAATATAATTATTGAGGCCTTGCTAATATATTGATAAATGGCTAGGAGACCATAATTGGGGGGGATTTATATTTTGAGAAGAATTTCAAAATAATGAGGGTCTATAGTTGTACCCACCCTCCCCACATCTTTCCATTCCATGTACCACCAAGGATAGCTGCAATGGAGTTCATCAGGAAGCTCATTTTGACAGACAAGGAGCACCTAGCATCACACAAGAAAGGTACATTTACCCCTAGGCAATTCAAGATTTACATTTTCACTATTGGAAAAGGAGCTTTGGACCTAGTAAATGCCTTGATGAATCACTACAGAATGAATGTGGCCCTGTACATATATATTGATATAGAGGGTTTCATCCTAAGTGCTGAGAAGATGTTGACACCAACTATCCCCTACAAAAAGGAACATGAAGAGTGCATGGAGGAGGATTTAATCAGAAATATTTTGGAAGATAAGGAGGTGGAAAAAAGAGCAATTAAGTTAAATGAACTTATGAACCTGGAGAGGCAGGTGAAAAAAAAAGGAATGAAGTTTGGAGGTTTCTACCCTGATGTGCCTTATGTGAAAAGGCTAGATGCTATGATTGAGTCTCATACTCTCCTATGAAATCAATTAGAAGGTGCATTCGTGGTTCTTGAGAAAGTCCACAAAGAGGTTATAGAGTCTAAATATGATGATGACAGTGATCAGGGCTGTTCTTCACCTACTGCCTATCTAGATTATCAAGAAGTTGCAATAGAGCAGGTAGTTGAGGGGGAAGATATCATTGACCTGACAGAGGTCCCATAGAAGGAAGTAAGAAATGAGCCCCCACCCAAGAGACAAAAAGTAGAAACACGGGAACCTTCTAGGAAAAGAAAGATAGCTAAAATTGGAGCTCTGATAACTAGAGATAGGCCCTATGATCATTTATTGAGAAAATAGATCTGGGCAGGGAAGAGACTACAAAAGGATGTAGAAGAAGAGGAAGAATTCCTTTTTAGGTAATGTATAGATGAGAGGTTGATGCATCAAGAGGAATTCCTCAAGGATGACAACTTCATTAAGACAAGAGAATTCAAGGAATTCCTCATATGGAATAAGCAACAACAAATTGAAAAACAGTTGCAATTGGAAGGTGGTGATCCAGTCACTCATGAAGCCTTACAAACATTGCAGGATTATGATCCTGAATCTGAGGAAATTACACCAGAACAAGTAAGACAACTGGTCAAGGCCAGTGGGGTATTATTTGTGGAAGGCTAGGATTTGTCTTTAGCCTTTATAATTGATCAGATAAGAAGGCAACCTAATGCCAAATTATCATCAGAGACTTAGGTTGGAGATATGATAAGAGGGTTTGGATATAACCCCAAATCTCAGACACTTGCAATGTGGAGCTTAGATCCTAAGGATCAAATGCCATCCCTTATTAATATTCAAGAAAAGATGGAGGGTAATAAGATCATATGGACACTCCAAAATACAAGGGATTTGGAGGTATTCCAAGTACTGACTCATTTTTCTTAGCTCAATGAGGAAAAGAGAACCCAACTATTAGAAAAATTATAGAAAATCACTAGTGATACTAGTGATATTGTAAAAGATAGGGAGATAGCATTGGTAAAGATCAAAGAACAAGAGAAACTCATAGATGAGTTAACCAAATAATTATTTGAAATAACAAAACCTGCCCCTATTGATCCAAAAGAAGTGATGGATGTTAAAATCCAAATAGAAGATACAAAGGAGATACCTGCTGGAACATAGCTAGGAGTCACATAGCATAATAATTTTATTTTGGAGGCATTGACTTCAATTTTGCAGCATAGAATTGACACCATCAAAGATAAGATTGATGTGGTGTACAGGGCTTATGGCAGGTTACCAGGCCTAAAGAAGAGGTTGCTAATTTTTTGACAATTTTGAATCCTTATTATTTAACCTGGTCTGGTAGGACATCACTTTTTGAGAGATTGGCATCAATACAACCATTAAGGTCATATTTTCCAGAAATAGTGACTTTGGCTGGTACAAAGATAGAGCAAATTGGGGCCACCTTGTCCTTTTTCAAAGGAAAATAAAATCAAATAGAGGCAAGGTTGAAAATGTTTGGGGTAAATTATAATAGGTTTATACCCCCCATTAGAACTGAGGATGATCAGATCAAGCCATTAGGGATATGGGGATTATAATTTGATAGTGTGCTTCACAATAAGGACATTTATGTATCTGATCAGGGAGAATTAAATATGGAGAGGTACAAAAAAATTATGGATGAGGCAATAAAGGAAGAAATAGATTGCAATAAGTTCATAACAAATGTTAAAAGCATAAAAAATGCTAGGTGGGAAAGGCAGAAGGCCCAGCTGGAAAGTATTCATAATTTTGAGTGGCCTAAAGAGGAAGATGTGACTGCATGAGATGTCATGACAAAGCCTAAGAAAAAGAAGCCTGTCACAGTTGACTTAGATGCCATGAATTAAGAATGAAGGACACATGACACCTAATGTATGAGCACATGAATGTTAGTAATCTTGAAGAGATTAGTGTAAATTATGCTGTATTGGTCGTCACTAAATCTTATTACAAATATCATATACTATCCTAAATATATGCAGACAAAGGTGCCGACATCCACAAGAAGACAAATAAATATTAGATCTTATTCTTCAGTTTTGTCTTCCCACCGCTTGGTGATTTGTTGTCTTTTGTCTCTTTCTATGTTTTTAGGGTTAGGTCTCCAAATCATCTAAAGCTTGTTGCATCCTTGTCTTAAGGAGTCCAAGATGATTTGAGACTATATATATGTAATTTTAACCATTTTGTAAAAGGAGAGAGAGTTGGAAGTTCTAATAGAATTACAAGGTAGACTAAAATTTGTATCTAAACCTTTGTACTATTTGTCTATCTAAATGTATTTGAAGCTTTAAGACATTAATAGAAATATTTTTTAATCTCTTTTCTATATCTGAATTGTCTCTTTACATTTATGTTATAGTTCTTGTGTGTTTATCTGTAAGGCATTTAAGAACATTGATCATAAGGTGATTATTTAGTTACTTGTAAGTTCCTTCAAGAAAGGATTAAATTGTTTCAAGTAACCCCAGGGAACATAACATTAATTTGAAAATTGGATAATAAATTTGTAGGAAGAGGATAGTATATAAGGTATTCCATCTTTGTTACAAGTGTTTTATTGACTACCTTATTGTGGATTTATATAAGATATTGACTCATAGCCCATGGATTAGGCACTGGTTTCATGTTTGCTAAGTAATTGATTACAATCCAATATTTTCAAATTACTTAATCATATATGATGCAAAACAAATAATTCCATTCAAGTGATTGTATTCTTAGGGTACAGTTCAGTTTGCTGATTCCTTGAAGAGAGGATCATTAGGTTGCCCCTCCTAAAAATCAAAAGGATGAAGGATGAAAATCCTTATCTCATTGGTTTATGTTATCAAGACCATAGCCTGGCTTATAGTACTCTATTTTAAATTAATCATTGCGATCTCCAAGGTATTTTATAAGTTTTTACAGTGAGGTCAGAAGTAACATACCAATGAATGAACTAGTCCACTAAATATATTGACTAAAGAATCAATAATCTAATATAGGTAATACTTGCATGTGTTTGTGGAGCTCAAAAAAGAATGAGGTGATAATAGGTATCCCCAGTATTATCAAATACCTCATCAATTAGCCTTTCTTTTGCATAAAAAGGAGTTTTCATTCATGTATACAAGTATACTATCATCTTAATGTTGTCATAAAAGAACAAGAGCTAACACAAACTATTATGGATACTTATGCTTTGAGAAAAAATTTGGTTACTCAAACTATAGCACTTATGCAACCACATGTTGATGATGGTGGTGGTGGATTTGGAGGTTTTAGTACATTCTCCTTGAGTGCACATATTTGTGTGCCCCATACTTGCACTATGTGCAAGAACATTTATTTAGATCCCCTCAAACAACCTATCGAGTCTCCTATAGACACATCTAATTACAAGGTGCATGATATGGGTTTGCACCAGATCATATGAAATTTTTATTTTTATTTTACTCTTGCAGGACATACCTAGTGTGAGGGAGGTGCAGTGTCAGGGATTCACATACTTTCTCACTCCATCACACTAGCAGAAGAAGAGATGACCACACATGTAATTTTTTATTTTAATTTGTGTTAAGTAAATTTGTGTTCCTATGACTAGAAACTTAATGGGACAAAATTGTATCAATTTTATGCTTGTGAACATATATAGGTCGACATTGAAAATGTTAGCAACATCCCTTCGCTGCCACATACATATTTAATTAGATTTATGATACCTTGAAACTTTCATTGAATGTATCTATTCATCATGGGCATGAATTATTAGCACAAATGGGTTTATTTGGATGGATTTACTATAGGCATGGTCCATTTTTTCTGCCCCACTCGCTTGAAATCTCAATGCCATACTCTATCGACAATGTCCTTTAAGTGCCCTAAGTGCATAAAACTATCAAAATTTAATGGATTATTTTTTGCAATTTGTGGCACTTGAAAAGGATCTATTTGAACCTTTATGCTCATGTGAGGCCTCTCTATAATAAACTATGTCAATTTTTCAAGACTCAAAGAAATTTTTATAGCTCATCAATTTTTCTGTTGATGCAAAAATCGTAAGATGCATTCAATGAAAAGTTGCAAGGTAGCCTAAATATCATTTTATTCATCATGGGAATGAACCATTAGTGCAAAAAAATTCAATTGGGTGGATTTACCCTAGGCATGGTCTTTTGTTTCCTCTCCACTCAATGGAATGCTCAATGCCATAACTTACGAGTTTTTGGAAACTCAAAATTTTGATCAGAAAACCTCATTGTGTTGTCCATATAGTATGCCTTATGAGTCATCACCAAGGTTTTGTTTCCAATCCCAAAATGAGATGGCTATGAGTTACCCATATATCAAAATGTGTTTTAACAAAGATAGGATATTTAGTGAATGTTGTAAAGCATAGTTATTCTAAGTGTTCTATGTCCCAAGTAAAAAGGTTGAAGCTACCAAAGTTTTCTTATGAACTCCTCAAATTGTAAGTAGCTAGAACCCACCCCATGAAGCTTGCACATATCTGTAGCATGCCATAAGGTTATTTCCACATAAGTTTCCATTGATAAAAAATTAAGATATAGAATATCTTCACAACACCAGAAAAAGCATATGAAGTTAAAGTACCTTTGTTTAGGCATTTTTACCATTTTGCAAAAACAAAAGACAAGGGTTGCAAAATAGAGAAACTATCACCATTTATCAAAAGATAAAATGGAGGTTGAAAAATAGAAAAGTTGTTAGCATTTTGAAAGAACATAAAATGAAGGTTGTGAAATAGCAGAACTATTTCCATTTAGCAAAGGTATACAAGAAGGTATTACAAAATAGAGAACCCAACACTATTTTACGAAGATCATAATGACCGATTGTGAGATTGTGAAAAGGTTTCTATTTGATGAATATGGGTAAGATACACTTGCGAATTGGAGAAAGAGCTACTAAAGTGAGTTGGTAGTCATTTTTATGAGCTGGAAATACACACATGTAGATGTGCTAATGGAATTAAATGCTTATGAGATCAGAATTAAAAGAGTTATTACATGAATTAAAACAACATGAATGGTAGTTGAGCTTCAAGGATTCATTGAGATGGATGCGGAGTTAGTATGAGGAAATTTTCTAGTAGTTACTGAGAGCTTGGAGTTTACAAGGTGTAATTAACCTATAAGTTAAATTTTTCCTCGTAGCTTGAATTTTGATTAAGAATGCCTAAGAAGAAGGTGAACGAGGAAGTAGGAATGAATGAACTGTTGAAACTCCCCTTGCCAAAAACCCTCCTAGATGCGTTACCTAGCTCTGTTGATACTACAACCAAGGTCATGTTTTAAGATGTCTGATGTGAGTGTAGGGATGCCAATATACCACACAATGGTAGGTCCCTATTCTATTTTTTTTATGATAATAGAGATGAGAAGGTGTCTTGGTCCAACCTTTGGAGACTTGACTTAGCAAATGTTATAGTGCCAAATGTGTTTTTAGACATAGAGATTATTGACATCTTGGCCCATAATTATAAATGAGAAACCAAAATAGTCAGAGGGGTAGATGGAAACCCAATTTTGGTTATCTCAAAATCGTGTATTGAAGAATTGTTTGGCTTGAATAAGAAAGAACTTACCAAGATTGATAGGGAACAATATCTAGTGGATTAAAAGAGGATGGTAAGTACTTTTGGACTGTGTGAGGTAGCCTACTTTAGGAAAAGAGGCAAGGATAAAAAACCAAAGGTGGTAAATAATAAGGCTCCATTTCCTACACTATAATTTATGGATTTATTTTAGAAAATGCATCATAGGTGGTGCCAGTTTTATGGTGATGATCATAGAAGTATAATTCCAGTGGAATTAATGTATATATACATGAGGATCTGAAACCCCATCATTAACTTGGAATTTGATATTGACTATAAGATTGAGATAATTCTGCACAACTAGTTGGTCAACTAGGATACTAGTAGAACTTTTAAAAATCATTCTCTATTGTGCCATTTAATAGTGTTCCAAAATAACAATGTGTTCAGACATACCATGAATTTAATCACCATGGATGGTCAAGGAAGTAGAATCCCAATTCAACTATGGTTTTAGGTATGGGACAATAATAATATAGATTGTGATTACAATAATTTCTCATGATTCATTTATTGTTTGAATATTCAGGGCACTTGCGATTTAGAATGAAAGGCTTCCTCTTAAGATAAGGGTTGTCTTAAGACCATTGGAACAAAACCCATAGAAGGGTCACACCCATAATTTCTCTGACTAGATTTTCAAGATTATTCACACTCTTACTAGGGTTTATGGGTGCAAGCGATCCCCCAATAAATTACTAGTCTCTATCCTTGAGAGGTTTTTTGTTCTAGAATTTATCTATAAATTAATGTGATTTGAAAAGGAGGTAAATGGACCAAGAAAGAAGGGGAGTTTTATGCCCCATATAGTCAGATATGCAGGACTCTATATTGGTTCTGGTTCCCTTGTACAAGTTCAAATCTATTTAAAATGAGAATACCATTTGAAGAATTGAAATGAGAGGGTCTATGACCCTAAGGGTTATATTAATTCTTTCATAAAAGAGATTAAAAATCAAACTAATATGATTCAAGATATTGCTTGAAATTGCATGAACCCTCAAGATGTCATGTAAAAGTGGAAAAAAATGGAATATATTGAAGAAATTGGAAGAGGAAAGACAAAAGAAGGGGAAACCACAATTTCATCATATGATCAAACCCATGAAATAATAAGGATGGAATTGTGCTTAAGATATTTTGAGAAGCTATATGGAAAAGATACAAGTGATACAACACAAGAGGTTAAGCTTGTTCCTCCTAAAAGGCATAGAAAATTGATTATTCATGATTTAGATTATGAGAATGCATCAAGTTCCCCTCCTCCTAAGAAACACAAGCAGGAGGGACTGGAACCCATTCTTCCTTATGATGATTTAGAGGGGGAGGGAGATACTAAAGAAGTTTCTAGTGCACTGAAGGCAGTTGGAAATGATGAAGAAGTGGATATGCATGATTCTCTATTAGTATTCCAGGAAGAGGTTTGTGGTTATAAAGCCCGAATTCCAGAAGAAGAGGAACCTATTGATTTTATGGATGAGAGGGAAGCCATATCAGCTAGATTTATCAAAGATGAAAAAATTATTAAGACTCAGGAATTCAAAGATTTTTGGATTCAAATGAAAATGAGAGACTTTGAAGAGAAAAAAAAACTCAAATTGATGGTGGTTGAAGCATCAAAACATGAGGAAGTTATTGAGAAAACAATCAAAGAGTTAAATATTGATGATGTAAATTGTACCCTAGAAGAGGATACATAGATGGTGTAGAAAAATGATATGTTATTTGTTCCAAGGCTGAACCTTAAAAACTTATTCCTACTAGACCAAGTTAGAAAACAAGAAGATCCTACATTCATTGTTGAGTTTGATACTGATGAGAATATTATTAGATCAGGGTATAACCCCAAGACTAAAGTTTTGGCCGAGCTTCAAGGGCCCTCATAAGCCCAAATTGCTTGAAATTTTGAAAGGAAACTATGGGATGGAAGTAATATAAATAATGGAAAATATTTTTACCTTAGTATTAGCTACAAAATTGAAGCATAGGGAAATGTTTAATAAAGATAAGATCAAACACATGCAGGAGAAAATAGAGCAGGCTTAGACAAGGGAAATGGAAATGGACAAGTTGTCAATGAGTTATACCTTCAAAATGTTTCCTTACAAAAGGAGTTAAAAGAATTAAAAGGTAATAACCAGAGAAAAGATCTGGTACTACATAAGAAAGCCCCTTCCACACTGATTAATGTAAAGGATGATGAAGGATCAAAGGAAAGAATAAATAAATAAATACAAATAAGAAAATAAAAAGCTGAGGAGTACAAATGAGCTTCTTTTACAAGAAATTCCTAAACAAATATTGAGTGCTTTGGAGAAAGTATTGACATATAGGGTTGATTTAGTAATCATAAAATCTGATGAAGTATATAACTGATACCAAAATCTATTAGACATGTTGACAAAATTTGGTAAACACTAGACACAAATAGAAGAGCTTTCTAGGAGGTGGAAGCCTTCCCATTATGATTTGATAAAACTTTGCAAAGTTACGTAGAGGGATCCAAATGAACTTGGTGAGATAAAATAAAAAAAGGAAATGATTACTACAATCATGAAGGAGATCAAATACATAGAGTAAGAAGAGGAGAGAATAAAAGAGAAAGTATCCTTCTTCCATACCATCAAACATTGGTTAATTCTTGAATTTGTGGATAAAGAGGGACGTGTCAGGAATCTAGAAGAATGGAAGATAGAATACAAGGACATGGTTCCAAGGATTATTTCTCATTTAAAGGAATATAAATATCTCAGTATTAAAATTTTCAACATGTTCCTAGAAAGAGTTGTGCTAGAAAACAAATTCTCAAAGTTTTTGGTTGAGGTTCGAGCAATGACCAACAAAAAATGGAAAGGCCATTTTCTTAGCATGCAAGATATTCTCCACCACCAATGGAAAACTCATGTTAATAACTTAGAAAAGATAGAGGAATAACTGAAGTCTATCAAGTTGGGATCCCAAAGAAAAAATAGGTACTTGAAGAAGAAGAGAAAGCTTGCAAAGGATCACGTGATGAATCAGACCCTGGGGTCAGTATTCTATCATTTCAAATGTGATTCATTTGTTTTACAAAAAAAAATTAGTTATCTCCTTAATATGTTATAATATAATATTAGTTTGAAAGTTGTTCTAATATTAATTATAGCTATGAAAATGTGTGATTGTAAAAGGTATAAAGCTTGTTACTTCTCCTCATTTTGTATAAAGGAGAAACCAAGACCATATTTTAAAGAATCATTATAAGAGAATAGAATAGAATAGGAGAAGTAGTACATATTATTTGAAGATCATGTACCAGATATTTCAAAGTTAATAAAAAATAGGTTCATTCTCTACAATTGTGGTGTGGATTGTTTTCTTTTCAAGTTAGCTCTTTGTGATTATTAATTCAAGGAATTAATTGCCATTTAAAATTCTTGTGCAAAGGGCTTATTTTCTCTCACACTAATTCCAACATCAAACAACATTTGAGAAGTGTTGTCCTTATGTTTCTTGTTTGATTAACCCTTTTAAGGAGAAGTTAAACTCAATTTGACTAATTGGTGTGTTAATTATTTAATTACCTTGTATTAATAAAATTAAATGGTTGACATGTTTATCTAAGGGGTAAATTTAAAAATTGTCTCACAAAGTTATACATGAAGATTTTAAGGAGGGTGACTCTATACCCAATAAGGATAAGGGATTGGTCTTATACATAAAATATATAAATTCCAAACAAAATCAATCAATACTTTCAATACGAGCAGATAGAAAATATAAAAGTAGAAGGAATAAAAGTACTTTAAGAGTTGAGAATTAGTAGAGAAGAAAGTAATAAAAGGAAGATAGAGTAGAGAAGATAGATAAGGAAATTAGGAACAATCAAGTAATTAAAAAAAAAGTCATTCTATTTCAAATATATGCCACTTTGAAGTAGAAATTAGAAGTCAAAGAAATATTCAATCTTATATAAAAAGTTTCAACTTGGAGATATAGTTGGAGAACAGGTCTACCCACCTATGTTTTGCAGAGCCTAAAGAGAAGGGAAATTCAACCATAATTTAGTTGATCCCATTCTTTGGCCAAGTCACTTGAAGAGTTTGAGCACAAAGCTTGGCATACTTTGAGAAATTTCCAATCTGTTGATTTGGGAACCAACACCAACGATGTCCCTTAAGTGCCCTAAGTGCATAAAGATATCAAAATTGGATGTTATGGAAATTGTAAAGGATCCATTTAAACCTATAGGGTCATGTGAGACCCCTCTATAATAACCTATTTTATATTTTTAAGGCTCGAAGAAGTTGTTGTATGAAAGCAATTTTTTTGTTGGTATGAAAATTGTCAGAGATATTTAATGAAAAGTTGAAAGGTAGCCTAAATATCATTCTATTCATTGTGGGAATGAACCATCAATTTAAACAAATTCATTTGTGTGGGTTTACACTATTCATGGTCTCATTTTTCCTCCCAACTTATTAAAACACTCAATGTCATACCCTACCGATGGTGTCCCTTAAGTGTCATAAGTGCATAAAACTATCCAAATTTGACAGACCATTTCTCACAATTTGTGACACTTGAAAATGATAAATATGAACCTATAGGGTCATAAAAGGCCATCTACAATAACCTATCTTATATTTTGAAGTCTTGAAGCAGTTTTCATAGGGCAACAATTCTTTTGTTAATATAAAAATTGTCAGCTACATTTAATGAAAGTTACAAGTGTTGGTCCCAGTGAGGGGGGGGGGGATATAATCAAACCAAATCAAAATTTAAAATTTAAAACTTATCTCAATGATTCACTCAGTAGAACTAAATATAATAACCGATTCACCAAATAACTTAATAACTTAAACTACCATACATCTCATAATATGCAAATCAATCATTCAAATTAGTTAATATAGATTTAATTTGGTTGACACTAGATTTAACAAGGAAACCCAATATGGGAGAAACCTCTGTGGTAATTGTGACCCACAATAAAAATGTACCTTTCTGAAGTGTGCTTAGTTAAGAACTTATCCTATTAAAGATTACAAACACATTTTCTAGATGTGACCTTGTTAAGGGATTTACCTCAGATTTGTTAAGATCTTCACCCTGTTAGGAGTGGCCTTGATAGAGGACTTTAAAAATTCTTTTGGAATGTCACATACATCTAGGATTTACAAATAGGGCTGTTAAATCCACTCGGTTAGGAGATAAAAAAATCAACTTGGTTAAGAGATTTTCTCTATTACAAATGCTAATAAGAAACAATAAAACTTTGATCTATAAATTTAGCAACTACCTTTGTCTTGTGTCAAATAATTTATGCTCACATGAATACTAGAATCACATACTCCATTTGTCTCTATTTCAGACTGTAGATTCTTCTCTTTCTGCTTCTTTGTTCTGCTCGGTAACCCTATTCTTTAGCTTCTTTTGTTTCTTAATTCAATTTTACAGCATCATAATCTCTATTTATTACTCTTCCTTTATATAGAAATTTTTTTTCCTCTTAATATCCTTTCTTAGGTTTTCCATCATTTGCATTCATTTGTTTGATAATCTTCTTCATAAATCTTAACTTGGTAAATTTTTTAACTTTTACCTCGTAACTTAAACTTTTCTTGGAACTCTCATAATCAGGTTTAACTGCTTTATTTTTGCCTTAGATCTTCTCATTGAATTTTCTTGCTCGTAGATCTTATAAAAAACTTCCTTTAATTCTTATCTCCATCAAGATCATCATAGCTTTTTATAGATTTGATCTTATTATCATTTTCAATCAATATCCCGTACTCGGTAATTTTCTTTGCAACTCGGTAACTAACTTTGTTCACTGCTCGGTGCTTAGTAACTGAAACTGACTAACAAAAATCTATAGGTCAACTAACTCTATCTATCTTGGTAGAGTAACTCTTTTCAGTCATAACTTAACTCTTTGCAATTTTTGAATTAATCAATCAAGTGTACCGACTTGATAACATCAAATATATAGTAGCAAACAACTATATCAACATTACTTCATCATTGTCTGATATCTATTTTTCATACATTTAACTTCTCCTTCTTATGATATGGAAACTCAATAAAAACTAGTAAATAAATTGCTTGACATCAATGAAAATATAATTACTGATCTAACCATTTATACAAACATGTATACTTATTATCACTCGGTCTTCATCATCTCTATCAGTTGATCAACAATAAGGTAGCCAAAATATCATTTTGTTCATCATGAGAATGAACCATTTGTATGAACATGCATATTTGGGTGGGTTTACCCTAGGCATAGTCTCATTTTTCCTCCTACTCGACATAACTCTCAACACCATACCCTATCGACAATGTCCCGTAAGTGCTGAAAGTGCATAAAATTATCAAATGTTGATGGCTTATTTATTCGCAATTCGTGACACTTGTGAAGGATTTTTATGAACCTATGGGGTAGCCTAAGGCCCCTCTACAATAAACTCTCTTATATTTTGAAGACTCAAAACAATTATTTTAGGGAAATAATTTTTCTATTGATGTAAAAATGGTTAGATGCATTCAATAAAAAGTTGCAAGATAGCCTAAATCTCATTCCATTTGTCATGAGCCTGAAATGTTAACAAAAACATGTATGGTTGGGAGGTTTTACACTAGGAATGTTCCTATTTTCCCTCTTGATTCACCCAAACTCTCAGTTCTACACCCTACAGATGATGTCCCTTATGCGCCCTAAGTGCATAGAATTGTCCGAATGAGCCTAAGCAATTTCTAGAACCTAGGATAGCCATAATGAACCTAGGGTAATGATAATGGACCTAGGACAACCCTTATGAACCTAAGACAACCAATAAAAAATTCTTAGAGGGATTCATTAAGCAACATCCATAATAAAATATGACAACCACAATGGACACATTAAGAGAGCTTACACAACACATTAGGATACATGTGGTAGGAGTCATAAGGATTCTCTTTTCTTCTTAATAGGAGTATAGTGTGATTATGTATAAACCTAAATGCATGAAAAATAAATACCATATATGGATATTAAGGTTGTATATGTGATTTGAAGTAACGTTAGATGCATGAAATCTTATTGGAGATTGTTGTTTTGTCATTTCACATTGGAAACAAAAATGTAGTAGAAATCTTTTGAAAATTTGTTACTTAATAAACAAATTGTATACATACAAAATATTTGGATCTAAATAGGAAAAAATTAACTCATTTACTTATGATTTCCCATGTCCTCATTTACAAATACATCGTATATCATCAATACAACTGCATCATGTACATATACATCAATTATATCAAACAACCCTAGATACATAACTAATACATTTGATTCTAATATTTGTGCTTTGTAATGTATACCTCTAACCAGTGGTACTCATGAATTAACCTACATTGCAATAGTGTACAATATATTAGAATTTAAAAAAAGGAATACTAATTGTACCATCCTAAAAAGTAAGCACCTAATTTGTGCCCATTTGGGACCATTTTGAGCCTACTTTAGCATGTTTCTTATCGTAGGACCTCATATTGCACCTAGATGCATAATTAATTTAGATATAGGCCCTCCTTCTTCAAACTTGAGGTTGGCTCTAATTTCTATTCATTTTTCCATCCATTCCTAATTAATTTCCTTCCTAGGTCCTTTTTCATGCAATTTGCATCTCAAGATTTGCTCTGATTTCCTAAAAAACTAAGGATTTCAGATTTCCCTCTTAGCACAAAATCCTAGGTCATAGGAAATATTTGAAAAACTATGCCTGCACTAGGCCAACTTAATTAGGTCGACATTGTCCTAGGGGTTTTAGTGGGCTTCAGGCCCGATGTAGGGTTGTTTCTCCTAGGTTCTTAATTGAGGTCGACCTTGTGAAATCTGAGCTCTGAAATGTATATAAAAAGTGGCCTCTTCCTCTCATTTTCATATATCTCATCTTCATGAAAGTATTATCGAGAAAGATATTATTCAGTCAAGACATTCAATTTTTCAAGTGCAAGGAAGCCATCAAGCATTTCAAGTCTTCATTCCATCATTATGTATTCAAGGCATTTCCTTTTATGGATCTAGGTCTTTTCCCTATTGGAGGAAAAGCAAAGGAGTTTGAAATCAAGGAAGGATATCTACATTTCTCCATAAAGTCTTCTTCTTCTTCCTCTTTGTTATTTATTGAGGAAAATTAAAACATCTACTACATGAAGTTTTGTCTTACATGATTTCCTTTTGGTTTTTGTGTTGAGTCAAAAGCTATTACATCAACATACTTAATCACATTCTAAGGACAAATACATCTACATAGTATAATAGACTATATTACTTAGATCTAATCTCTACTACATGACACCATTCTTTCAATTACATCTATTTCACTTTAAGGTTAATTTCTATATAGAGGATTGACCAAGGCAAGCCCCTTCCTACAATAATTTCCCCTTCTTTTCTATGTGCAATGATAGGTGGCAGAGTTTCACATCTAGATTTTTTAGAGCTACAGAACTAGTGACTAATCCTCTACATGATTCACCAGATTTGGAGTCTCCAAGAAAAGGACAAATTTATTGGACTACACCGACTTGAGTTGGTATACTCCTGGGAAAATATAATTTTCACAGTCAAAAGATGCAAGCATCAAGGTTCTAGATCCAAAACAATTTATGTTCCTGACAACTTTGCGATAGTAAAACTTAGATCTAAAATTCACTTTTTCTATCTTAGATCAAGATAAGTTCATTTCTCTTATTTCATTTACTCTAATTAATCATTTATAATTTTTACATATCATCATCATCTTTATTATAAGGAATCCACTAAATTCTCCCCACATTTTGTGTAGATCACAAATTTGCATGCCTACTCTCTTGGTTGGACAAATCAGATTCACCTTGTTGGGAGTTTGGTATTCCAATGTATGTTTAATTTGGTGAGTGATCTACCTTTTTAGTATTTATCACCATTTTCTACATCTCACTAAATAAATGTAAATGTACAATGCTCTCCTTTTTATTAATGGTCCATATCTTATCAATGGAAAAGGTTTATACATTAAAGATTGGTCCCCTAATTTTGATCCTTTAATAGAAAAGTTAAAAGAGATTCCTATTTGGTTTAAACTTTATAATCTTCCTCAAGAATATTGGGGCACATATACTCTTAAACTGATAGGTATTAGTCTGGGGACCTTTGTCAGATCTGTGGAAATAATAAACAAACCTTAGCTCTTTGTGTGACCAAGGGTTTTAGTGTGGAGGCAATAATGCTATAAAATCCTAGACTGTATTGTTCTAGGCTCAAAGAAAGGGGAATGGAGGAAAACCCTTATATAAAATAAGGGAGAGGATGATTCGAGCTCAAGGAATACCTTAGGGAAAAATAACTTCATTAAAGGCAAGGGTTTGGATGCATATAAGCTTAATGATTCCATTGATAGGAGCATAGAGGGTGTTTGGAGCTGGTTTGGTTGTGAGCATGAGTTTATAGAGGTCAAATTTGTCAGGGATCCCCCTTTTGGTCAGATAGATGTATCAAAGAAATGGATAAAGGGTCATAAATATTCCATTAATTTGTTGTTTTTTGACATAGAGGGTGCTGGTTATTAATTAGTGGGGACAATATTTCTATTCAAGTAGTACGGGAGACCCATTTTTCTGTTGATCGATACAAGTGTGGAAACAAAAATTTCCCTTTGGATAATGCTTTTGTAAGTATCTAAAATAGGCTTGAAGGTGTTGCTAAGAATATTTTCAATGGACAAAATTCAAAAAGTCTAAAGAATGTTGAGGATGTAGCTGGGGAGAGTCATAAGGTGGTTAGCTCTAAAGATGCTAGAGTCCCTGTCACCTTTCAAGAGGGGGATATGGAGGGAAATGGGCCTAACAGTGAGGCCTAGCTAGATAAATGTAGAAAATAATGTGAAGAAAGTTGTTTTATTCAAGTGGTATGGTTCCCCCTTTTTTAGTTGATCGACACAAGTGTGGAAATGATAATATCCCTTTGGATAATGTTGCTAGAAGTAGCTAAGATAGGCTCGAAGGTGTTGATGAAGGACAACTAGAAAGTATAAGGAATGTTGAGCATGCAGATGGGGAGTGTTGGAAGAGGGTAAACTATGAAGAGGCTAGAGTCGTTGACACCTTTCAAGAGGGGGACATGGAGGATAATGGGCCTAATAGTGAGGCTTGGCTAGATAGATGTAGAAAGCCATTGGAAGATTCAGAGAACCCTATTTCACATGATGGATCTCCATCATTGGATATGGATGGGGATGGAACTGAGGTAGAACCCTTGTTTAAAGATATCCAAATTTCCCCAATTATAAACCTTGACACTTCCTTTGACACGTTCAGGGACAGTGGGGGTGATTTAGTTGATTCAAATTCAGACTATGAAACTCCGGATGAAGAGGAGAATAATGATTATTTGGGCTTGTTTGATACACCAGGGATTTTGGAACCTAGAATGGTTGAACAAAACCCTTCATGTTTGTCTAAACCAAGGGTGGGGGAAAAAAGAAAAGAGGGTGTAAAAATAATAGAATGAAACTGGAATCGGTGGGGAGTGCTCCGAACCAAAAAAAAGTTTTGAGGTCAGGAAAAGGCTATACCTTTTCCTGACAGCAATGAATGTTCTTTCATGGAATGTTAGGGGATGGAATGCCCCTAACAAGATTCACCTAATCAAGAGATTTCTTGATTAGGTTAGGCCAGATATTATATTCTTAGAGGAAACAAAGATTAAGTTGAGTGATATAGAGTGGTTTATGAATTATTTTCAAAGTGGAAAGGGACTGTAATTGGAGTAGATGGTGCTTCAGGGGGTCTAGGGGTTCTATGGAATTTTAATACTATAGATGTGCAAGTTTTGGATCATGGGAGAAATTGGCAGAGACCGAAGATATGTTCTATGTAACTTTTGGTAAAGTTATATGCTTTTAATATTTATGGGAATAACAACCCAACTCTCAAAAAAGCATTATGGCACATAATGTTTCAAATCTTCTCAATAAACATCTTGAGTAACTCTATCTTTTAGGTGGTGAATTCAACACTATCCTGATTCCTTTGGAGAAGAAAGGGGGATTAGGCCGGGCTAGGAAGAGTCAATGGGACTTCACAAAATTTATTAATGTTAATGGTTTATTAGATGTAAATTTCTATAATGGAGATTTTACCTGGACCAATGGGAGAAGGGGATTTTTAAATATTTCTAAAAAAATAGACAGGTTCTTACTTGCTGGATAGTGGGATAGATTAAATTGGATTTTCAATGCTAATATTATGCCATTGTCAAGTTTTGATCACTTCTTGATATGTTTAAGGATTCAAGAAGATTTGATACCAGATAGAGCCCCTTTTCAGTTTGAGGCAATATGGCTTCAAGCTAATAACTTCATGAATAAATTAGATAATTGGTGGAAGATGGCACCTAGAAGATCAAGTAACAAGGCCTTCATATTTTTCAAAAAAAATTCAAAATTTTTTTTTTTTTGAAGGAACAATTAAAAATTTGGAATAGGGAAGACTTTAGAAATAAGTTTGTTGAAAAATTCAAAAATAGAAGGTGAATTGGCTGATTTGAATTCTAAGGTGATTTTTGAGGGGATGGGGGAAGATGATTTTATGAAGGAAGTGAGATTATTGAAGGACTATGCTAAAGTCCTATCTAGGGAGGAAGTGTTCTGGAAGCAAAAATCTAGAGAAACATGGCTAAGGGAAGGGGATAGAAACACAAAATTCTTTCATAATTCTGCTAAGGTGAAAAGATCACAAAATAGAATTTTCTCTATCCAAGACAAGAATGGCCTCATTCTATAGGATTGAGAGGAAACTAACAAAGAGGTGGTTGACTACTTCAAAAATATTTTTGCAACAGTCCCAAATTACCCACCTGTGGGTTTGGGTCTTTTGGATGTGATTCCTAGTTGCATTTCAAAGGTGCATAACTCAACTTTGATGAGACCGGTCTCTATGGCAGAGGTCAAGGATTTCCTTTTTAATTTGGGAGGTGATAAATCCCCCAGTCTTGATGGATTCTCTACTATTTTCTTTCAAAAATCTTGGGAGATTGTTGGGAATGAGATGTGGGAGGTTGTGGAAGAATCGCGTGTCAATGGATTTATCCTTAAATATCTCAATAACACCTTTATTGCTTTAATTCCAAAAAACTTCTGAGAAAATGTCTTTTGATGATTACAGACCTATTTCCTTATGCAACACAATATATAAGGTTATTTCTAAGGTGATGACTAATCGATGAAAGAGTGTTATATACTCTATTATTTCTTTAGAACAAAGTGGTTTTATGCTAAACAAGTTTATTTTTGAAGGTGTAGTTGTAGCTCATGAGGCTATTCACTCGGTCAAAAATGCTAAAAATGAAAAGATGATGATCAAATTAGATATTAGGAAGGCCTATGATAATGTCCATAGAGGTTTCTTATTGAAGGTTCTAGAGAAATTTGGCTTCTATGAAGGGTGGATCAAATGGGTTGGAGGCTATATAAACACTCTTAGGATTTCAGTTTTGGTTAATGGGAGCCCTCAAGGATTTTTTGAAACTACAAGAGGGATTCATCAAGGGGATCTAATTTGTCCTTTTCTTTTCATTATTCTTGTAGAGGTTCTAGGGAGGCTTATATCTAGTAAATGAGTGACAGATTTATAGAAAGGAATAAAGGTAGATGAGGGCATCTATCCTTTATCCCACTTACATTTTGTAGATGACAC
Organism: Thuja plicata; assembly: GCA_018584345.1. Lineage (NCBI taxonomy): Eukaryota > Viridiplantae > Streptophyta > Pinopsida > Cupressales > Cupressaceae > Thuja > Thuja plicata. The sequence goes on from MU225994.1 coordinate 2,327,584, forward strand.
CTACCTTGTGGGGGATACCACAACTAGGGAAGAAAGAGTGATTAAATCTACCATTGACTCTTACAGCACAACTTCATGACAAAATACAAATTGGAATAAGTATGAGTTTTTCTTCTTTAATACTGGTGTAGAAAGACAAAGATATATTTGTAGGATTTTAGGCATGAGAATGGGAAGGCTTCCTAGTAAGTATCTTGGAATTCCACTTTTTGGTGGGGCTTACAAATCAAGTTTATGGAGAGATCTTATGAATAGCTGCATCAAGCATCTACAAGGATGGAAAAGAAAATGTTTATCTTCATTAGGGAGGATTTTAATGCTTCAATATATGATTTCTGCCATCCCAATTTACTCTATGAGTTTTCTTAAATTTCCTAAGAAAGTTCTATGCTACCTAGAGCAATGGATGAGAAATTTTTTCTAGAATGGTGCTAATATTGATGACAAAATCCATCTTCTTTCATGGGAGAAAATATGAAAGATGAAAGTGTGTGGTGGTGCTAGTATCAAAAATTGGCATTTGATGAATCTAGCTTTAGGTACTAAGTTAGTGTGGAGTATTTAGTCAAATCCAAACATGCTTTGGGAAAAGATACTTAGAGATAAATATTTGGACACAGATGTGCCTAATAGGGTTCTCACTATTAAGAACCCTCCTAAAGACTTTGTAATGTGTAATCTTATCATTGATTATAGAAAATTTATTATGAATCACTTAACTTGGTAGGTTGGTGATGATAGAATGGCTTCCTTTTGGAAGGATTTGTGGAATGCTTATCCTATGCTTGGAGACAATGATGAAAACCAAGAATTGATGTTGTTCATGTCAGAAGGATGGGGTGATAAGGTTGTAAATTATATGCAGTTGAAGCCAACCCCCTTTAATCAATAATGGGGATGGAAGGATGTGAGCCAACTAGGTTTTAATAATCATTAGAGAATGCAAATGAAGTCCATATTTGACAACAAGGAAGTGGTGATTTCTAGTAAAACTGATACCCTTATTTGGTGTGCTACAAATAGTGGGCATTACTCGATAAAGTTTGGTTATAGGCTTTTGGAAAACTCCAATGTGCTCTCAGATTGGCCAACAAAGTTATGTTGGGGAAAAGAGTGTCTTCCTAAAGTAGGGTCCTTTTATTTGTTGGTTATTCATGGAAGAATTTTAACTGGGGAATGCAGGAAAAAGTATAGTTTTATTGGACCCACTAAATGTGTCCTTTGTAATAATGTTGTGGAGGATGTCAATCATTTGCTTGTGCAATGTGAATTTTCTACTGCTTGTTGGGACATGTTTAAGATGAAGCTAGGCTGGTTAGGACCACTACCAAATAATATCAAGGAGCTCTTTAGGGGATGTCCTTTAGCAAAGAGAAAGTCAATATTATCTAAGGTTTGGCAGGTTAGTCCTTCTATTGTCGTATGGGAATTCTGGAAGGAGAAAAATTGAAGAATGTTTCATGATAAGGCAGAGCCTTTGGAAAGGATTAAAGTCAGAATTAATTTTATGATTAAGGAGGTTTTAGGGATGTTAGTTCCTTTTTCTTGCTGATATATGAAAGGATAATATTTGTATAATTCTCATTATTATCCTTTCATCTATCTCTATATTTAAAATAAATTCATTCTCTCCATAAGCTTCATCCTCAGGCACTTTATGAAATTGTTTCCTAATCCTTCTAAAGTATTTTCCATTTTCTTTCACCACCACCTTGGCCATGCTCTTTTTATCTTACACTATTCTGTGCTCTATTTCTTCTTCTTCTTCTTCTTCTTCTTCTTCTTCTTCTTCTTCTTCTTCTTCTTCTTCTTCTTCTTCTTCTTCTTCTTCTTCTTCTTCTTCTTCTTCTTCTTCTTCTTCTTCTTCTTCTTCTTCT
>MU225994.1:2329560-2343886 GCA_018584345.1 Thuja plicata
TTCTTCTTCTTCTTCTTCTTCTTCTTCTTCTTCTTCTTCTTCTTCTTCTTCTTCTTCTTCTTCTTCTTCTTCTTCTTCTTCTTCTTCTTCTTCTTCTTCTTCTTCTTCTTCTTCTTCTTCTTCTTAGACTGCTCTAGATGTTCATCATCATGCAAAGCTACTCTATGGGGAGATCCCTAAGACTGTGTATCTTCTGCATTAAAATTTGGCACTTGTGCCATTAGGGTGTCATATGCTTCTAGCATCTTGTCAATTCTCCGCAAGTATGGGGTGTAAGGGAGAAATCTAGAGAAAGAATTATCTGATTCTTTCCATTCAACTTCAACTCTCATTAGATCTATCTATTTTCTTCTCCTTTCCTAAAACTCAACCTTGTTCACCTTATTCCTTACAACATCCTCCTCATCTAAAGGTTCATGATCTCTCACATGTTTCCAAGGAGCCAAACTCTTCAAATCTATCTTAATGAATTGTTCCCTTGATACTGTGGTGGATAATCTGTACTGTTTTAGAAAACCATTAATTTTCTCAAAATATTTCTTCCCTATAGAAAAATCATGTCCCACCCATAACCTTGGGGTAAAAGCACCCTTCTTATGCCCTTCTAAGTATTCTTTATCTACCCATGTGATTTGCCAAATAAATTCTAAAAAGGCAATTCTAGGTTGAATAAAAAGAGGGAGAACATGGGGTGGCTGTGAACAACCATAGACCCTAATTATTGTGAATTGATCAAAGAAAAAGAAATCCCCCCAGTTATGAGCATTAGACCAATTCTATACGATAGCCCATGGTCTCAACAGTCTCTTCACATCAATTGAAAGTCTTTCCCTATTTATCCCTAACATATCCAAAATTGTATCAACAATCTAATTATGAAAACATACAAAAGAAGAATATTTAGAAGCACTCTCCCATACCGAGTCCATCTTTGGATTGGAATCTCAACCCCATACTCTGAATCAAACAATTCTAACACCTTATATGTACTTTCCCTGTTGTAATATAAGATCACAAACATCAAATGTGAATAATGCTTGAATGTGGGCACAAGAACATTCTACTGTATCTCCACTAGTGTTGTATGTATGGCCTCAACTATGTACCCTACATAATCAAAATCAGTGTTGACCTCTAGATGCTGAATATCCATGACCATCATCAATAGGTAAGCAGGGATGGCTTAATCTGCATCAAAACCTAATACTTTACTCAAACCATAGACTGTACATTTGACATAATTGTGGAACATGGATAAATCAAAAGGAGGTTTCACATTGTCTGGGACTGACACCAAATTTCTAACTATCTTGGGCATGAACCTAAGTATCTCATGATTTTTTTAATCAATTTCTCCCTCTTCTCATAATCAACCTGAATTTTATCTAGATCAATTCCAGTACAGATTGCACCATGAATTTTAAAAACCTCAGAGACTGTCCTCCTATTGATGGCCATTGGGGCTTCCTTGTTTTTCTTTCTGATTACTCTGGCTACTAGACAATAACTCGTAGCTAATTCTTTTATTAAATCAACATCAACATAAACATTTGGAACAATCAACTTTGCCATATTTGAATTCAACAGGTTGCAAATAGGGCTTGATTTAACCTTACTGTTCCAAAAATAATGAAACAAAGCATTACTAGAATAATTGAGCGTGATAGGATTTCTGCATTGGTGCCTTTTTTCAGTCCATTTTTCCCAATTTGCACTATTTGAATTAGAAGACCATGGCAAGAGATCTATGAATTCTTCTGAGTACTTCTTTACTGCCATTGTTTTCTTCCCAATTCCCTTAGAAGCTGCACTCAAAGTTGCTTGACTCATCTTTCTCTTCTAAAATTTATCTCAGAGACTGTACTCTTTAACTCACTTTAGAAAACTATGAGAATAAAAAATGAGAATTATACAAATATTACGCAAACAAGTTACACATATATCCCATCACATCGACACCTTGTCTTTACTACTACAACTTCTCAGGCTTGTAAAAACCAGACATTAATCTCTGCAACTAGAGCTACCATCAATTCAAACTCGCGTATCCTTACTAGAACAACTTTCTTTTTTGCATTTAACACTGGGAAAGGACAAATGGAAAAAAATGGCACACTCTCTATACAAGCTCAATGTTTAAAACCTTTTGCATAAGTGAGAAAAAAATTATGTTTATTACCTTATCACGCTCTCGCCATACCCTTAGAACATGACCTGGATCATCAAGCAAGTGAGCGACACCTCTTATCTTTCTTAAATTGTGCACCCACATCACTTCATTTGACCATGCTTGAAACCTTGTGAGTGAGCAATGAAAAAAAGATATTTGAAATTTTACCTTGTCGCAGACTCGCAGCAAGCCTTTTAAATGATCCTCCTTCCTTTGTGAGTAGGTGATAGTTCATTTGAAAATAGATAAATTAACCACATCTCTCACTGGCTGTCCATTTTATGACAACTGGTAAGCCTTAGCAAGTGAGTGATGGTTACTACATCTTTCACTCACCCACTTGCGGCTTGAAAAACACTAACTGCCAAAATAGCGCGACTGAGCACCATCATGAAAATCCTCTTCGATTGCACACTGGCTGAGAAAAATGTTTGAGTGAATCATTCATTGTGACTGAGTGATGACTTATCTTTTCTCCTTGGTCACACAGTCATAGCTGAAAAAACATTTACGTGCCAAGCATTGGCGAGTGACCAATATGATTCAAAATCTATCAGGTCGCATGCTCACAATAGCTATCCTTTTGATTTTGAATCTTCAGCGAGTGAGTGATAGAATTATTCTAGTTGAATTTCCCTCAATTGTGCACTTGCTACACTAAAATATTTGAATACATCATTAATGCAACTGAGTGATGAAAATCAATGGGAATTTAGATATTTGGCATCGCTTGCTTGTACAAAGAAATACATTAGAATGGGAACCTCAGTGAGTGAGCGATGACCTATGGACCAAACTTGACTCATGTAGAAAAAGTCACAAGGAGTTAAAAAAGAACAAGAGAGTGATTAACATTGACATTACCCTACCGAAACACTCATGGTCTTAAAAATTATATGCCAAAATACACCACGACTGCGTGAAAGACTCTTTATAACCACTCACTCACTCGCTGGACTAAACCAACACTTTGCAAAAATGTTACGATTGCGCAATCATAGACTGAATGATGAGCCTCTCACTCACACAACCACTAATTTCACTCAAAGGATACAGTGCAACTACATGACCATGCACACAACAATAGCCTAATGAATTAGCATAATTTGAAAACCTTTTGAAATGAGAAAAGACAAAGCCCTGAGCAAAATTACGTGAGAAAAGACCAAATATTTGAAAAATGGAAATATTCAGGATATAGTGCCAACAATGGCTCTGACTGGGGAAAATTAATTGCAAGATTAACATTAGAAACCAACTTTGGGATGCAGACCACAAACTAAAACAAAACTGTACATGCGCACACAACAAAACCAAAGCTTAAAAATAGGGAAACCTAAACTACTGTGCATGGAAAATAAAAATTATGAGAAATAAAGCTTTAGGAATTGTCCATACACTAGAAATTCATGTATCTCACCATCAGATTTCTCCAGGAAATATTAGTCTTGACCATGAAAATCTTGAATTACAAAAGGGCCCATCCATAGTGATTCAAATTTACCATGTTTTCCACTTATTCTTTCCTAGCATTCTATTGGAGTACCATGTCATTTATTTGAAACTTTCTTTCAGTTGCTCTTCTGTCAAATAGGTACTTAGATTGTTGTTGGAGCTTCAAATTTATTTTGTGTGCTTCCACCCTTATTTCTTCTAATTCCACCAATTGATCCATCCTATCCACCATGGGTTCTTGCATCTCAAATTCCTCTTCTTGCAGAAACTTGTAAACAAGTAAAAAATTATTTAGAGGCAATCTTACCTAATTTCCATAGACCATTTCAAAAGGGGAAACCCCTATTTCTCTTTTTACTGTTACACTGTCAGCCCAAAGGGCTAGCCTCAACTTTGAGTGCCAAGATTTTTTATCCTTTTCTAAAATCCTCTTGATGATTTTCATTATGCTTTTATTGCTAGACTCGGCCTGCCCATTTTCTTGAGGATGATATGGTGTAGAGTAGGATACAATAATTCCATAATCCTCACAGAAGTCCTTAAACTCCTCATATCTAAAACACATGGCATTGTCCATGATTAATTTAGTAGACACACCAAATCTGGTCAAAATATTATCCATTAAGAAATCCATTACTACCTTCCTGGTTTCCTTCTTGGATGGGACTGACTCTATCCATTTGGTAAAATAATCTGTAGCCACAATAATCCAACTATGGCCTCCACTAGACTTTTTTGTAAATTCACCAATAAATTCAATGCCCCATTGGGAAAAAGGTGCTTCCACAGTCATTGAATTCAAAAGCAATGCTCCTAAAAATTTTGTTTTAGAAGAGAACCTCTGGCAAGGCTCTCACCTTTGTACAAATTTCTGAGTATCTTTAAAAAGAGAGGGCCAATAAAAACCAGCTCTGATTATTTTATGAGCTGTGGTTTTGGTAGAGTAATGCCCCCCAACACACACCATTGTGCATTTCATTCAAGGCTTTCCTAGATTGTGATTCATCTAAACAAAACAATAAGATTCCATCTTTGTTCTTCCAAAACAAATCACCTTGTATCAATACATACCTTTGATCCTGCAACTTAAGAGTCCTTTTTTGAGTATCTGATATGTGCTCTAGACATTTTGCATTTTTCAAGAAAAAATACAATATCAGTATACGATGGCTGCAATTCTATGCTAGTGCAATTCATATTTACTGTCTGTACATTTTTGACTCTAGCCAATTCCATGTTTGTGTTAGTAATTAATTTTTCGAAACCCATACCCCTAACCAATTTTGTTACTTGAATTTCCAGGTTGAACTCTTGAATCCTGTTAATCCATTGACATCTCTTTCCAGTGACCTCAAACTGAGACAATATATCTTTTACTGTAGCATGTGGTACATAAGCAATTATTTTTGCACAAACTAAATAAGGTCTAAAAACTTTAACTGCTTTGATCAAAGCATAAGCCTTTTTTTCCATCATCTCATAATTGAGTTCTTCTAATTGTAGAGACTTACTGGAAAATGCTATCGAATGTTCAAAACCTTCATCACCCTTCTGCAAAAGCACTATAGCAATGGTGTGAAATGAAGAAAAAGAAAACAAAGAAAAAAGATTTCCATAATCTAGAGATACCAACACTGGTGCTTGCTGAATAGCAATCTTTATTTCATCTAAAGCTAACCGATCTTCCCTATCCCATTCAAACTTAGCATTTTTCTTTAGCAATTTAACAATGGGATTGACTATTTTAGCAAAATTTGCAATGAATCTCCTTACAAAGTTTACTTTTTGAAGGAAAGATTGTACACCTTTGATCTTTTTGGGGGGAAAAACTTGGTTAATGGCTTCTACTCTTTCAAGGTCAATTCTAACACCTTCCCTTTACACTATATGTACCAATAAATTACCCTATGTCACATCAAAGTGACATTTCTTTGGGTTCAATGAAATCCCATACTCCAAAGCTTTAGCAAAAAATTTCTCCAAGTGTTTACAATGATCTTTAGCTTTTTGGGAATATGCAGTTAAATCATCTTGATAAATTACTATAATTATATTTACAAACTCTTTAAAAGCCACATCCATGGCTCTCTGGAAGGTAACTCCTACATTCATCAAGCTAAATGGCATTCTCACATAGACATATGTACCCCATGTGGTAGTAAATTCTGTTTTAAATTGTTTAGAATCTTGAACCAGCACCTGGTTGTAACCAAAAAAACCATCCATCATGGATAGAAGTTCACAACTAGTAACTCTTTGTAACATTGCCTCCATGTTTGGAAAAGAATAATTGTCTTTTAGAGAAGCTACATTGAGGTTTATGAAGTCAACACATAATCTGATGTCCCCATTCTTTTTTTTTACTAGGACTAGATTGGACACCCAAGAGGAATGCCCGATTGGCTTTATGATCCTATCCTCTCTGAGCTTTGTTAATTCTTGCTGCATTTTGGGGGCCAAAAATGGATTGATTGGCCTTTTCTTTTGTCTAAAAGGATTAATATCAATTTTTAATGGGATTTCATGTTGGAAGAGATCTTCCCTATAAGCCTTAAGGTCTTCATAAGACCAAGAAAAAACATGTTTGATCCTCTTCATCAAGTTAATCATATTTTCTCTCACATAGGGTGCCAACTTCTTTCCAATATATACAATCTTAGGAGCATATTCTAATACCAGGTTTACCTCCTCAAATTCATCCAATTTGGCTGCAGACTTTTGACACATATGACTATCATTATCAGTAAAAAATCCTAAAGACATTATATTTTTCCACTAGTATATGTAAGGAGAAACATGATAAACACCATTGGTTTATACTACACCAATAGACTTGGCACAACACTACCTGAAGCCAAGGTTACCCGATACTACTAAGTACAAACCATCCTGACAAACACTATTTAGTGTTACCCGATGACAAAAAGGATAAAGGAACCCGATGAGTAACCAATAGTGCAACCCGATGATACACTAAATAGTGAAACCCAACATATGAAGAGAACCTGGCAATCAGTTCAAAGAAGGAACACCGATAGACTTTCAGTTCACGCCAATGATCAAGAACTGACAGTTAGTTACATCCCGCAAAAAGTCGATCTGACTTTCCACGTTAGATAAATCACTGAAGTTTTATATTTAGCTTCTTGATTTGTTTTAAATCCATTAAGTGAGGGAAAAGAAATGTAATTATTGTTTTTTTTATTAGTTTAACTGATTTAAAAAATGCAAACTAAAAGATCAAGGTCAAGATGTATACCTTGGAGCTAGAGTTAACTTTGTAATGTGTGATTCTAAAATAGGTCAAATACTTGTATAAATAGATGCTCAATCTATTATGAACATGTTGTTTGATGATGATTGTAGCCACTGAGAGTATCTAAGGATCAGACAAGAGAATTCATGCAGAAGGATAGAAAATGATCAATTCAGTTTTCAAGAACAAAACATAGGCTAGAGGTTTTAATCAATCACTATATGTGATATTCATATACTATAAGCTTTAATGGATCCATGATCAACAATTATATATTGCATACAGTCAGGTCATACATATTTTACTCATTCTAACAAGTTTAGTACACTTAAGAAATCCTTTCAAGGAAGGTGGATTTGACAGTCCTATTGTAAATCTCTTAACCGAGTGCACACTTAACAATGTTGCTAAAGCTCTTAACAAAGTAGATCCTAATAGGTCTTCACATCAATACTCCTAATAGGGTAGATCATCAGAAGTGATCAAATTGTAAGCCTTAACCAGTTCCCTTCCATTTTACAGATAGTGAAGTTTTGTGGGTGTCATCCCCACCGCAGTTTTTACTTCCTAACAGGAGTTTTCTGTGATATCATATCTTGTGTAATGTGTCTATTATTTTCATGAATGTTTCTATGAATATTGCATACAATTAATATTATGAACTAATACTACATGCATAAGAAAGAGCATCAAATTTGATCGGTAATACAATAAAGATTGATTGCTAATGAGGAAAGGTGAAAAGTGTTAAAAAATTTAGAGGTACTGATTCACCCCTCCCCTCTTAGTACTACTTCCCATTAATCCCAAAGATTGGTATCAGAGCTAAGTCTCTTCTTGGAAGCTTAAAGGCTTAAGATAAAATGTCATACAATGGAGAAGTACAAACTTGATAAAAATATTGAGAACAAAAAGCTTGAAATTCAGATGTTCTATAAATAATATAAAGAAGCAAGAGTCAAGATGAGAGAAAAGGTATGGAAACTCAAAGAAATGAAAAATATTATCAAGAAGAAGAGATTTTGGATTTCTCTAAATCTTCAGGATCAACCACCAGCAAAGCATCAGATACATCAAAAGAAAACATCACAAATCTAAAAGAGATCAATCAACATCTGACAGAGAAAACAAAGATTCTGCAAATTGGTCAAGAGACCTAGATGGTAACAATGATTGGTGCGATGAGTTCTGCTAGACAAGCTGAAATAGAAAGAACACTAGCTATTGATGACAGGAGGAAGATTATAGAGAAGCTACAAGAAAAGGAGTTAGAAATTCAAAGACATGTTGAGCATCACCATGAGATTACTAATCATATTATTCTTATGAGTCAAGAAGCAAACATAATGAATGTGGAACTCATTGAAAGATTACAGACCATCGGTGAACTAAGAGAAGAGAATGAAAAACTAAAACATGAGCTTAGAATTTAGCAACAACATAATAAAATTATTAGAAAGGATAAAGAGAAATAAAAGAATGGATGATTTTCTTGAAGGACAATGAAGAGTTAACAATAAAAAAGGTCTGGGCTTTACCGAAAATGGAGAATCATCAAATCAATCAAACCCAAAGAATGTCTATAAAAATCTAAGAACAAGAAAGCTTACATGAAAACACTATGGAAAGCAAGGCCACACATCAAATGTATGCAGAGGGAAAATGAAAGTTATTCCTAAATCTACATCTTCATTCATAGGATTCTGTTATAAATGTAACAAGAAAGGACATAAAGAATATGAATGTAAGTCTAAGATGGATCAACCTAAGAAGGAAACCTACATGGAAAAATACTATCCTAAATGTAAAATGAATGGGAACACAACTGATGAATGCTGGAAAAAGAAAAGGCAAGCATGGAAGCCTAAATGTCAAGAAATTCCTTATCAACCAAAGAGAATCGATAATCAGTATGTATGGGACTACAGTACTTCAAAAAATTATACAACATGTGGTAGATATGGTCACATTGGTAAAAAATGCATGAGAACATAGACCAAAAGGTCTAGAGGTTGGACAAACCCTGGAATGGCATGTTTACACTGTCATAAAGTTGGTCATCTCAAGAAAGACTGCACAGATTGAATGACAGAGACAAGCATATATCCCAATGGAAACAACATTGAAGATATCTGGAGGGCTAGATACAAAATGTGGAGCAAAGCTTCAAGAAATGATGAAGCTAGATCAAGCAATGCAAATGGTGACACCCCATCTAATGGATCCGGTGACATCACCACCCCCACATAAGCTGAACAAGTAAGTATGTAATTATACTACACCAAGTCATATTTTGCATTAGTTCCATTATAGAAATTGATAGATAGTCAAAATTTGCATGAATAAAGATGCATATTATGTTACTTTTTATAATTATGAGAAAACAACCCCATTGGTAAACACATACCAAAAATATTTGGTGAATATAAAGGATGAGATGTCTACACTTACCAAGAATTTTTGGTCAACATGTAAAAAGGATAAGTTGCTAATGTAACCCGACACCTGTCAGTAAGAAAGAAAAGTTACAATGTTGACTTGACACTACACCAATATCCATCGGTGAATGCAATAATATTAACAGCTATCTTGAGCATCCTAACAAATTCAACAATGATACTTGAGAGTCTTCCCAACGAACTCCATCTTCAAGACCCAATGAGTTGAGCATTTATGACAGACTTAGGGAAAAAGTCTATAAATACTCGATGAAAGAATTTCATTTCTCACACGTGATTTGAGAAAATAGAGAAGAGCGAAAACTAAGTGAAAAGAGAGTATTTAGCAAAGTGACCTCGACTTGATCCAATGTACTCCAAACAAATCACTCACCAATTACATGGATCGAAGTAAGTACCAAAAATACCAAAGAACTCTATTATTATTTCCAAGAAAGCCCTAAATTCAAAAAATGATGGCAACCACTTCAAGAATAGTGAAATTTAAGAATGATAAGAAGGATGCCATTAAGATGATAATGAACAACACTTGTGTGGAACCTAAGTACTAGATATTACCAAAGGTTGCATCACAAACCGATGATTCTGGCGCGTTTTCAAAAATTCCCCCTAAGGTTTTGCTAATAGAAGACATGAGGTTCTACATTCACTTCAAGATCGCTAAAATTGGTGATTTGGAGATAGATCAAGCTTACAAGAAGCTGAGTGATGGACAAGGGAACCTGAAGGAAGAACACAAACACTTACAAGTAAAGGGGATAACAAATACCCTACATTTCCTGAGGTTTTTCAAAATTGACTAGATTAGGTTATTTCTGAGTAGAATGCATGACTAGAAGTTATGGTTGGATGAACCCAAGAAAATCACAAAGGATGTATCACATGATATAACAGGTTACCCCATAACCGAAAAACCTAAGGCACATAAGCATCCCTCTTGACCAGAAGTTGAAAAACTCACCAAAGCTATGTGGGATAACAAAGGACTTAAGGTGAACACCATCACCGATGAAGAACTGAGGTTTGGTGCATGTGTGATAGGTTACAAGATCTTCCAAGAGAGAAGGCTTAAAATCACAACATCAACAAAAGTAAGCACAACTTAAAAGATTGTCACTAAAGGAAAACAGATGGATCTATGTGACATCCTGATGAAGAAACTTGATGAGAACATGACAATAATTAGGTCAGCAAAAACAAACACATGTAAGTTCAAATCACTTATAATGTGTATATTATTTTATTTTCAAGAATACTTTCCTTCAGTTGGAAAAGTAAAGTGGGATACCACCAAACTAGTCACAATACAGATAAATGACTACATCAAGTCACTGGGTGAAAATTTTGATTCGGTAACGACTGCATACTTCCTTGATTTCAAGGAAAAGATGATGGAGAGAGTGAGGATCCCTGAGCAATAGATTGAAAAAAATGGGGATGAAATATGTTTTATGTTGGACACAGATTTCACTCACATTATACCGGTTGTACTAAGGACAACCTGGTTACCACCTCTTGACTATGAGATAAACATAGATCAAGCAACAAATACATTTGATGCATTGATGAATGAACCACTTGACAGCTAGCAACCAAGATTTGAGACATATGAAGAGGCCAAGTCTAAGATAAAATCAGGCCTAGTAATCAAGAAGACTATCAACAAGAAGAATAAGATGGTAAGTATTCTTGAAAAGATTCTATTGGTCAATGAGGAGGAGAAAAAAAAATAGAAGAAACTGAGGAATAGGGTACCATTGGTAAAGAGAAAAATAAGAAAGTATCAGATTCTAAGGCCACTGAGTCTGATGCATCTACACCTCCTACCAAGAAACCAAGGACCACAATTGTAATGCCCCGCCAGGGAACCCAAGAGAGATTTAACCTACAACATGTCACTATGTGTGCTGAATAATTTTTTTTTTGTAAAGTTAACATAAAGAACATACATTCATGCGGAAGTGATTACCATTTATACACATGTCTTACACTCACATAGATTACATGACTCAACGGTCCCATGACGTTGAATTACTTAAAGAAAAACATAGCTAACAATATAACAAAAGATTCCATCTAATTAAACATAACAAATACAACTTACATAACCATAATTACAATCCTCATGGATATCCATGAAACTACCATAAACTCACATCCATTTCACATGTCGCAGGGTATGTAGTAATCACACAAAACTACTTAATATTACAATTTCAAAATTAGGTATCACATGCGATATCCTAATACAAGATTACAATAATGAAATTACATAATAAATGATGAAGGAACATAAAGAGCTCATCTACAAAGAAACCATCAAGCACCTAGTACAAGGATGTCAAATCTCAATGGATAAAGAATCACTACCACCTGTCCATGTGGAACCACAAAGGTCCACCCCACCGTGCTAAGGAGATAACAATAGATCCCAATCGAATATCCAAAACCAACAAAGCATAACCACTAAGTAAGGGATCTTGATAGCTCTCTAATCCAGTACACTAATAATCATAAAAAGGTAAGACTCACTAATCCAAAGGCAACTGACAACGTAGGAAATCTAGCATGTGTAAAGGAAGGTGTCATCATGTATGTCTAACCCTTAAGCTTAGCCCAGATAATCACAATGGATTTTGGCACCTAAGTGACCATACACAGAGCTAATGTCCTCTCATACTGACAAGGCCCACTAACTATGTAAGATACCTCGCAGGGAAACTAACATCTTCTCAACACCATCTTAGCCTATACTAGCACTCAAGCATGGGTGAGGACACATATTATTAATTCATTTTAATCTCTCAAATATGTCTTTAGTTATCACTTATTAAGAAACTCCACAATAAGCAATCCAGTAGTCTCTTACGGACATGAAACTTATTGCAAGCCACCTCCTACTACACATCTAGGTAACCTACCCTAGGCTCAGAGATCCTAATAGATCTAGCATAGGTCGCAACCCTAGTGTACCCCAAATCAGTATCCCATACAACAGGAATGGTCACATAGGTACACTAGCAAATAACATAATCGAAAGGGTCATCATGGTTAGTTTAGGGTAATATCTGACAACACATATGCCATGAAGTAACAGAAACATAATTACACCCCCCAGCCTCTGTATACATCCTAGCTTGTCTAATGCCCCCATAATCACACACATAAGCAAATGAGAACCATAAGGATGCATCGAAAACAAAACGTCTTAAAAGACTAAAAAATCAACATAAGTGGATATACATTTTCAGCTAAATCTTCTAGGAACATCATTTAATGCTAAAAATCTAATAAAACCACCATTTATCAAATTTTCAATTACACAACGTTCCTAATACCATTTCAGGATACACATGTTACAAATCAATTACAATATAAAATACTCCTATTTTACAAATTGATTATAACATGCTTTAATTATATCATGACTAAATATAATGTAAATTAATTGATTAAAAATTAACTACACTATATATCAATCATACAACAATAATCCATTATACAAACTAGTCAGGAAAATTCATATCTATTATAAGATTATAATTAACCATACTCAACATATTAATCAAAATTAATAACCCCGTATTAATTTTAAATAATAATCACGTGTTAATTAAAATAATAACCATACATAATTAAAAATTAATAATAGTATATTAACTAAACTAATATACATATTAATTTAGAATTTAAAAAAAATGCATATATAAATTAAAAGGTAACATTAAATAAATTAATAAAACCTAATATTTAAAACTTAATTAATACTAATTTACAATTAAATAAATAAATTAATTAATTAATAAAACTATAATTTAAATTAATAAATATTAAATTAACACATTTAAAAAAATTACAATTTAAATAATAATAAAAAAAATGAAATATAAAAATTTTATTTTAAAAACAAAACTTAGCAAATGTTATTTAAAGTAAATGAGGGGGGGGATCCCACGCGGGTCCCTTTCCCAACCCCCACGCGCGTGCGCAATAGTCCCTATTCATAGGGCTTCGGGGGGGGGGACCACTATCCTCCTCCCCATGCGCCTTAACCTGCGCAGCAAGGAGAAGAGGAGGGGACATGGGTGGGGATGGGGTCCCACCACACCTCCCTTCATTAATGAATTTTCTATTTTTTTTTTAATTTCATTTTTTGAAATTCACTTTTTAAACTAATAGTTACTAATTTTTTTTTTAAAGAAGTTTATTATTATTATTTTTTTATTAATTCAGTAATTCTGAAATTATGGAATTAAAATAGGATCTCATACTTTTCCTTTTTACCTATTTTCTTTTCCTTTCTAGGTAACTCATTTTTTTTCTCTGGTGAAATAAATTACTAAATTACCAGACTGTATAATTCCAGGGGCATATATATATATATATTAATCTAATAAATTTTTGACAAGGAATATATTCTTGTTCCTAATTTAATTTTCCTTCCACCTATAGTTTAGACTATATAACATTTAATTTATTGATTTATAGGGGTTTTATAGTGAATTATCTCACAAAATTTTGCCAGCACTTCCCTACTATGCCAAGTCTAGATAAAATGTAGAAAATACAGATCTATGGGTTTTCTAGATACCCCAAAAACAAGAAAACCCTAATAATCATCTAGTAGCAAGAATAACATACATTCATCCATCTAACCATTATAAACTCCAAATTTCATAGAATTGAAAACAATACATGGATGAATAAAACCTACCTAGAATCCAAAGCAAGAACCGATGAACTATGCCTTTAAGGAAGATAGAAAACCCGGAAGCCTCTTATCCTGATTCAACCATAGATTTGGCAACAATGTAGATCTGAACACACACACACAAGAAATAGGAAATTCTGAAACTTTGAAGCAACCAACATCCACAACAATCCACAATTCTTCAAAAACCCAAAATCACCAAGAGCTCTCCAATTCTCAAAAACCTGTTATGAGAGAATGAATGACCAATTCCCCCTAAAGAGATTCAAATTCCC
>MU225994.1:2354001-2392846 GCA_018584345.1 Thuja plicata
AGGATTTACAAACATACAATGAAGTATGCACTCTGTTAGGAGATTTACAAAAGACTGTTAAGTCTACCCTGTTAAAGGATTTACAAACTGATTCAACTGTTAGGATGAAATAGTAGATCTTGACTTATAACTATATTTGCTGATAAGATCCTTTGAGTATTGATCACCTTCTGTGATAGATATGGCTATTCTACTCCTTTACTAAAATGCTCTGCTCTGCTACCTTATTGCAATCTCTGCTTATTATTCTTATTTCGCACTTTTTCTATCACTTGAGATGATATAATACATTACATATATATACCGATCCCATAATTACAAGGTCGGCCTCATACAAATAAATAAAATAAGATAAACTTATTCCTGAGTCGGCCTTTCATAAGTAAACAAAATATTACTAAGTCGGTAGAAGCTCGGGTTCCTCAAGCTGGCTCGGTGATCTTTTGATACTCGGCAACCACTACAATACTTGGCATCGTCATGCTCTCGGTAAGAGTAGAAGCTCGGTCCATACTAGTCTCGAAGTCTAGCTTGGAACTCGGTAGCCGTTGGTGACTCGGTAGATATAATGTCACTCGGTAACCGCTGGTGACTCGGTGGAAGTTGACTTCTCAGTTTGCTTGGTAGTTACGGTGAAGCTCGGTGACTACCGTCTGCTCGGTACATGTTGCTCTTCTCGGTAACCACTGCTGAACTGTTCATATGCTCGGTGACTACTGTTCTGCTCGGTATGAACTGTTTAACCGCTGAGCTTTACAAAGTGATTACTGAATGCTCGGTATAAGCTGTGGACTGAGTGATGAGCTCGGTAAGCATTTAGAATCGAATAAGTGTTTTCACTGATAACAAATATAACATAATTCCAACACTCTGGATGCTGAATATCCATGGCCATCATCAACAGGTAAGCATGGGTGGTTGAATCTGCATCAAAACCTAAGACTTTACTCAAACCATAGACTGTACATTTGACATAATTGTGGAACATGGATAAATCAAAAGGAGATTTCACATTGTCTGGGACTAACACCAAATTTCTATCTAGCCTGGGCATGAACCTAGGTATCTGATAATATTTTATTAGTTTCTACCTCTTCGCATAATCAACCTAAATTTTATCTAGATCAATTTCAGTATAGATTGCACCATGAATTTTAAAAACCTCAGAGACTATCATCCTATTGATGGCCACTAGGGCTTCCTTATTTTTCTTTCTGATTACTCTGGCTACTGGACAATAACTCTTAGCTAATTCTTTTATTAAATCAACATCAATATAAATGTCTGGAACAATCAAATTTGCCATATTTGAATTCTACAGGTTGCAAATAGGACTTGATTTAAACCTATTGTTCCAAAAATAATGAAACAGAGCATTACCAAAATAATTGAGCATGATAGGATTCCTGCATTGGTGCCATTTGTCAGTCCATTCTTCCCAATCTGCACTATTTGGATTAAAAGATCCTTGCAAGAGATCTAACAATTCTTTTGTGTACTTCTTTATTGCTGCTATTTACTTCCTAGTTCCCTTAGAAGCTACACTCAAAGTTGCTTTTATCATCTTGCTCTTCTAAATTTATCTTAGAGACTATACTCTTCAACTCGGTTAAAAAAACTATGAGAACAAAAAATGGGAATTGTACAAATATTACGCAAACAAGTTACACTTATATCCCATCGCATTGACACCTTGTCTTTATTATTGCAACTTCTCACACTTGCAAAAACTAACCATTAATCTCTACAACTAGAGCTACCATCAATTCAAACTCACGTATCCTTGCTGGAACAACTATATTTTTTGCATTTAACACCAGGAAAGGATAAATGATAGAAAACCACACACTCACTGTACAACCTCAATGTTTAAAACCTTTTGCATGAGTGAGAAACAAATTCTATTTATTACCCTATGATGCACTTTCCATACCCTTAGAACCTGACCTGGATCATCAGGCGAGTGAGTGACACCTCTTATCTTTCATAAATCGCGCACCTGCATCACTTCAATTCACCATGCTTGAAACCTTGCAAGTGAGCGATGAACAAAAGATATTTGAAATTTTACCTTGTTGCAGACTCGTAACAAGCCTTTTAAGTGATCCTCCTTCCTTTGTAAGTAGGCAATAATTCAATTGAAAATAGTTAACTTAACCGCATCGATCACTCATTGTCCATTTTTTGACAACCACTAAGCCTTAGTGAGTGAGCGATGGTTACTACATCTTTCACTCGTGCACTCACGACTTGAAAAAAACTAACTGCCAAAATAGCATGACTAAGTGCCATCATAAAAATCCTCTTCGGTCTCACATTTTCTGAGAAAAATGTTTGAGTGACTCATTCATCGTGACTAAGCACCATCATAAAATTCCTCTTCAGTCACACATTTGCTGAGAAAAATGTTTGAGTGAATCATTCATCGTGACTGAGTGATGACTTATCTTTTCTCCTTGGTTGCATAGTCATAGCTAAAAAATATTTAAGTGCCAAGAATCGATGAGTGAGCGATATGATTCAAAATCTATCTGGTCACACACTCGCAATAGTTATCATTTTGATTTTGAATCTTCAGTGAGTGAGCGATAACATTACTCTTGTTGAATTTCCCTCAATCGCGCACTTGTTACACTAAAATATGTGAATACATCATTAATGTGACTGAGCGATGACAATCAATTGGCATTTAGATATTTTGAATCACCTACTTGCACAATGAAATACATTAGAATGGGAACCTTAATGAGTGAGCGACGACCTATGGACCAAACTTGACTCACGCAGAAAAAGTCACAAGGAGTGAAACAAGAATGAGTGAGCAATTAAAATTTACATTACCCTGCTTGCACACTCGCGGTCTTAAAAATTATAACTTGAAATACACCATGACTACGTGAAAGACCTCTTTATAACCACTCACTCACTCACTGGACTAAACCAACACTTTGCAAAATTGTTAAAATTATGCAATCATAGACTGACTGATGAGCCGCTCACTCACACAACCACTAATTTCACTCAAAGGATACAACGTGACTCTGAGACCATGCACACAACAATAGGATAATGGCTTAGCGTAATTTGAAAACCTTTTGAAATTAGAAAAGACAAAGCCCCAAGAAAAATTATGCCAGAAAAGACCAAATATTTGAAAAATGAAATTTTTTAGGATATAGTGCCAACAGGGGGAAGAAAATTTCTCCCTCGATCCCTCTACCCCTTACACATCTGAAGATAAACACATACAAGATGAATGGCACTCTACTAATATTCAATTTAGGAATTCAAGAAATTTGGTTGGGAAATCTAAATGTAGTGTGACTGAGATTAGATTGGAGACACTTGAGTGGGGATGGATTAAGATAAATTTTAATGGGGCTACTAAGGGAAATCTTGGACCTTCTGGGGGTGGTGTGAATTTTAGAGATTGGCTTGACAATAAAATGGCCTATGAAGCCTAGAATATTAAAGACAAAACTAATAATGTGGTTGAAGAAAAGGTGGCTATCTTGGCTCTAAATGCTGGTTTAAAACTCAATTTGAGGAAAGTGCACCTAGAGGGAGATTCACAAATTATTATTCAAGAAATACTTAAAGGTGCTTCACAAGCTTGACATCTTCAAGGTTTAATTCAAAATATTGTGGAGTTACTCTCAAGGTTTGATGATTTAAAGATCATTCATGTGAAAAGAGATGGTAATAAGGAAGCTGCTATTGTTTCAAAATGTGTTGTCTCAATTTAAATGAAAGAAGATGGGAAGACTTTAGGATGATGCAGGTGGAGGATATCTAGTAAATTGATTTTATGTTTCTATAATGATGAAAATTAAAAAGGGAGTTTATCAATACTTTTAATTCTACATCTTTATATTATTCTTCTTGTTATAATGCCAAAGAGTAATGTTAGTGTTGAGATGCATACGTGAAGAATGACACTAGTCTGGCCTCAGTTGTCCTTCTATTAATTAGGAAATTATGGTGTAATGGCTTTAAAGATGCCATCATCTCGACAAGTGGATTGTGGAAAGTTTGAGCTTTAAGGAAAGTGTAATTTCAAGATTGAGGTTAATTTAGTAAGCCCTTTCTCTCTATTTCATCATTATTTCTTTGGATTCTTGAAAGATGGAAGTGACCTTTTAAGTGGAAACACTCAAACAATAGAAGGAATTTAAGGGCCCTATGCAAATTGAAAGGATGAGAGGTCTGATTAAAATAAAGGAAGAAGTGGTGGTTGAAGTTGTGTGCGAGGTTTTGGGGCATTTTTTCATGGAGAGGAAAGGAAAATGAAGGGTAAACTTAGAAATTATCTCCATGGTTGTGGCATGGGGGCTGAAAAAAGGGAGAGACACCCAAAAGGTTAAATGGATGGTAAAATGCTTGTTTGAAGAGGAGCTACTATTGGAAATTGATTCTATCTTAGAATGGGATGTCCCGAGGATTGGGTAAGATATATCTAAATTTTTTCAAGATGAGGATGATGCTAGGGTCTATGGGTTTATGCCTTTTCTCAGATGGTGGGAAAGAGTTGATAAAGGTGGCTTCTAAGCATAGAGAGCTAGGGCATGGGCAGTTTTGGAGAAGCTTGTTGCAGAACATGAAGATAGAACCAAGGGTGAAATGAGTGTGCTAAAGGCCAATGTTCCGTGGAAGAAAAGAACCAGTCATGGAAAATACCGTTACATGGGCCTATGAAGCAATGATAATGTTGTAAGTTTTTGATATTTTGTCCTCTTTAGCATCCACTTTTTTCTCTATGATAAATGATGGATGAAGGGTTGCATCTATAAGGAAGCATGTTTTTTTGGAAAAATGAGCGATTAGGGAGGTGAACTTACTATACTCCCATAGCAGACATGGGTTTATATTTTTGAACACCCAAGTGGATAGATTTTAGTGTTGGTGTGGTAGCAAATAAGTTGTTGTTCAGACTAGAATAGATCACCTATAGATCAAGACAATACAAGTCATAATGATGGCACGAACTAAGGAATAAAGATTGTTTTGGCACTATTATGTAACATGTTTCTTGTTAGTTGTTTTTACTAGGTTTTATTATTATTTGGACATGTAAAAAGGTAGAGCATTATGCTCCCTGGGTATGGTCTGAATTATTAATCATAGAAATTTGATATGGGACTAGTGGTAGAGGTAGAGTGTCTGTTAGTAGTTAGTTATTTTCTATTTATGTTAACTTTCTAAAAGTTATGTTTGAATCTTTTATGTAATTTCCCTCTGAATATTAATAAAATATCACTATTACCGATAAAAAAAGGATAAACTCTGAAGCATGGTAGTTGAATCTCACATGTCTATCATATTTGTAATTACTACATTCCCAAGCCACAAGAAGGATAAGTTTATTGACCTAAAAAGTTAAAGAACCAAAATATAATAAACATAATGAACCAAAGAAGGCAATGAGCCTAAGCATGATGAGTCTTATAGTTATTTGGTATGAGCTACTCAACTACACCTAAATTTTGTATGTCCATCATATTTGTAGCCAACTGCATTTCCAAACCATGAGAGGACTAAGTTTATTGACCAAAAAAATTAAATAACCTAAGCATAATGAACATAATGAACATAATGAACATAATGAACTTAATCACAATAAGCATAATAAACCTGACAGCATTTGGTATGAGCTAGTCAAGTGTTATCAAAGGCCCATCTCTCTTCTTAAGAGTATCCAATATTGCTTCATAATCAATATTACTAATTTTCAAAAGTTCTTTTTTCTTTGATTTTTCTTGATGCTTCAAAAACTTAAAATTTGTTTCTATAATAAGGTGTGAATACATGAGAATGGTTTTGTGCTTCTAATAATATTCAAATGCAGGTGTGTCATTCTTTCTAATCATGTATGTTTGTAACCATGTTCTAGAAACACCAATTGAACCAGTATGATATGTGAACCCATCATCATCTATCATCATCTATCCTAGCTTCTTCTTTCCTTGTACACATCATGATAAACACTAGTATGATCTCTCATCATTCCTTGGTAGAGAAAAAACTACAAAATATGTCCTAGTTGTAGAAGATCTGAAAGATAGTCATACTCAACAAGAGTTTCCATGTCATCATTTGGTATGGATATTTTTTGAGATAAAGGAGTTAGATAATGTGGAACCCATGCATCCACCCACTCACTTGACTTGCAATGATCCCAGTCACACTATAAATAGTTGTGACAAAAAAATTCCAACTCTCATATCAAATTGGACCATGTACTTTCATATGATCTTCAAAATGAATTCATCTTTGAAGATTCTCTAACTGTTTTACAATATAAACTATCTCCTAATGTTCCCTCAACGAATCAAAAGAGTTTGCACACTGCTAAATCAAGTGTCTCTCCCTGCAACAATGTTGAACTACACCAATAAACAATAGAATGAACATCATGAAATGTATCACCTAAAATAATCAATTAATCCTTATCTAGAGCTCTCTTTACACATTCACCTTCTCCATCATGCTCCCCTTTCCCATGCCTAGCTTCAGAGAAACTCCAAATATTAGGTATACCCTTCTTTTCATGCATTCCAATCAACCAATAAAACACATGAGTATTCTTAAATTGACCTATGCAGTTATCTTACTAAATGATATGTCTATCCATTGTAATATATTTTTCTTGCAAGAAATCAAAAAAATTCTCAAAATAATGTTGCACATACTCAAAGGAGTGAGATCTATCATCACTCATATAAAAATGATACTCTTTGATTACCTTCTTGTCCTATTATGTACTATTAGGGGCATGTCTATATGTTATGTGGACAAAAATACCAATCTGAATAAAATTGTAATATTGAGCTTGTAACTCATTATGTGGTTTCAATATGAAGTTTTTTGTGAAATCAACCACCAATATAATAACACCAATTAAGAAAGATTCCTTACACATCCTGAATTGCTGATCCAACCATTGATACCTATGACTATGCTTTGCATACTTGCATAAAATGTTTTCTTTGAAATTTGAAATAAAATCAGCAATATTTCATTCTTTTGTAATGAACTTCCATTTGGAACCTTCATATCCACTCTTTAAAGTATATTTTACCATCTCATATATCTTATTTTGAACAATTTTCTTTCCAAATTCATGTTTTCTTCCCTCATGAAAACATGAAACAAACTTTGACAATCCACCACATTGTGAGAACTTCTCATTTAAGAAACATTTCTATATAATAATCAACCATCATCTCTATGACATAAAAATTGACCTAGAAAGTCTCTCGATGATTTTAAAATTTTACTTGCACTACACTCTTAGAATATTTCATTAGTATGCAAAGTATAATGAATGTTTCATACTAGTGCATGGTGCATTGAAAAATCCACATGGTATTCGCAACAAGTATTTAGAATCTTAATGTGTATGTACAATAAAATGTCTTACAGGATTCAAAATACCTTTGTGATATTTGCAATGTTGGATGTGTCTCACAAAATTTTCTGAGAAACATTGTTTGACTTACTTGAAAATAATGTTTACAATGTGGTGCACAGTCTTGATCGCCAATTCTTAACTTCAAGACATCCTTAATATCAGGTGACACTTTTGAGTTAGAGTTCCAAAATAGCTAAATTTCCTCCTTCACACTATTGATTAGCTTCATATCAACATGTGGAAGCCTCCCACCAAAAGCCCATGTATCATTTTGAAGAGGACAACCAAGTCTTTCTCTTCTTGAAAGTTCTATATCCAATGTTTTACCATTTATGTTGAAATCAATACAAGTTTTTCTCATAAAGTGAACCTTTCTCAAATGATAACTTACTAAGGAGGTTGTAATAACCCTTTGAGAATATCTCTTATCTTTTTCCTTGCTAACTTTTCTAATATAATTGAGAGATTAAATAATATTTGACAATAATATTATTTTTCTCCATCTTCTTGTTCACACAAATCTTCAAATTTGCTGGCATATGTCTCATCTTTTCCATCTTAGGAATTGTACAAAAAGCTGTGCATTTCTCGGTCAATGTCTTATTGATAAAAAAATCATTAAATTATTTTAGCCCTTAACTGAATGGTTCTTGTTGATCTCATTTTCTATGCCCATTCCAACATTTTAATTTGGTTCATTTTATATGCCAATCCAACATTCTCATATTCTATGCCCATCTGAACATTTTCATTTCATTCATTTTCTTTGCCAATTCCAACATTCTCATTTTCTATGCCCATTCCAACATTTTCATTTGGTTCAATTTCTATGCCAATTCAAACATTACTCATATTAATTTCAACATTTTCATTCCCAATATCTACATTTTCATTCTTATAATTTTCAAAATCATGCTCAATATTTTCAAATTTAATATCCTCTTCACATGAATTAAGATTTACGGGTGGACAAGAAACCTCACCCTCACTAATATTTGACATTCCTTGTCTACGTTTACTATGATATTCTATATCTCTTTGTCTATATGCTTTGATCTGGTTGTTTGTAAGCTTTCTCTTTCAGTTTTTCTTTCGATGAATGTTTCTCCCTATTATACCTCTAAAAAGATGATAAAAAATGATTGCCAATGATAAATCTATAAAACAGATGGTAAAAAAAAAAGACCAATTTTGTCTCTTGCAAAAGGAATGTAGGGACTGTCAAAATGCACAAAATGACACATTTCCCTATTTTTTATGGCCTAGGTATCAGATATCAAATTAATATTAGAAATACAATATCCACTATTTTCAATATGGCCCAAAAATTCACAAGGACACCAAGAATTTAATGTAGGCACCCTTACGAAAATGCATCAGATATCAGACTCTTGTTTGATATCTGATACTAAAATATATTCATATACAAATCTAGAATACATTTTATATACATAATTCTTTATATATATAATAGATATATGTATTTATAATACTTTAATACACATTATCAAATGGGATAGGGAAAGGGGGAGAGAGAGAAGGGGATATGGTGAGAAGGGGATAGAGAGAGAGAGAGAGAGAGAGAGAGAGAGAGAGAGAGAGAGAGAGAGAGAGAGAGAGAATGTGATATGTGTGTGNGAGAGAGAGAGAGAGAGAGAGAGAGAGAGAGAGAGAGAGAGAGAGAGAGAGAGAGAGAGAGAATGTGATATGTGTGTGTGTGTGTGTGTGTGATATATTATTATGCTCATATTATATAGCATAATAATATACTTAAAACATCAGATATCTAATACATATTGGATATCCAATATCCAATACCTTTGACACAAATATGTAGCCTTGGGATTTATCTCAAGATTGCTATGGGATTTGGCTTGGGGATGCCAAACCTGGAAAGTTAACCTAAAAGTGTGTATATGAGGTTTCCTTACATTTCCAGACTTCGACCATGTAGCTGGCAATATTTTTTACTCAAAATTGATGAAATGAAATGGATTTCTTAAGAAGATTCTCAAATTTCCATCAATATAAATTTATTTTAGTTTTGAATTTGATAAATAATTATTATTCATTTTCTACTTGAATTACGTCTAAAGACCTAGTTGGTTGGCTGATTGAAAAACATTTATAACTTTCAAATGGTATAACATTTTTTGAATTCGAAACATGCATCACATTCTATGCCTCACATACTATAGGATTAAAAAAATAAAATTTATAAATTTTTGACCAAGTTATGGTGGTCAGACACACAAGTTTTTATATTCTAAAAGAGATAGTAAAAAATCATAATTAATTATTTCCTTGGAAGAAAATTTAATTTTTTTTGTGTCATATCCAAACATGATTCTTCTACTTATATCTATAATTTTATTTAAAAATATTATCATTTGATTGTGGTTAGGGTGGTTAGACATACACCTACTTCTTATATTTTTCCTCAAAATTATGTACTAATGCATTAAATTTCAATTTTTCACCAAATAGTTTTTTTTTTTTCAAAAAACAACTAGTAGGTTAGAAACTACATTAAATTTTATACAGATTCTATTCTTACATATTTTTGGTATAAGGTTGATAGCTATTGAAAATATTTGTTTAGTTGGTATTGTCAAGTTGTTATTGATATCAAAAACTGTGGTTCAAAGGTATATGTTGAAGACATGTTCAAGTAGATTTGGTTGTTTGGAAGAAGGAAGTTGGTCTGAAAGATGTAAGGTCGTGTGTTGGACATGATAGTGCTACTGAATAGTGGAAGACATGTATGTATTCTGGAGACCATGCAAGAATGATGTTTGTCATTAATTTAGTGTTATATTCTTAGGTCCAAAAGTTAGTGGTTCAGTAACATAGATATATAGTTGAAGATGATAGTTGTTTAGGTATGTTTTATGGAAGGTCTACTTTAGAAATAAAGGTTGAATATGTGCATATGTGATCTATATTGGATGCATAGATGTGATTTGTATTATATTCAGGTTTTGTTCTTGAATGTGGTATTTCCTAGTGATCTAAAAAATAGTTCATGGAAATTTGGAAATGTTGTTACCTGTAATGACCTAAAAATAGTCGTCTAAACCCTAGACCCTAATCTCAATTGTTTATTAAGAAACCCTAATCTTGATTATTCTAAGTCCTAAACAAAATAGGAAACTTATCAATTTCAAGTTGATTTGACCTGAATCCTAGGTCCTAATTAATCTTCATACTTGATTAATTAATTAATTCTTAAAAATACATTACATTGACAAGTAAACCTTAAGATTAAATTTTTAAATTGATATTCTAATATATGAATTAAATAAATTGCTAATTTTCAATAAAATCCAAAAAGGAATTAAATTAATTAATAAAAACAAAATATGCATTTAAAAGCATTTAAATATTTAAAAATGCATATGATGTCATCAATTTTAGATAACTGATTCTTGAATTGGAAAAAAATATGTTTTATTTAGTTAATGGATTCTTATTTTTTTCTCATTTTGGAAACAAAGCTGTTAACTGAAAACTAATTTTGGAAGTTTCCAAAATAACTGATCAGTCAGTTCAGTCAACTGACTCTCTCGACCAATCATCTTCTTTGCATGTGGATTGTGCTTCCTCAAATCGAATCTTGTCCACTCTTTGGTTTTCAATCTCAATCGTTGATTCGAGAGAGATTTCAATAAAAGAGAACCCCTTTTCCTTCAAAAAGGATCTAGATTTTATTATCATTATTATACTGTTTTGCATTCAAGCATTCTTAGGTTTCAATTGCTTAGTTTTTGTTAATTTTTTTAGTTTACATGAAAACTTCATAATTAGAGCTCATTTGATTTTGTAGCTTAAAATCTATGAATACATTTCTTTTGGTGCTTAAAATATACTCTTAATTAGCATTAGATTTACAAAAAATCTGCATTTGCATATCATTTAGCTCTTTAAATAGTTCATTTAGAACATGTGTAGTCACTGAACTTTGTGATGACTTGAGAGCAAAGTTCAAACTCTTGCCTACTAGAAGGAAATGAGTTAGTTTTAGTTAGCTTAGATTATATTGTTTACTTTATTCCATGTTTGATTGGCTAACCATGCAATGATTCATTGAAGTGTGAGTTTGCAGCTTGCAGCCATCAGTCCATAATTCACATGCACATTTTTGGCACCCACTATGGGGAAGAAACTTCTATTCTATCTCATTTATTCTTTATTTTTTTGCCATTGTTCAAACTTCAAATATTCTATCCTATACGAGTTCTCAGAAACTCGTACAAGTATTGGGTTACTGTCATACGATTTTCTCTCCATTTCATGAGAAAATCATATGGGAGCTTACTGATACTTGTATGGTTCTCCTGTGTAACTCGTACGAGTTCATAGAGTTTTTATTTAGAAAAATCATGATTTTTATTGAAATTTTGATGTTAACAAGCTATTGTGGTTTCTATTTTTCTTGATTAGTAACTTAATTGTGGTTTGCAGGATGTTTTGAAAGAAGACAATACACAAACTACTCATGTTTTGTCCTACAGGTTGTCGTGATCGATAGCCAACCAAACTTGTTTTTGTGTGTATGTTTTCTTTCTTTATTAATTAGGAACGCACTTGTAGGACTTTTTAAAATGATTTTTTTTTTGGATTTTTAGGAATGGAAATAGTGTCAAGAGATTATGCTCTCACCCATTTAGGGATGAACAAAAATCCAGAAACATTGTCGTCATTTGCCATTTGAGATTTGCAGCTTTAGAGGGCCTGTTCAAGTGGTAAAAAGTACTCACCCTTGGAGAATGAACCAAGTGAGAATTAACTAATGGAAAGATTCTTTGACTCACTATAATCAAACGCTTTCTTAAGACCAAAGCCTCAAAAGATAAGTGGCATTTGAGCTTATACTCAGCTCTAGCCTAACACACAACATGACCTGCGAGTCTCAATCATGTATCGTGATTGTTGGTGCTAAGGTTCTTTGTGGGGTTAGAAACCTCAATCGCACTTGCATGGACATAGAGGATACACTTAAATGAAGACTCTCACTATAACCTTTTTTAGAATAGTGGCCAAAAACCTTTCTACTTGTTGATACATGCATTGTGAGATGCACATGGCTAAGAAACCTCTCATGTACCCCTCTTGTTGAGACAATAAAATTATTAGGATCTATGGATCTTGAGAAATTCAAAGCTTGGTAGGCTCAAGAAGTGTGTGTCATAGAGGGGAGCCAGTGCTGCCAAGCTTATAACTATCCAAATTAAATGTGGTATTTTATTGTAAGAGGATTCATACAAGTATTGTCCATTTCTATCCACCTAGGCATAGGGTTTGATTGTTATTCTTGGTTCTATAATATCTTCATGATGTGTCTGGCGTGAGTGAAACACCAAAACAAATAACAAAATGATCAAACTCTTCAAAATCTACACTTTTAGGTGTTAAACTATCAATTCTCATATGAGTTTATGTCCTGGTCCATATGAGTTAGGACCATTATCACCAGTTTCTCATATCAAAGATACCCATTAATTATATTAGATTGACCTAATACTCATACGAGACCGGGTCATTGTACTGTTTGACATTAATTCTCATATCATACCTATGTGTTACTCGTATTGAGAATTGTACATGCTTGTATGAGATCTCTTCATCCAGTGTCAAAACTTTGAAAATAAATCAATTTGTTTTCCAAGTTGATATTTTTTCATGCTGATTCTGTCCAATTTTTCACAAATCTGTAATCTTACAACAATACTACTAGTTTTTCTTTGACTACAATTTGTTGACAGCCTGACCCGCTTGTTGTTTCAAAGTATAAATTTGCTATGCTAGTCCAAGTGACTCATTATTTTATCATCTTTGTCCATAGTGTCCTTATCCTGAGTTGCGAGAGAAGTTTTGTTAACCTTGACTCAAGATAGGAGTCTTTTCTTCTCCCTTTTATTTGGACATTATTTCTTTGTCTTTTTAGGTCTTGGACTTAGTCAACACTTTAGACATCACCTTAGCAGTAGTTAGAAAAATCAAGTGGTTAATGTTAGTACAGACTAGGAGTTCTTTTAGAACACTCTACACATAAGGAAAGTGTCCCATGCTTACAGAAAACCCTTTGTTTGAGGAACATCTAAATACTACACCCGTGTCAGTTTTTCTTGGTAACAAACTACTAGAATCAACAATGTCTGGGGGAAAAAAAAATAATGCTAAAATTCTACAAATATCTACAAGACCAATCATTCCTCAAAGTAGCGAAGGTCATCATAAACAAAGACAAAGAATAATACTTTTTAGAACTAGCTCAACAAGGAGCCCAAATTCCCTCTCATTATAGAGTGGAATATATCATTGCTAAAGAGGAGGAAACTCCTATGACACTATTAACCAAACATATCTAAGCTATGAAAATGGAAATACAAGGAATGAAACAAGAAAAGGAGAAACCACTAACAAAATTCTCTATGGACACCATTTTTCCATTTCCTTTCGATAAATATTTGGACTTACCTCAATTTCCATGTGGAGTAGAAATCCCCAAATTTGATAAGTATAGCGGTCATTCCAACCCACAAGATCACATTTAGGAATTTTGTGCCCTATGTAAAGATTTTATGCATGATAAAATGTATCTCATGCGTCTCTTTCCCTAAAGCTTAGGTGGTCAAGATATGGAGTAGTTTTTAAAGTTACCCACTGGGATCAAAAATTTTGACTAATTGATGAATCTATTTTTACAATAGTATTCATATAGCATACAACATCCCGTGTCTATGATCAAATTATGATACATTTAACAACATATGAGAGAATCATTCTTGACTTTTGTTCAAAGATGGAGAAGGGAATTTTCTAGATATCCATGACTCATTCCTGATTCTAAAAAGATGTATATATTTACCAATTCATTACTTGAAGAGTATAATTATCCCCTTTAGATGCAAGATCTCTCCACTTTTGATCAACTTGTGAAGAGTGCACAGAATTTTGAAACCATGCTTGTCAAGAAGGGTGAAATTTCCCTTTCAAAATAAATGAAATTTAATTCCACTTCCAAAGATAAGACAAAATACTGGAATAAGAACAAGCATGTAGTGAATGATGGGGTAGTCAGTAATGTTTCTCCCCAACCCAAACAAGTAGTTTTCAACTTAAAAAGTGGCTCCAAAGCCCTAAAAGTTGATGAAACACCACAAAGGTACTCTCCAAAGGGGTTAGTAACCTCATGAAAGAAAAACCTTGGGTTAAACGCAAGTGGGGCTTTGATCCTTTGGGTGAATCTTATGATTTGGCTCTTAAGATTCTACTAGCAAACAAAATGATCATGTTGCTAGATAATTCCAAGCTATGTAAACTAGAGGTAAAGCCAAAATGGTGGAGAGACAATGATTATAGTGCATATTACAGAAATAAGGGACATACAACAAAGAACAACATGAGGTTAAAACATGAAATCCAAGACCTCATTGATAGTGAAACAATCACAGTTGAAAGCCATGCAATGAATGATGATCATAAGGCATTTAAGAATCCCTTGCCTGAATATGAGAAATAAAAATATTCTAAACAAGGTGCTAGGATTAATCATCTGTACAACACCCCAGATGATAAATTCATCCACATGGTTGAACAAGTATCTCCTGAGTATTGTAACGTTATCATTGTCAAAAATGATAATAAAGACTCTAGAACAACAAATGCTATGACCCAAGCACAACAAAAAGGTCACCTTGGGAAAATGAGGATCTTCCAACTCCTCCTCATCTCAAAATCAACCAACAAAATCCAAACAGTGGGTGCCAACCAACAAACAACTAACCGCAAATGCCTCCAGTTGTCGTAGTCTAAACAAATGGCTTTGTACCATGCCACAGACTATAGTATCATCAAGAAATTGAAAATAACAAACACCAAAATTTCCATCTTTGAATTGCTCCAAATCTCTCAGGCTCACACAGAGATCTTAGATAAAGCCTTGTCAACCTCCAATGTCCCTAAAGACTTGGATTTGGATCAATTTCAATCTATGGTGTGTCATTTTACTTCACCACACTACCTTTCCTTTTTAGAGGAAGATGAAAATGCCTTGATGCATCCACACAATATTCCTTTTCATACTGAAGTCATGGTCCATAAAAGTTGCATCAAACAAGTCTTGATAGATGGAGGCGTAGGGTTGAAAATATGTACATACAAACTGATTGAACAACTGGGATTTTCAGAATATGCCATTGATCCAAAGAATAAAATTACCAAGGAATACGATGAACAAGAGAGATCTTCCAAAGGTCTCTTAACTCTTCCCATTAGAGTGGGTCCCATGGAGAGGGATGTCACTTTCCAGGTGTTAGATCTTCCATTGGCTTACAACATCTTGTTGGGCAGACCCTGGATTCATGAAATGAAAGATGTCCCATCCACCTACCATCAGTGCATCAAGTTTACATTCAATGGTGTCAAAGTTAGCATTCCTGCATACACTAACTACATGTGTAATGCACTACATCAAGCAATAGATACTCTCATATCACATAATAGAGAGGCTTCAACTTCAGAGGCAACCATTAACTTAATGAAAGAAATAGAAAAGAAGTTGAAAATAAGGGACAGTGGTATGGGTGGATACACATTGGAACCCTTCCTATCAATCACATCTCTTCCCACATCACCTAGGTCCTATGGGAGACCTTTGGAAGAGATGAAACCAACAACATATTTAGCAATATATGATGGTGACTTTGTTAAATCCAACATACAAATAGAGGATGAGAAAGAAGAACAAGCTATTCTGCAATGGCTATATAAGGAGCCTGAAAACAATGAAATAAAACAATGTGAAATATCCCTAGAAACATATGGAGTGGGGGTATGAAATAGATTGAAGAATGGTTATTCAAGAAAGGGACCCCTTGGATGTAATCATAATGGACTCCAAGAACTAGTCTCAGTTGAAGTCTGGCAACCTAGGGACACAATTGGTCTATGGTTTTTATCGAGGAAATAACAAAGAGCCAAAACATACCTAGATAAAGAAAAGAGACATTAGGTTCATCTAGATGAAGAAGAACAAAATACAATAAAACAAAGCACTAACTCACTTGCTTACAAGTGGGATGAGTTTGATGATGAAGATGGGTATCCTTGTCCTATTCCTTTGAATATCCTGTCTATTCTCTTTTAATAAAAAATACCAAATGTTAAATCTATTAAAGAGAATGTTTTAGAGGAATCACCAATGGATTCTGATTAGTCAGGGACCACTACATCTAAGAAAGATCCAGATACATAAGAAGAGAATCTAATTATAGCAGAGTTCTTAGACATAGCTCATCCAAACTAGGGATAATGAGTGGACTTCACTCATGTCCTAAATATGATAGATTATGCTAAAATAGACTCTCATGAGTATGAGTTTTATAGTTTTTCAAAAGGGACTCAAGGCAAGGAGGTGGATACTTTACAACAATGCGTAACTCCATTTGAGATAGGTGAAGGTTTAGGGTCTAGGTCTGACGATTTAGATCCTCTAATCCCTGACATGGGCTTTGATGATGCCATTAGGGCTCTTACTGATTTAAACACATCTATACTGGGTACTAATTTAGGTCTCTACATAACAGTTTAGGTTTATGATGAACATACCATGAATACCCTTGAATGAACCTATCAATTCATTACCACTCCTACATCATGAACTCATTAACTAGGATTTGCTAACACAACCCATAAACATCCCTACATTCCCCAATGAGAATGCACTATCATGCTACCTGAATGCTATTGAACCTGTGACTTCTTCCACCAATGAACCTAGCATGAATATGACTGAAGTAGATATCAAGTACCCTAGTCACAAAATTAAAATGAAAAAGAAAAAAATTCTAAAGGTGAAAACCACATTATAGCGGTTTCAGAACATAAAATAGTAAAAATAAAAGATGCATCCAATGGTGAAAACCTCTCTAAGGTGCCAAAGGATGGGGTTCTTGATATCCTACCTAGTCACTTCTAGAAATGGTCACCAGTATTGATTGAACTGACACAACCTATGAACATTGGGACAAAGGAACATCCCCACATTATCTATGTAGTACAGTCCTTATCAATAGTAGAGCTCAAAGAATTCACTAAATTCTTTAAAGAAAAAAAAAATCAAATTTGCATGGAGTTACTCAGACATGCCTAGTTTAGATCTAGATCTAATTATGCACCATCTCTCTACCACACTAGGAGTCAAACTAGTGAAAGAAAAAACTCTAAAAAATGCATCCTCATGTTACTTTGTTGATAAAGGTTGAACTAGAAAAGCTACTCAAATCTGGGTTCATTCGAGCTATTGATTATGTAAATTAGATTTCAAACATTATACCAGTATCAAGTCCAGAAAAATCTATCTAAGCCTATACAGACTTCAAGGATCTTAACAAGGCTTGTCCAAAGGATGACTTTCCTTTTCCCAACATTGATATGATTATGGATATGATAGATGGGTATGAAAAGTACTCTCTCATGGATGGTTTCTCTAGATATAAACAGATCAAGATTGCTCCAAAAGATCAGGAAAAGACAACCTTCACATGTGCTTGGGGCACCTTCTATTGGAATGTTATGCCCTTTAGATTAAAAAATGAAGGAGATACTTATCAATGGGCTGTCACAATAATCTTCCTCAACATGATGCACAAAAACATGGAAGATTATGTGGATTATACACTTGTTAAAACCATGGAAATATCCATGCACTTACAAGACTTGGGTAAAATTCTTGATATAATGGAGTTGTTCAAGCTTTGACTAAACCCAAAGAAGTGTGCATTCAGTGTGACCTCTAGAAAATGTTTGGGATACATTGTCTCAACAAAAGGAATCAAGGTAGATCTTGCAAAGGTACAAGAAATCCTAGAGATTCCACCACCTATAAACATCAATTAGATGAGGACACTCCAAGGGAGAATTCAATCTATCAGGAGATTCATCTCACAATTGGCAGACAAGTCCCAACCATTCACAAATTTTTTGCATAATGGAGTCACATATGAATGGGATAAAAAATCTAAAAAGAACTTTGATCAATTCAAATCATACCTGGCTAACCCACTGGTATTGATGCCTCTAACAACAGGAACACTATTGATCTTGTATATATCTGCCATGACAACATAACTGGGGGTACTTCTAGCACATGAAGATGAAAACAAGAAAGAGTGAGGCATCTACTACATCAATAGAAGCTTGGTCTTGTATTGGATGAATTACTTAGTGATAGAGAAGTCTTGTTTTGCAGTTGTAATTGCATCTTAGAAGCTGAGACATTATATGTTAGCTCATTCCACAAAGCTAGTTGCAAAGATCAATCCATTGAAATATGTTTTGAGTAAATAAAATTTGACTGGAAGGCTAGCAAAATGGGTCTTTCTCCTCTATGAGTTTGACATTGAATACGTTAAGTGTAAATAAATCAAGGGACATGCCATTGTAGATCAATTAGATGATGCTCCATTACAAGATGATCTCCCAATCAATGCTAAATTTTTAGATGGTTCTATTCTGCACGTAACCATAGGTTCGGGTTAAAGGGTATTCATAGTATGTTCATCATAAACTTGGACCGTTGCGTAGAGAACTAAATCACTACCATATATAGATGTGTTTAAATTAGTAAGATCCCTAATGAAATTGTCAAAGACCATGTCAGGGGTTAGAGGATCTAACTCGTCAAACCTAGAGCCTAACCTTCACCTACCTCAAACAGAGTTACATACTATTGTATAGTATCCACCTCCTTGTTTTGAGTCCTTTCTGACAAACTATCAAATTCATACTTATGAGAGTCCATTTCAACATAGTCTACCATATTTAGGACATGAGTGAAGTCCACTCATTGCCCCTAATTTGTATGAGCTCTATCTAAGAACTTTTCTATGGTTAGATTCTATTCTTCTATATCTGGATCTTTCTCAGATGTAGTGGTCTTTGACTGATTAGAAGTCATTGGTGATTCCTATAAAATACACACTTTAGTAGCATTAACCTGTGGTGTTTGTTCTTCAAAGAGAAGAGATAGGATATTTAGATGAATAGGACAAGGATACCCATCTTCATCATCAGACTCATCCCACTTGCAAGTGGGTGAGTCAATACTTTGTTCTGTTGTATTATGTTCTTCTTCATCTAGATGAACCTAATGTCTCTTTTCTTTATCTAGGCAATATTTGGCTCTTTGTAATTTCCTTGACAAAAAATCTAGACCAGTTGTGTCCCTAGTTTGTCAGAATTCAACAGAGATTGGTTCCTAGAGTCCATTATTATTACATCGAAGGGGTCCCTTTCCTGAATAACCCATTCTTTGAGCCAGTTCATACCCGACTCCATATATTTCTGGGGATATTTCACATTGTTTTATTTCATTGTTTTCAAGCTCCTTATATAGCCATTACAAAATATCTTGTTCTTCTTTCTCA
This sequence comes from Thuja plicata, assembly GCA_018584345.1. NCBI lineage: Eukaryota > Viridiplantae > Streptophyta > Pinopsida > Cupressales > Cupressaceae > Thuja > Thuja plicata. The sequence goes on from MU225994.1 coordinate 2,373,844, forward strand.
TCCTCTAATGGTATGTTGGCTTTAACAAAGTCACCATCATAGATTTCTTAGGATGTTGTTGGTTTCATCTCTTTCAAAGGTCTCCCGTAGGACTTAGGTAATGTGGGAAGATATGTGATTGATAGGACGAGTTCCACTATGTATCCACCCATACTAGTGTCCCTTATTTTCAACTTCTTTTCCATTTATTTCATTAAGTCACTAGTTGACTCTGAAGTTGAATCCTCTCTATTATGTGGTATGAGAGTATCTGCTACCTGACGTAGTGCATTACATGCATAGCTAGTGCCTGAAGGAATGTTGATTTTGACACCAATGAGGTGTAATGGTCCAAGTTTATCCTATGGGGTCCAAGGTTCCTATGCCTCTCCTTGTCCCTATCCTGGAGCCTGTCCCTACTCTCCCTACTCATCATAAACCTACTCTGCCAAGGCATCCCGACATTGTCTAACATGTTGGGCTACCTCATCAAAGACTAATGTATCTTGTCTTGCTACTAGGGGAGCCCATGATCCTGAGGGTACAACTATCCCCACTGACCCTAATCCATGACCATCTCTCTTCTTTTCCTTCCCAACTATGGGTACTTCTCTACTCAAACTAGTTAATGGGTCTACACCCATTTTCCTAGTAACTACCATCGTAAGAGAAATGAAGGATCTTTCTCCTATATCCTCGAATTTCTTGCCACTAGATCTATGAACCAAGGGAATGGATGCTTGACAAAATAATATTAATACTCCGGTGTCATACCTGCATCAACTATATCATCTATGTAGTCCCAAGTATCTCAAACTATCCTAGTCATGTCATGTACTGTGATGGCATACACAAGTCATGGGTTCAATCCTAATTTCTCCTCATTAGAAAATTGGGCATATGTTGTGAACTCTACTAAGATTCCATGAGGATGAACAAACTACCTTTGAACCAGAGTTATGACAAATCTCTCAACCATGCTGGTAGTCTTCCCAATCAGTGGGCATGTCATATACATCCCACTGCTTTTCTGGGCCCAATCACCCCATGCCTCTATCACCTATATGATTGACATGTCATAGTTATCATATCATCTAGCTATCGATGCCAATATCCTATCTGGCCTAGATGGTGCTATCTGCATATATAAAGATAAATGGATTCCCATCCTGTTGGGTATCGGCTACCACTGGCCAGTATATAGGAAGGTGCTCCCATACCCAAATCTGTAGTACTAGTACCCCTATTGCAAGGCTCTTTGCCTCATGGTAAACAACCTCATTAATCTCATGGTACATATGAGCTAATAGAAAATCTCCTCAGGTGATCTTTGTTGGCCTCTCCAAAATATCCTCTAGCACCAATCCCCACCCAATTTGAAACCCCTACTATCTTCTATTAGGCATGAGGATACATCCTATCATACCCTCTGGTGTAGGACCACTTAGGCTATAGGACACCTAGGCTAACCTCCATGCTTGTTCATTTTGGCTTGTGCTTGAAATTAGAAAAGTCAAGATAGGTTAGTTGTATTTCAACCTTAGGAGGTCTTTTCAATGTAGGATAAGTGAGTTAGTCATTAGGACTAAGGTCACATTACTAGCCATTGTTTGTAGTTTTCAAATTCTTAGGCTTAGTTGTTATTTGATGGATTAGAGTCTTGAATGTGTCTTAATCTCATAAATAATGACATAGAGATGCCATAGGGTCTTTAATTCTCTTGGATCCTTTAAATAGAGAGGATAGAGGTCCTAAAATGTAGGAAGGAGGCATAATTGAAAAGATGCCAAAAGTTGCTATTTTGCTGTCATGACAACATTTGCAATAATTGTAAATGTTGCATGCAATGTGGTTACATTAGATTCTCCTTATTTATAGGAGTGGGGAATCAACCAAAAAGGTCCTACAATGGTGGAAGAAGGCATCTAGTGTATGAGATACTCAAACCATGCAGGAGAGAGTATTCATTGTAACTTTTTGTGAAGAGCAATACAGTCTGAAACTTTGTGTTTTCAGAATTCCCGAGCATTTCCTTGTGACAGTCATTCTTAATGGATTAAAAGCTTCAAAGTAATGGTTTTTTTGTGTTCTTAGGAGGATTAGAGACACTTTTTATTTAGTAAGTTAGTTTATTAGAGTTAGTATTCAGTCGTAGGTAAATTGTTTTGTGTTTAAGTAGTTCACTGGTCCTGTCTTGACCAGTCAGTCTAAAAATGACTCCCCCATGAAATCTAACCATGGGAAACTTCCAAGGATAGATGGAAATGTTAGGGGAGTTAGTAGTGTACATATTTTTAGAGTTAGGAGTTAGGGAAAGACAAGTAGCTATTTTTAAGACCAAGCCCTTAGCGAGCATGCACTGTCTGATTAGTGCTTTGGTGGAGAAACAGTGAGTTTCCATGAGCAGGGAAAGAAGGTACAGTACAGTCCAAGTACATGTATAGTTAGGGTTTAGTGTCATCTTGAAAAAATAAGTTGGTAAAGTTCATACCAATAAATGGAGACAAGTTTTGGACAAGTTTAATATAGTTTTGTAGACTGTCCTAGTTTTTAGGCCTATTAGCCCTATAAGACCTAGTTTGTAGGAAACCTATGTACGAAGGTCTACTGAACTTAAAACCTTGAAAATGTCTTGTAAGGTGATAAAAGGTATCTTAATATGGTCTTATACTTTCAAGTTATTTGGGAAATTTTGAAGTTAATTGGGAAAAACACCCTGGATAGGGCTACAAGGAATTAGGCCTCCTTAAGCCAAAAGTGTGAACTCGATTGAAAAGAGTGAAGAGATTCCTCAAGATGGATTCCAAATTGATCAAATGTGATGTCTACATGTTGTTGGACACCCCTGAAAATGGATTAAGAAGGTTAGAGTGAAAATTGGCATTTAGACTCTTCTAAGTGTGAGTAGGATAAGTGGAGAAGTGAAATAATCATAGGGTGTTAGTATTTTAAAGGGTGAAGCACAAGTGGAGACTCTTAGAGAAGAGTAATATTAGGACATAGTTAATGATATAACCCTAATAAAGACCTAGAGGAGATTAGGATCCTTGAAGAAGATAGAGAAGATCTTCTTAGTGGATTGTGCAAGCAAACCCATTGGAACACGCACATCATATTGGTATCAGAGCTTGATTAGAGATTAGGCTTGTGGTGGATGTTTCAGCCTACTGAATCAGTGGGAGAGAATACACCTCGAGGATCATAAAAAGACAAAGTCATGGTGACTAATGCTGAGTTAGCTAAAAAGGTGGAAGAACAAGAAGAAGACAAAAAATCATTAAGAGAAAGGTTGTCTCAAATGGAGAAAATCTTGGGAGAAGTCCAAGAAAAAGTTGAGAAGATGAAGGATAAGATTGACCAGAAAGAACAAGAAGAAGAAAGGGAGAAAGGAGTGGATATAGAAGAAGGATATCCAACCCCTAATCCTATCAGTGATCAAGAACCCTTCTTAAAGGCATTGAAGGCTTTGAGTGGTAAATCTTTGGAGGGTGTGTCACTATGTAGTCAAAAACTGGATCCATATTCAGTAGTAGATTGGATAGATAGCATAGAGAACCATTTTGAATGTGATGGTATCATAGAGGCCCAAAAAGTGAATGTGGCCAAGTCAAGATTGAGAGGTTCAACTCTCACATGGTGGAATTTTGTCCAAACTGAAAGAGAGAAAGAAGGAAAAAGTCCTATAGCCACATGGAAAGGCATGGTGACTAAGATGAAGCAGACCTATTTGCCTGATGATTATGAAGTACAGCTACTATAAACATAGGAGGAGACATAATCTTAGACAAAAATACTTAGATGTCCAAGACTACATCGAAGAGTTCCAAAAGTTGTGCCTACGGTCACAAATGGTTGAAGATGAAAGCATCAAGATAGCTACTTATATGAATGGAATTAAATGGTCTATTCAAGAAGATATGAGTCTAGTGAACTTCAAAACCATCTGCCAATTCTATCAAATGGCCTTGAAGATAGAAGAAAAAGGCAAGAGGAAACAAGAACAAAATTCTAAAGGAAGAGGTAGAGGAAGAGATAGTAGAGGAAAAAGAGGTGGATATGGTGGTAGGAGTTTAGAATCAAGGACACAAGGAGAAGTAAAATACAATGAGCAGCAAGAAGCAAGTTCCAGTAGAGGTGGTAGAGGAAGGAACTCCAATTTTAGAGGTAGAAGTGGTGGAAAAGGAAGAGGCAATTACTTTGCCAATATGAAATGTTACCACTGTAACCAAATGGTACACCCTGCCTATAGGTGTCCATATAAGAGTAGTACTTCTCAAGGAGGTAACAAGAGGACTAATCTAGTCCAAGAAGACACAAGTGTAGCTGATAAACACCTTGAGGTGCTATTGAACTTAGAGGAAGGTGAGAACCTCATGATGTGGAGAACATTAATCAAGGAGCCAATCAAGGAGGAGCCAAGCCAAAGGAGGTCTTTTTTAAGGATCAAATGTAAGGTGATGGGAAAATTATGTAGAGTTATCATAGACTCAGGGTCAACTGATAATATTGTATCAGAGGAAGTAATCAGAAAGTTAGGTATGACAAGAATACCTCATACTCATCCCTACAAGGTAACATGGCTCAATAAGGGACATCATGTCTTAGTGAATGAGCAAGCATGGGTGGAGTTATCTATAGGGAGATATAAGGAAAAGGTAGTATGTGATGTACTTCCCATGGATGCATGTCACTTTCTACTAGGCAGGCCATGGAAATTTGACTACCAAGCTATCCATGATGGAGTGAAGAAATCCTATACTTTCAAGAAGGATAACATGACTTTCAAAATTCAATCATTATTAGAAGATGTAGAAGTGAAGACAGTTGGTCCAAATGTATTAATGGTGAGTGAGAAAGAGTTCTTGGAGGCCATGGAAGAAGGATAAGGAATTGGTATTTATCTAGTGTTGAAGCCTAAGGAAGAGGAAGACAAAATAGTGAAGAGGACAGAGCTGCCACATGCGATAAAGGAAATGTTGCAGAAGTATGAAGGCATTGTAACTGATGGAAAACCATCAACCTTACCCTTTATAAGACCCATAATCCATAAGATTGACCTTATTCATGGAGCTACCCTACCCAATAAGGCAGCCTACAAGATAACACCTCAATAGAATGAGGAAATAGCTAGGCAAATTCAAGAGTTACTAGAACAAGGTCTTATAAGGAAGAGTATTAGTCCTGGTGTTGTACCCATAATCCTAGCCCCTAAGAAAGGAGGTACTTAGAGATTTTTTACTGACTCTAGAGCCATAAATAGGATTACTATCAGATATAGGTTTCCTATCCCTGGGATAGAAGACTTGATGGATTGCTTAGGAGGTGCAAGGTACTTCACCAAGATAGATTTAAAAAGTGGCTATCACTAGATAGGGGTGAATGAAGGAGATGAGTGGAAGACAACCTTCAAGACCACTGAAGGGCTATATGAATGGCTATTCATGCCATTTGGATTATCAAATGCACCATCAGATTTTATGAGGTTGATGAATGAAGTACTAAAAGACCACATTGGCAAATTTGTAGTGGTATACTTGGATGATATACTCATCTTTAGTAAGACAAGAGAGGAACACCTCAAGCATGTGGAATTAGTACTTAAGAGGCTACATGAAGAGAATTTAATGATTAAATTGGAGAAATGTGAGTTCATCAAAATAGAGCTAGTGTACCTAGGATTTGTTCTATCTCATGGTAATCTAAAAATGGACAAGACTAAGGTAGAAGACATCATGAATTGGCCCACTCCAAGGACAGCAACAGAGGTAAGGATTTTTCATGGCCTTGCTCAGTATTATAGGAAGTTCATAAGGAAATTTAGTGCTATTTGTGCTCCAATGTTGGATACAATTAAAGGAGGAATGAAGACCAAGTTCATGTGGAATGAACAAGCCAACAAGATTTTTGAGTTGCTAAAGGAAAAGATTGCTACCCAACCAGTGTTATTCCTACCAAGCTTTGAGAAGATTTTCACAATTGAATGTGATGCAAGAAACATAGCTATTGGAGCTATCCTAAGCCAAGAGGGTAGACCAGTGGTATTTCACTCTAACAAGTTGAGTGAAGCGAAGAAGTATTCTTCTTATGACCTTGAGTTGTATGCATTGGTTCAAGCCTTGAGAAAGTGGAGGCACTACTTTCTGCCCAAGGAGTTCATTGTTTATTAAGATAATCAAGCCTCAAGTTTTCTAAATTCTCAAGAAAAGTTGAGCCACAAGCACATGAAGTGGGTTGAGTACCTAGAAGCTTACATCTTTAACATAAAACATAAGAAAGGTGTCCTAAAAAAAGTTGTTGATGCATTGTCAAGAAGCGCTCTTACCATTCAAGAGATTTAGTTGAAGAGCATGGGAATAGATCACTTTAAGGATCTATATGCTGAGGATGAGGACTTTGAAGATATTTACAAGATATGTGTTGAATACAAGAACCATTTCCATAGTGAGTATGCTAAATATCCTTTGCAAAGTAACCTTTTATTTAAAGGAAATAAGCTATGTGTCCCTAGAGGTTCCATTAGGGAGAACATGATTCAAGAGAAGAAAAATGGTGCATTGAGTGGTCACTTTGGGATCACAAAGACACAAGAACTAGTTCAAAGGTTCTACTATTGGCCGATGATGAATATTGATGTCAAGAGGTATGTGGAGAGTTGTATTGTATGTCAAAGAGCCAAGGGTACTTCATCAAATGTTGGCCTTTATCAACCCCTACCTATTCCCACCAGACCATGGAACTGCTTAAGCATGGATTTTGTAGTTGGGTTACCCAAAACAAGACAAGGTATCGCTAGTGTGTATGTAGTTGTGGATAGGTTTAGAAAAATGGCTCACTTTGTGCCATGAAAGACCACTAATGATGCCATCCATATAGCATCTCTATTCTTCAAAGAGAGTAAGAATCCATGGTTTACCTCAGAGCATTGTGTCTGATAGAGACACCAAATTTATGAGTCATTTTTGGAAGACTCTTTGGCAAAGACTAGGCACTAATTTATCCTTTGGATCTGCCTACCATCCTCAAACTAATGGATAGACCAAAGTGGTGAATAGAAACCTTGGGAATCTATTGAGATGCTTGACAAAGGAGTACGGACAACAATGGGATCAATTGATTGGACAGGCTGAGTATGCATACAATGACAACATTAATAGGTCAATAGGGAAGATCCCCTTTGAGGTAGTGTATGGATTACATCATAGAGGAATATATAAGTTGAGAGACTTGAAGGATGGAGTGAAAGAAAGTGGATATGTAGATATTTTTCTCAAGCCATGAAAGAGATTCATAATACAGTCCAGAAAACCTTGATAGAGAATACCTTGAAACATAAGGCAAAGGTTGATGAAAGTAAGAGGATAATTGAGTTTAATGTGGGTGACATGGTGATGATACATCTCAATAAATCAAGATTGTAGAAGGGAGTCCCTCACAAGTTGCAGATGAGAAGGATAGGTCCTTGTCCTATCTTGGCCAAATATGGAGAAAATTATTTCAAAGTAGAACTCTCGAAAGACAGTGGATTGTCACCTATATTCAAAATTGTAGACTTACTCCACTAAAAAGGACCAAAGAAAGACTTGGATTAGAGTCTTCAAAAAGTAATTAGAGATGTGGAGGAGCTACAATTACCATTTGATATAGTCATAGGAGCAGATAGCACACTAGATACCAGAGTATACAAGAAGATCAGAACCAAAGAGTATAAGGAGCACTTGATCAAAATACATGATCAAACAAATGCAGATGCAATATGGGTCAAAGAATCAGAGTTCAAGAAGATGGTGATTGATCCAAGCATCCTCAATTCAAGGGTGGATTGATCTTTTTGTTTTGGGGAGGATGGTGCAGGAGCACTTAGGCTGCAGGAACACCTAGGCTAACCTCCATGTTTGTTCATTTTGGCTTGTACTTGACATTATTAAAGTCAAGATAGGTTAGTTGTATTTCAACCTTAGGAGGTCTTTTTAATGTAGGCTAAGTGAGTTAGTCATTAGGACTAAGGTCACATTACTAGCCATTGTTTGTAGTTTTCAAATTCTTAGGCTTAGTTGTTAGTTGATGGATTAGAGTCTTGAATGTGTCCTAATCTCATAAATGAGGACATAGAGACACCATAGGGTTTTTAATTCTATTGGATTATTAAAATAGAGAGGATAGAGGTCCTAAAATGTAGGAAGGAGGCATAATTGAAAAGATGCCAAAAGTTGTTATTTTGTTGTCATGACAACATTTGCAATAATTACAAATGTTGCATGTAATATGGTGACATCAGATTATCGTTGTTTCTAGGAGTGGGGAATCAACCAAAAGGCCCTAAAATGGTGGAAGAAGGAATCTAGTGTATGATATACTTAAACCATGCAGGAGAGAGTATTCATTGTAACTTTTTGTGAAGAGCAATACAGTCTGAAACTTTGTGTTTTTAGAATTCCCGAGCATTTCCTTGTGACAATCATTCTTAATGGATTAAAATATTCAAAGTAATGGTTTTTTTGTGTTCTTAGGAGGATTAGAGAAAATTTTCATTCAGTAAGTTAGTTGATTAGAGTTAGTATTCAGTTGTAGGTAAATCATTTTGTGTTTAAGTAGTTCACTGGTCCTGTCCTGACCAGTCAGTCTAAATATGACTCCCCCATGAAATCTAACCATGGGAAACTTCCAAGGATAGATGGAAATGTTAGTGGAGTCAGTAGTGTACATAGTTTTAGAGTTAGGAGTTAGGGAAAGACAAGTAGCTATTTTTAAGACCAAGCCCTAGGCGAGCATGCACTGTCCGGTTAGTGGTTTGGCAGAGAAATAGTGAGTTTCCATGAGTAGGGAAAGAAGGTACAGTGCACTCCAAGTACATGTACATTTAGGATTTAGTGTCATCTTAATATACTAAGTTTGTTGAGTTCATACCAATTAGTGGAGAAAATTTTTGGACAAGTTTAGCGTAGTGTTGCAGACTGTCCTAGTTTTTAGGCCTATTAGCCCTATAAGACCTAGTTTGTAGGAACCCTATGTACAGAGGTCTACTGAACTTAAAACCTTGAAAATGTCTTGTAAGGTTATAAAGGGTATCTGAATATGGTCTTATATTTTCAAGTTATTTGGGAAATTTTGAAGTTAATTAGGAAAAACACCCTGGAGAGGGCTACAAGGAATTAGGCCCCCTTAAGCCAAAACTGTGAACTCGATTGCAAAGAGTGAAGACATTACTCAAGATGGATTCCAAAATGATCAAATGTGATGTCTACATGTTGATGGACACCCCTAAAAATTGATTAAGAAGGTTAGAGTGAAAATTGGCATTTAGACTCTTCTATGTGTGAGTAGGATAAGTGGAGAAGTGAAATAATCATAGGGTGTTAGTCTTTCAAAGGGTGAAGCACAAGTGGAGACTCTTAGAGAAGAGTAAGATTAGGAGTTAGTTAATGATATAAGCCTAATAAGGACCTAGAGGAGATTAGGATCCTTGAAGAAGATAGAGAAGATCTTCTTAGTGGATTGTGCAAGCAAACCCATTGGAGCACTCACATCACCCTCTAGGAAACATTCTAGTGGATACTGCACTGAATACTATTTCATCATACTATCCTAAGTAATCCATCGATCTAGGATGGTATCATCCTAGAATAATCTTTATAAGGAAAGCCACCTCAGATGATGGGCCACCTCAAATATGACTAACACTCCTCTGATAGGATTCTAGAGAATCCTTTACACAACCTCTAAGGTCACAGTGATATCACTGTGGTCATATGAAAGGTATTATGCTCACTATAAAACTGCTTGAGAAAGTGGTAAGAAGACCATGGTCAACTCAAATATCTAGGATCCCTAGTAACCAACCAAATTCACAAGAATAAACTACGACTATGTCCTCATCTAAATGAGCACCTAGATGCATGGTCGGAGGGAAGGTAATCCAAAACTAGACATTAGGGAACTCCTCCTGTGACAAGAAAAAATGGAAGACACATCAATACATGGTTTAGAATGACTCAAAAGAATGGCACAGAGGTTATAAACATGCATCTACAGGCAAAAAAAATGCCAACCGAACCAACATTTTCATAATCTAGCACTCATAAAGTTCTATTTTTTTCCATACAAGTTTCTCCCTGGTGTAGAAACCCATATGAGTAATGGGGCATTCCCATAGGGTTAAACACTTCCATATGAGTCTCCATGCAGACTCCCCATTCGAGCAAGTGGTTAAATTTGAAGGTGCTCATATGAGCAAGGGGAGAGGGGCATACAAAAAATGTAATTACCCCATATGAGTCAGGATTTTTTTGTAGAAACTTGTACGGGACTACATAGGCTCTTGTACCAGCATCCGAAAGAAAAGATTTAAAAATGTGCAAAAACTATCAAAATGATAAAAACTTGAATTGTAAAGCATGGTTTTTAGTTAGTCATTGGTGGACGATAGTCTACAGGAAGGTTGTGAATTCTTTGGAACTCAAATAAATGATTTTGCATGGGGACCACCATTTTTTCTCTCACAGGACAGATGGCTCAAAGGTTTGAAATTAATTTAGATGACCCTTTTGGCTCTTATATAGGTTTTTGACCTAATTTTCAACTTTCTCTAATTGATGTGAAAATTACACCCCTAGCTAATTCAACAGTCTTGATTCCATTTTCATGATTGAAATCAAAATCTAAGATCATTTTACTTGTCATTTTGACATTTTACTTTTTCAATCAACTAGAGCTGACCACTTACACAATTAGTCTTTAAACTCCAATTAATAGAAATGTCTCATTATTTTTCTTCCAAACCAATACATATGTCAAAATTTTAGTCAAACTTGGTCAACCCTACCAATTTAGGTCAACCTTGGTCAACAAGACCTCCCATCAAGTATAGATTATGTCCTAACCACTTAAGACCTATTTCTAATCAGATTAGCTTATTCCTACATCATGTTATCATTTGAATTATTTTTGATCACTGGGACACCTAGTCTAATTTCAATTTCACTCTCGAAGGGGCAGGATCAAGACATCAACATTCTAGTGATCACATCCTCAATCAAGACCCCATCGCTTGGGACATCTCATCTTCATCACATCAAATTAAGTTGATATAATCTTAAATCAAAGGCAACCTAATCAATGGTCTTATATAGTGGTGAAAACACTTGAAATCAGACAAGATCGGTCTTATACGATCTGTTCATTATTGAAACCAGATAAATTGATCAAATTGGCTTCGTCACTTCAAATCAAGTCAATTTTCGTGCTAATCAAATCTCTTAATGATAATCAGTTTCATCGCTTCAAATCAAACTGGTTATTCATTCAAACTAATCAAAAGCTTTAAGAGTTCTTTGCAGATGCCTAGTTTCATTGCTGCAAATCAAACTGAGTATTTTGTTTATATCTTTTGATTGATCTTTATCTAGTCAAGCTCAAAGTTGGTCTTCATCGACAAGAATGGTTTCATTGCTTCAAATCAAACTATTCTAGGTCTTATTTCTAACATGTCTTTGAATCAATGTGTTGATCACACATCAATTCAAAGAGAGAAAAATGTAATGACCTAAAGATGGTCATCTAAACCCTAGACCCCTAATCTCAAGAGTTTATCAAGAAACCCTAATCTTGACTATTCTCAGTCCTAAAATAAATAGGAAACTTATCAATTTAAAGTTGATCTGACCTGAATCCTAGGTCCTAATTAATCATCATACTTGATTAATTAATTAATTCCTAAAATACATTGCATTGGCAAATAAACCTTAAGTTTAAATTATTTAACTGATATTCTAATATATTAATAAATACATTGCTAAATTTTCAAGAAAATCCAAAAAGGAATTAAATTAATTAATAAAAACAAAATGTGCATTTAAAACTTTAAAAATGCATATGATGTCTTCAATTTCAGTTAACTGATTCTCAAATTGGAAATAAATCTATTTTATTTAGTTAACTTATTCTTATCTTTTTCTCATTTGGGAAACAAAGTTGTTAACTGAAAATTCATTTTGGAAGTTTCCAAAATAACTGATCAGTCAGTTTAGTCAACTAACTCTCTCAACCAATCATCTTCTTTGCATGTGGACTATGCTTCCTCAAATAAAATCTCGTCCACTCTTTGGTTTTCAATCTCGACCGTTGATTTGAGAGAGATCTGTAATGCCCCGCCAGGGAACCCAGGAGAACTTAACCTAAACAAGACACAGATCACAGAATATTTTTTTATTTTAAGTTTACAAATGATAATAATATCAATGCGGAAGCAACACAATGATGAACATGACATAACTGAAATACACATCATACATCGACAATATCTCTCGAGGGTTCCTTGATGTAGAATTACTAAAACAAACTAATCTATGATTACAATAATAAAGAACTAACATAAAGGTTACATAATCTAAAACCACTAACATACATCATAATAATAATGATTACATATACAACTGATACCATAAGGTATACTACCAAATCAACATCCACTGCACAAGTCACAGGGTATGTAATAATACATAATAAACAATACAATGCATCCTCCAAGGATGATAACCAATATATACATAAGGTAAAATTACACAACTCAAGTAACTGATCAAGTCTCCAAAAGAATATGAAGCTGAAACTGCAATAAGGAACATCCAAGCATGAAGAAGAATCCGTCAGAATCTCAATGGTAATAAGAACCACAATCACCCGACCATGTGGAACCAAAGGTCCACTCCCACCGTGATGAGGAGATAGTACAAGCCCATCACACGGGATATACAACAAGAATACAAACAAGGCATATATGACCTCATACACCATGCATAGGAAGATCCTAGAAGCAACTCTAATCCAAAACAAGGTACACTAAACAACACCAGAGGAACTCTCACACGTAGGATAACCTAAGATATATATAGGAAGGTTTCATCATGTACATCGCATCCTTGAGTTTTTTCCTAGTAATACCATAATGGATTTTGGCACCCAAGTGACTATACACTACATCAGTGACCTTTCATATAGACAAGATCACTAATGATGCCCAAAACCACACCTCAAAGGGGGGGTAAGCATCAACTTATCCTCCATCTTAGCCTATGTTAGCACTCAAGCATGGGTGAGGCATTAATCTTATTAGTTTAATACTAGGTCAGCCTAATTAGATTAATTATGTTATCACTTGTTACCACTACTTACAATAAGAAAATCCTAGTAGCAACTTGTGGGCTCCGGTACTTATTGTAAGCCACCTCTTATTATACAACTAGGTGACCTACCCTAGGTTCACAAAAGAATATCATAAAGGATAAATCATAATACAAGTTGCAACCTATCCATTTAGGTGCACATAGGTTCTGAACAACCACAAAACATCCATAGTGTCCTTACAGGACCAAACAATACATCATATCTGGATCAAGTTGGGTTTAGGAAATCATGACCATGCCATACTCATATAATCACAATTGACATCATACTAACATCATACAGAAAGTACACTCCCAAAACCTCTGGATTTAAGTCCTAGGGTCATCTAACCCAACAGATACCCGAAAGCATGAAAACATAGGAGAATCATTCCATTCATAAAAACACGCACCCAAAACACATCATAGTATATTCACATCATATTTAGAATGCATTAAATTAAATACAATGTTAACATAGGGACAAACAAATTTATAATATCTAATTATGCAAATTCATTTATCCATTTAAAATTACTATTTAGAAATAATTAAATATTCCATATTGGTAAAAACGTTAACCTTTCCTATAGATTTATTTATAACAACCACATATAAATACATCTAGGGTATAATTACCAATTTCCAGTAATAATTACAAAATTATAAAACTCCTAGGTGAAATTAAGCATTTGATAAAATTCATCCAATAATAACACTATTAATATCTAATTATATACCAACAAAAATCGTTGACGAATAATAGTTAATCTATGAATAATACAGCTCCTTATTACATTTACAAATCAATGATACTATTAATTGTTGAACACTCATAAATAATTAACAACCTTGATGATACAGTAATGTGAATAATCCCTATTTAAAATAGGACACTACCATATATATATAAAGTATATTAAATAAAACATAATTTAATGATTTAGAACTAACTTAAATTTAATTTAACAAAATAACATTAAACTAATTTAAATTTAATTTAACAAAATATCATTAGACTAATTTAAAGTTAATCTTAAAACCAAATAACAATACATATAAAAAAATGAAATTAAATTTTTAAAAAATAATATAATGGGGGGGGGGGGGGTGTCCTNGGGGGGGGGGGGGTGTGTCCTTGGGGCCCCCACCCCCTCCTTTCAACTGCCGGGGGGGGCTCCGGCCTGGCCAGCACCTTGGCTGTCATGCCGGCAGCTCTGGCTGCCCTGTCGGTGCCCCGACTACCGCGCTGCGGCTAGCCTGTGCATTGGGGGGGAGTTGGTGGCCCCCGCCTCCTTCCTAAATTTACATAATTTTTTTTTGAATGAATTTTTTTTAATACAAAACAAACTTTTAACAAAACGTTTTATTTTATTTTTTTAATTTTTTTTTAAATAATTCCAAAAATGGAATAAAATAAAATAGGATTTTTTTTTTTGTCTTTTCTTAATTTCTTCTTTGGCTAGTGTAATTTTTTTTTTGATAAATTAACTCTGTATTTTTTTTTCCACAAAGAGCTATATTTTTCCTTTAAGATTTATTTTTTTCTCAATGCAAAACAAATAGAGCTAAATATTTATTTTCTTCTATAATTTAAACTATAGACGATTTAATTTATCAATTTCTAAGAGATATAGGAGGTATTTTTCAACAAAATTTGGACAACATTACTGAGCTATGCCAAGTAATAATAAACAATGGAAATAACAGATCTAAGGGTTTCCTAAATACCCAGAAATACAAAAACTCAAATAAATACCTAATTACCATAATGATTTAACATACATGCATTAAAACACAGAGAACCACATGATTGAAAAATTGGAAACCATTTTAGGGATCTCAAACCCTACCTCAAATCCAATGCAAAAAATCTGAGACTATGTCTTTTAAGAATGCAAAACCCTGAAAACCTCCAAGTACAAATCAACCATAGATCTAAAACTACGAAGACCCAACCACATGCAAACCACAAATCCACCCAATTCCTCAATCCAACAAGCAACCACAAGATTCTTTAATTTCTCCCAAGCCAAGCACACACACCAAGCTCTCAAATCTCCAAAACCTCTTAATCCAAATGAAACCCCAATTCCCTCCTAATGGAATTCAATTTCCCCTAAACATGAAAACCCTCATGACAACACATCCAGTTAACTCCTAAAAGGACTCTCCCAAAAATTGAAAGAAAATAACAATTAACTAATTAAAATATCTTTTAATTCCACATCTCAACTTTGAATCCTAAAATCAAGTTGAGATCTCTAGAGTTTGAAAATATTTTTCAACAAAATCTTGCACATGTAATTAATAATATATTAATTTAAATAACTTAAATATTACATCATAGTTATCCATGCAACTAAATATTTAATTACTTAACTAAGCATAAAAATATATTTACTCTAATTTACAATTAAATATTAATATTCAATAATTGCACCTTAATTAACCTACCAATTAAACATAGGTATTTAATTTAATTTTTATAATTAATTGCAATAATATTCAATTAAATAAACAACATGATATAACACCCATATAATCACCTCAAGCACCTGAAATCAAACACATGCAAAACCAACCAAGCACTAAGAAAGGGATACACGAATTCCTATCCACTATAAGAATTCGGAAAGGGTAATCAAACAGATACTTGTCCACTAAACAGGACAATTAGGTTTAGGATGGGATCTGGACCTAAAAACTATCTCCCCTCTCTTACCATTGAGATTAATGTGATAGTGCACGCTCACTCCTATCAATTCAGGGAAGACGTAGCCCGGTACCTACAAACCTGTCATCACAAAGATGAACATACATGCATATATCCTATGGCAAACAATGGTTGAGACTAGGTTATCATGTGGATCTCTTCGAAGCAAGTAACTACAACTCTGTCCCATACCATACCAAGAACATCGAACAGTAATGAAAACATACAATGATCCATGTGCATATAAATCTAAGGTCAGTATTGTCAGAAAACCATAATCGAAATGAAATCCTAAAATATACATAAGCATAATGAAATAACCCTAAATCACATATACACAAATGAAACAACATGATGATAATAGATCAATAATATACTGAAATGAAACACATAAGTATCCTTAAGATCAACTGAATTAACCACTCATACATCAAAATGCCTAAAAGAGTTTGGCATACACAAATTGAAAAACAACCTAAGAGGTGGGTATTATATCCTCCTCCCCTAAAACTAGGCTTACTCCTAGAAGCCTAAAACAAAGGTAGAGAAATCAATCTCTCACAAAGAACATCTAATCCAAGTCCTAAAAAAACTCAAAGTGCGGATTCCTTAGAATCCTTCTCAGGACTCTAATTTGAACATGGGGGATCGTCCCCTACTGTTGGAATCTGAAAACTAGCTACTGGCCCAACATCTGCAACCCCACTCATAGAAGAATGACACACCGCTGGAAGGTGCTCCAAGGCTATGTATACTTCATGAGATCTACAAACACCCCCAAATGTAGGATCAATAGCCACTAACCTCTGCCCTGAGAACGACACTACACACTGAGGGCAATTGACCGCAATATGGTCAAGTCATCCACATGTAAAACAATCTCTAACACCACCTCTTCCTCTAACTAAAGGTGTAATAGACCACTGAAAAACACCCCTAAAGACATCTTGATGCCCTCTCAGAACTACCTGATCAGTCCTATTGCACTTTTTGCGCTGATTATTACAAAGATACTTAATTTAAGGACCAATAAAAGTAGGAGGAATGATTCCTCCCTGCTGCTGAAACTGATTACCTTTTGGAAATGTAGAAGAACCTATAGAATACCTAGCTTCTAGAGTATGATCACTTCCAAAAATAGAAGCAGGTTCACTAGACTGCACCCCTAACTGACCACCAACTTGATCATGAGAGGGTTCCTCACCCAGTTGGTTTAGATCACCCTTCAAGTCTGTAAGATGATCTTGTTCAACCAATATAGCCTTATAAATTGCATCCCTAAAAGCTTAGGATTTTAAAAGCTTAGGATTTGAAGACTCTAACTCCTCCATCAGTGAGGTCATTAAGCCCACTGACAAGATGTTGAATCTTCAAGGCCTGATCAGGATCAACGCTCACAAAAATAGCTCTAGAATCAACAAACTCCATACCTGAAGCAACCAAAGAATCAAACAACGATTCAAACTCAAATCCAAAAGGTGACCAAAAGAAAATAAATAAACACAAGGAATGACACAATTCCAATTCAAGCACAAACCAAACATCTTTTTTCCATCATTTGACATTTCTTAATTAAGTCTATATCTTTAATGCTTTCAAAATCATGAAATACATCTATACTAAAGCTTAATATATAAGACACATAACCATGTTCATATCAAATAGAAGTTAGAATAGCTCATGCAATCTTACTTAATGCAACACTCATGCGACATACAAATTACATAATGCAATTGTTCCACATACAATTAGGGTGCAAAATCTGCGATGTCCTCCCTTATACATTTGGTATCAGAGCCTATGTTTCTACACTAGGAGCTCTTAGGTTATTTTTCAGTTTGTGTATGCCAAACTCTTTTAGGCATTTTGATGTATGAGTGGTTATTTCAGTTGATCTTAAGGATACTTATGTGTTTTATTTTAGTATATT
The DNA here is from genome assembly GCA_018584345.1 of Thuja plicata. Lineage (NCBI taxonomy): Eukaryota > Viridiplantae > Streptophyta > Pinopsida > Cupressales > Cupressaceae > Thuja > Thuja plicata. The sequence goes on from MU225994.1 coordinate 2,391,626, forward strand.
ATTGATCCATTATCATCATGTTGTTTCATTTGTGTATATGTGATTTAGGGTTATTTCATGATGCTTATGTATATGTTAGGATTTCATTTCGATTATGATTTTCTGACAATACTAACCTTAGATTTATATGCACATGGATCATTGTATGTTTTCATTACTATTCAATGTTCTTGGTATGGTATGGGACAAAGTTGTAGTTACTTCCTTTGGTGAGATCCACACAATAACCTAGTCTCAACCATTGTTTGCCATAGGATATATGCATGTATGTTCATCTTTGTGATGATAGGTTTGCAGGTACCAGGCTACATCTTCACTGAATTGGCAGGAGTGAGTGTGCCCTATCACATTAATCTCAATGGTAAGAGAGGGGAGATATTTTTTAGGTCCAAATCCTATACTAAACCTAATTGTCTTGTTTAGTGGACATGTATTTGTTTGATTACCCTTGCCGAATTCATATAGTGGATAGAAATTCATGTATCCCTTTCCTAGTGCTTGGTTGGTTTTGCATGTGTTTGATTTCAGGTGCTTGAGGTGATTATATGGGGGTTATATCATGTTATTTATTTAATTGAATATTATTGCAATTAATTATTAAATATAGGGTATTTAATTAATTGAAAATTAAATTAAATACCTATGTTTAATTGGTAGGTTAATTAAGGTGCAATTATTGAATATTAATATTTAATTATAAATTAGAGTAAATATATTTTTATGCTTAGTTAAGTAATTCAATATTTAGTTGCATGGATAATTGTGATGTAATATTTAAGTTATTTAAACTAATATATTATTAACTACATGTGCAAGATTTTGTTGAAAAGTATTTTCAAATTCTAGAGATCTCAACTTGATTTTAGGATTCAAAGTTGAGATGTGGAATTAAAAGATATTTTAATTAATTAATTGTTATTTTCTTTCAATTTTTGGGAGAATCCTTTTAGGAGTTAACTGGATGTGTTGTCATGAGGGTTTGCATGTTTAGGGGAAATTGAATTCCATTAGGAGGGAATTGGGGTTTCATTTGGATTAACAAGTTTTGGATATTTGAGAGCTTGGTGTGTGTGCTTGGCTTGGGAGAAATTGAAGAATCTTGTGGTTGCTTGTTGGATTGAGGAATTGGGTGGATTCATGGTTTGCATGTGCTTGGGTCTTCGTAGTTTCAGATCTGTGGTTGATTTGTGCTTGGAGGTTTTCAGGGTTTTGCATTCTTCA
>MU225994.1:2392896-2420137 GCA_018584345.1 Thuja plicata
CTAAAATGGTTTCCAATTTTTCAATCATGTGGTTCTCTGTGTTTAAATGGATGCATGTTAAATTATTATGGTAATTAGGTATTTATTTGAGTTTCTGTATTTCTGGGTATTTAGGAAACCCTTAGATATGTTATTTCTATTGTTTATTATTACTTGGTAGAGCTCAGTAATGCTAGCCAAATTTCATTGGAAAATACCTCCTATATCTCTTAGAAATCGATAAATTAAATCGTCTATAGTTTAAACTATAGAAGAAAATAAATATTTAGCTCTATGTGTTTTGCATTGAGAAAAAAATAAATCTTAAAGGAAAAATACAACTCTCTGTGGAAAAAAAAAATATAGAGTTAATTTATCAAAAAAAAAATTACACCAGTCAAAGAAGAAATTAGGAAAAGACAAAAAAAAAAAAATTCCTATTTTACTTTATTCCGTTTTTGGAATTATAAAAAAAAATTATAAAAAAAAAGAAAACGTTTTGTTAAAAGTTTGTTTTGTATTAAAAAAAATTCAATAAAAAAAAAAAATTATATAAATTTAGGAAGGAGGTGGGGGCCACCAACTCCCCCTCCTCCCCATGCGCAGGCTAGCCGCAGCGCAGCAGCCGAGGCACCGGCACGACAGTCGAAGCTGCTGGCATGACAGCCAAGGTGTCGGCCAGGCCAGAGCCCCCCGCAACTTTCCTTAAAGGAAAAGCCCGCGACAGTTGAAAGGAGGGGGTGGGGTCCATAGGGACCCCCCCCCATTATATTATTTTTTTAAAAATTTAATTATGTTTTTTTATATGTATTGTTATTTGGTTTTAAGATTAACTTTAAATTAGTCTAATGATATTTTGTTAAATTAAATTTAAATTAGTTTAATGTTATTTTGTTAAATTAAATCTAAGTTAGTTCTAAATCATTAAATTATGTTTTATTTAATATATATATATATTAGTGGTATATATATTTAGATTTGTAGAATGAGATTATAGTTTAAATGCGATTAATTTTCTTCATATATATATATATATATATATATATATATATATATATATATATATATATATATACCGAGGTTTAGTGGTTAAATAGGTATTTGATTTCAATGTAGACTATTTGAGTAAGTATATGGTAGTGTCCTGTTTTAAATAGGGATTATTCGCATTACTGTATCATCAAGGTTGTTGATTCTTTATGAGTGTTCAACAATTAATAGTATCATTGATTTGTAAATGGAATAAGGAGCTGTATTATTCATAGATTAACTATTATTAGTCAATGAGTTTTGTTGGTATATAATTAGATATTAATAGCATTATTATTGGATGAATTTTATCAAATGCTTAATTTCACCTAGGAGTTTTATAATTTTATAATTATAACTGAAAATTGGTAATTATACCCTAGATGTATTTATATGTGGTTACAAATAAATCTATAGGAAAGGTTAACGTTTTTACCAATATGGAATATTTAATTATTTCTAAATAGTAATTTTAAATGGATAAATGAATTTTATTAATTAGATATTATAAATTTGTTTGTCCCTACGTTAACATTGTATTTAATTTAATGCATTCTAAATATGATGTGAATATACTATGATGTGTTTTGGGTGCGTGTTTTTATGAATGGAATGATTCTCCTATGTTTTCATGCTTTCGGATATTTGTTGGGTTAGATGACCCTATGACTTAAATCTAGAGGTTTCGAGAGTGTACTTTCTATATGATGTTAGTATGATGTCAATTGTGATTATATGAGTATGCCATGGTCCTGATTTCCTAAACCCAACCTGATCCAGATATGATGTATTGTTTGGTCATGTAAGGACACTATGGATGTTTTGTGGTTGTTGAGAACCTATGTGCACCTGAAAGGACAGGTTGCAACTTGTATTACGATTTATCCTTTATGATATTCTTTTGTGAATCTAGGGTAGGTCACCTAGTTGTATAGTAGGAGGTGGCTTGCAATAAGTACCGAAGCCCACAAGTGGCTGCTAGGATTTGCTTATTGTAAGTAGTGGTAACAATGATAACATAATTAATCTAATTAGGCAGACCTAGTATTAAACTAATAAGATTAATGCCTCACCCATGCTTGAGCGCTAACATAGGCTAAGATAGAGGATGAGTTGATACTTACCCCCCTTTGAGGTGTGGTTTTGGGCATCATTAGTGATCTTGTCTGTATGAAAGGTCACTGATGCCATGTATAGTCACTTGGGTGCCGGAATCTATTATGGTATTACTAGGACAAAACTCAAGGATGCGACGTACATGATGACACCTTCCTATATACAACTTAGGTTATCCTATGTGTGTCAGTTCCTCTAGTGTTGTTTAGTGTACCTTGTTTTAGATTAGAGTTGCTTCTAGGATCTTCCTATGCATGGTGTATGAGGTCATGTATGCCTTGTTTGTATTCTTGTTGTATGCCCCATGTGATGGGCTTGTATACCTTTGGTTCCACGTGGTTGGGTGGTAGTGGTTCTTATTACCATTGAGATTCTGACGGATTATTCTTCATGCTTGGATGTTCTTTATTGTAGTTTCAATTTCATAGTCTTTTGGAGACTTGATTAGTTACTTGAGTTGTGTAATTGTACCTTATGTATATATTGGTTATCATCCTTGGAGGATGCATTGTATTGTTTATTATGTATTATTACATATCCTTCGACTTGTGCAGTGGATGTTGATTAGGTAGTATACCTTATGGTATCATTTGTATATGTAATCATTATTATTATGATGTATGTTATTGGTTTCAGATTATGTAACCTTTATGTCAATTCTTTATTATTGTAATTGTAGATTAGTTTGTTTTAGTAATTCTATGTCAAGGAACCCTCGAGAGATATTGTTGATGTATGATATGTATTTCAGTTATGTCATGTTCATCATTGTGTTGCTTCCGCATTGATATTATTATCGTTTGTAAACTTTAAAAAAAATTATTCCGCGATCTTTGTATCTTGTTTAGGTTAAGTTCTCCTGGGTTCCCTGGCGGGGCATTACAAGATTTCTATAAAAGAGAATCTCTTTTTCTTCACAAAGGACTTGTATTTTATTATTATTATTATTCTATTTTGCATTCAAGCATTCTTAGCTTTCAATTGCTTGTTGTTTTTAATTGTTTTAGTTTACATGCAAACTTCATAGTTAGAGAACATTTTATTTTGGAGCTTAAAATCTATCAATACATTTCATTTGGTGCTTAAAATTTACTCTTAATTAGCATTGGATTTACAACAAATATAAATCTACATATCATTTAAATTAGTCATTTAGTTCTTTAAATCCTTCCTTTAGAATAGGTGTAGTCACTGAACTTTGTGATGACTAGTGTAGGAGCACCTAAAGTTAGGAACAATTCTAAGTAAGAAGTTAAGATACTATCTGTCAGCGATGCTCGTCGGTGATGCTTGTTGGTTTCTATTTTTCAGCGATGCTTGTTCATCGGTGATGCTTGTTGGTGGTGTTTGTCAGAGCTTCTCATCGGTGATGATGGCTGGTGTCTTTGTTTGTTGTCAGGGTTGGAAACCAACGATGTTTTTATTATTCAAAAAAGTCAACTCTGGCACTCAGTAATGTCAGTTAACGACCCAGGAAATGTGAGATGGATCGTTTGTGACCAGCTGGGTCATTTATAATGAATCTCTACATGTCATTTTTGATTGAAAGGATCAAGGACACCTATTCCTATTATGGAAAGGTCATTTATTGTTCATTTTGGCCACCTTTGCAGGGTGGTTGAAGTTGTCCACAAGTATCAGATATTTTAGAGATAGTTTGATGGATGTATATATAGCTAAAAAGATTTTGTAGTTAATAGAGATGGATATAGATAGATTAGAGAAGGAGATAGACATAGATCATATCATCTTATAATATTTCTTGTGAATAAGAAGGAACATTTTTAATAGATTCTATGTGCAATGTGTGTTGTTGTGTTCCTCAGGAGAAAATTGCCAGTTTAGCTTGGGGACTTAACCTACCGTAATGGGTTCTATAGCATGAAATATTAGCTTTACAGTGTAAGCCTGGTCTAGGGAACTTGAGGTGAAGATCTTAGTGACTTCCTCAAGCTAGGTTGAAACAATACCCTATAAGGTCTATACAAGAGACCTTAGAGCATAGTCAAGCTGACTGTCGGTAACAACTGGACCTAGGCTATACATCAGATTGGTATCAGAGAAAGTTTGAGAATTGGGCTTGTGTTGTTTTGGTTTTATTTTTAGGAAAGTCTGTGAATTCATCCAATATGGTGACCAACGCAGAGCTAGCAAGGAACGTGGATGAGAAAAGAGAGGAGAACAAACTCCTGAAGGAGCAGTTAGTCGAAATGGTGTATAAACTGGAAGAAGTGCAGCTTCAAACTATAGTAGTCAGTGAAATAATGAGGGAAGCTGATGAGAAGGGTAAACGAGTGGCTAAGGAGGACATGATCCTAGAGATAGACCTAATACTTCAAGAAGAGCCATTCTTGAAAGAATTAAAGGCAATGAGTGGTAAGTCCTAAAAAGGTGTGCCTCTATTTAGTGGAAAAATGGATCCATAATTAATCATGGAGTCGATAGAAGGTTTTGAAAATCACTTTGATTGTGATAATGTGACCAAAGCTCAGAAAGTTAGAGTAGCCAAGACAAGATTGAGAGGGATTGCCTTGACTTGGTGGAAATTTTTCCAAGATGAAAGGACAAAGGGAGGCAAGAACCCCATAACCAACTGGAAAGGTATGGTGGAAAAGATGAAAGAAACTTATCTTCCTGATGATTATGAAGTGCAACTACATAAGAAAAGGTAGAATCTAAGGTAGAAATACTTAGAGGTCAGTGCCTACATATAAGAATTCCATTAGCTATGCTTAAGGTCCCATGTGATGGAAGAAGAAAGCCTGAAAGTGGCAAGGTATTAGAATGGCCTTAAATGGAGTATTCAAGAAGAAATTAGTCTCTTAAGCCCCAAGACTGTCCACCAATGCTATCAATTAGCCCTTAAAGTGGAAGAAAAGTTCAAAAAGAAATAGGACTCAAATAGTAGAGGTAGAGGACAAGACAATAGAGGTCATAGAGCAGGATATGGAGGAAGAAATCCTGAAGCTAAGAATCAGAGTGAGAATAAACTCACCGAGAATAAACTCACCGAGAATCAGGGAGAATCCAGTAACACTAGAGGTGGTTACAACATAGGAAGAGGTCTGAATAATAGTTCAAGAGGAAGGACTGATGGCCAAGGAAGAGGATCTTATTTCTCTTCTATGAAGTTCTATAATTGTTAGCAACTTGGGCATCCTGCATATCGGTGTCCAGCAAAGAGCTCTACTTCCCAAGGAGGAGAGAAAAGAGCTAACTATGTGCAAGAAGAGTCTTCTAGCAGCAAGACTTCAGATATCCCCATAGGATCAGAGATGGGAGAGCATTTGATGGTTCAAAGAACACTCGTAAAAGAGCCCATCAAAGAAGAGCCAAGCAAAAGAAGATCTTTGTTTTGAGTCAATTGCAAAATACTCGGTAAGGTTTGTAAAGTTATCATAGATTCAGGTTCTATTGATAATATTGTTTCTTTAGAAGCTATTGAGAAGTTAAAATTGACAAGGATTCCTCACACTAATCCTTATAAAGTCACTTGGTTGAATAGAGATCAACATGTAATATTCAATGAACAAGCTTGGATAGAATTGTCCATAGGGAGATATAAGGATAGAATTTTGTGTGATCTCCTACCCATGGATGCGTGTCATCTACTATTAGGTAGACCTTGGCAGTATGAGTGCTGTGTAGTCCACAATGGAGCTAAGAACTCCTATTCCTTCAAGAAAGATGGAATGAATTTTAGGGTACAGTCAATCTTGGAAGAAGAAAAGGAAATAAAGAGAGGTACCAACCTACTGGTGGTCGGTGAGAAAGAATTCTTAAAAACATTGGAAGAATATGGAGTAGGCTTTGCTTTGGTTCTAAAACCAAAAAATGAGAAGAGGAATGAAAGAGAAGGGTTGCCTTTAGAAATCCTAAGGTTGTTAACTCAATATTAGGCTATAGTCAGTAGAGGTCAACCAACTACCCTACCACCTGATAGATCCATTAGTCATCAAATTGACTTCATTCCAGAAGCTTCACTTCCAAATAAGGCTGCTTATAAGATGACTCCACAACAAAATATAGATATTTCTAACCAAACCTAGGAACTAATAGACCAAGGGTTGATTAGAGAGATCATAAGTCCTTGTGTTGTTCCCACAGTCTTAGCCCCAAAGAAAGATGGTACTTGGAGGTTGTGTACTGATTCCAGGGCCATAAACAGGATAACTATCCGGTATAGGTTTCCAATACCTAGGATAGAAGATTTGATGGATTGTCTTGGTGGAGCTAGATATTACTCAAAGATAGATCTTAAGAGTGGATACCATCAAATAAGAATTAAAGGGGGAGATGATTGGAAGATTGCTTTTAAGACTACTGAAGGATTGTATGAATGGCTATTTATGCCTTTTGGGTTGTCAAACACCCCAAGCACATTTATGAGAATAATGAATGAGATTTTGAAGGAATTCATTGGAAAATGGGTTGTAGTGTACTTAGATGATATCCTGGTGTTTAACAAGACTAAAGAGGATCATCTTAGACATGTGCAGTTGGTAATGCAGAGATTGCATGAAGAAAAGTTGACAAACAACTTGGAAAAGAGTGAATTCATGAAGTAAGAATTGGTATATCTCAGTTTTGTTATCTCAGAAGGTAACTTAAAGATGGATGTAAGCAAGGTGGAAGCAATCTTGAATTGTTCTACACCAAAATCAGCTACGGAGGTAAGAAGCTTCCATGGTTTGGCATAGTTTTACCAAAAGTTCATCAAACAGTTCAACGAGATTAGTGCACCTATTTTAGATACCATCAAAGGAGGTATGAAAACCAAGTTCCAATGGAATGAGAAGGCTGATGAAGGATTTGAGAATGTGAAGAAGAGAATAGTGACTCAAATGATTTTACACTTCCTAGTTTTGACAAATTGTTTACTGTGGAATGTGACGCTAGTAATATTGTTGTCGATGCAGTATTGAGTCAAGAAGGAAAACCTTTAGCTTTTCATCATGAGAAACTTAGTGATGTGAAGAAGAAGTATTCCTCATATGATTTGGAATTGTATGAATTAGTGCAAGTACTAAGGAAATGAAGACATTATCTACTTCCTAAAGAATTTGTTATCTTTACCGACAATCAGGCTTTGAGTTTTCTAAGTTCACAAGATAAACTAAGTCACGAGCATATGAAATGGGTGGAATACATCCAAGCCTTTACCTTCACACTAAATCATAAGAAGGGAGTATAGAATAAGGTGGCAGATGCATTGAGTAGAAGGTTACTCATAGTGCAAGAAGTTCAGCTATGATGCATTGGCATTGAAAGTTTCAAAGATCTGTATCCATCCAATGTAGATTTTGCAGCAGCATACAAGGTATGTCAAGAGTATCAAAATCATTTTCATAGTGAATATTCAGAGTATACTCTTCAAGAAGGTCTTCTATTTAAGGGAGGACAACTTTATGTACCAAGAGGTCCCATGAGACAGAATCTAGTATATGAAAAGCATAATGGTTCCTTAAGTGGACATTTTGAATTGAATAAGACCTTGGAATTGGTCAAGAGGTATTACTATTGGCCAAGAATGAATCGGGACATCCAAAAGTATGTAGAGACTTGTTTGGTTTGTCAAAAGGAAAAATAGACTTCATCTAATGCAGGATTGTATCAGCCCCTTCCTTTCCCAAATAGACCGTGGGAATGCCTTAGTATGGATTTTTTTGTTGGGTTACCAAAGACCAAGAAAGGAATGGACAACATCTTTGTAATTGTTCATAGGTTCAGCAAGATGGATCATTCTGTACTATTCAAAACCACACATGATGATTTTTACATAGCCAATCTATTCTTTAGAGAAGTACTCTGGATACATGGATTGCCTTTGAGTATTGTGTCAGATAGAGACTCTAATTTTATGAGTCATTTTTGGAAAAATTTATGGTAGAAGCTTGGTACAAATCTTTCTCTTAGCTCAGCCTACCATCCAAAAACTGATGGTCAGACTGAAGTGGTGAATTGGATCTTAGGTAATCTTTTGAGATGCCTTACCAAGGAGTATGGACAATCATGGGATTAGTTACTTGCTCAAGCAAAATTTTCCTACAATGATACAGTCAATAGGTCCACTAGAAAGATCCCTTTTGAAATTGTGTACGAGATTCATCCCAGGGGTATCTATGAATTAAGGGATCTTGGTGGAAATACAGAGAGGAGTGGGTATGCTAAAGATTTTTCTCAATCCATGAAGGAGGTCCATGACTCAGTTAAAGCAACATTGATAGAGAGTACCACTCATATCAAGTAGAAGGTAGATGCGAGGAAAAGAGATGTTCAATTTTAGGTTGGAGATTTGGTCATGGTGCACCTCAACAAGGAAAGGTTGTAGAAAGGAGTTCCAAGTAAACTTTAGATGAGGAAGATAGGCGCTTGTGCAATAGTGGAAAAATATGGGTCCAATGCTTATAAATTTGATCTTCCTACCAACATAGGATTATCTCCTATTTGGAATGTGGCAGATTTGGTATCCTATAAAGGTCCAATTCCGAAAGGAGATTCTAATCTCACAAGAGATATTAAGGATCTCAAAGTGCTTGAACTTCCTTTTATACCCTAGCTGAAGGTAGAAATGATTCTAAATTCTAGAGTTTCCAAGTAGACAAGATGACAGACCTATATGGAAAACCTGGTCAAATGGAAAGGCAAAGCTAATTTAGAGGCTACATGGGTACAAGAAACCAATTTTAAGAAGTTAGGCATCAATCCTAACTTACTCTAATCACCTGGAAGTTGATTTATTTTTGTTTGGGGAGTATGGTGCAGGAGCACCTAAAGTTAGGAACAATTCTAAGTAAGAAGTCAATCTACTGTCTGTCGGTGATGCTTATCGGCAATGCTTGTTGGTTTTTGTTCATCGACGATGCTTGTTCATTAGCAATGCTTATTCATCAGTGATGCTTGTTGGTGGTGTTCATTAGTGATGCTCATTGGTGATGATAGCCGGTGTATTTGTTTGTTTTTGGGGTTGTAAATCGATGATGTTTCTACTATTCAGAAAAGTCAACGCTGGCGCTTGGTAATGTCAGTTAATGACCTAGAAAATGTGGGATGTGATGTTTGTGACCAGCTGGGTCATTTGCAATGAATATCTATGTATCATTTTTTCTTGAAAGGATTAGGGACACCTATTCCTATTCTAGAAGGGTCATTTATTTTTTAGTTTGGCAGCCTTTGCAGGGTGGTTGAAGTTGTCCAAGAGTATCAGATATTTTGGATATATTTTGATGGATGTCTATATAGCTGAAAAGGTTTTGTCATTAATAGAGATGGATATAGATAGATTAGAGAAGGAGATAGACACAGATCATATCATCCTATAATAGTTCTTGTGAATAAGAAGGAACAATTTTAATAGTTTCTGTGCGCAGTGTGTGTTGTTGTGTTCCTCAGGAGAAAACCATCAGTTTAGCTTGGGGAATGAACCTACCCTAATGTGTTCTATAGCATGAAATAGTAGCTTTATGGTGTAAGCTTGGTCTAGGGAACTTGAGGTGAAGATCTTAGTGACTTCCTCAAGCTAGGGTGACACAATACCCTATAAGGTCTATGTAAGAGACCTTAGAGCACAGTCAAGCTGACTGTCGGTAACAACTGGACCTGGGCTATACATCAATGACCCAAGAGAAAAGTTCAAACTCCTACCTACTAGAAGGCAATGAATGAGTTTCTGTTATCTTAGTTTATATTTTTTACTTGATTCTATGTTTTATTAGCTAACTATCCAATGATTCATTGAAGTGTGTGTTTATAGCTTGCAGGTATCAAACCACAATTCATACACACATTAGTAGGTGATGCAGTTATAATTGTTTTGTTATAGTCTAGAAATTTGTTGTGATGAATTCTGACATAGAGTTTGGATCTCACCTTGGCATGTGGAGATTTAGATATATCTAGAAAGTGATGTGGTTCTTTGGACATTGTGATGCTACGTATTTGAGATAATTGTGGAGGTTATTTCAGTTATTACAAATCTAGTATTGGGGTATGTGTAACATGTTTGTGATCCCATGTCTCTCCTAGAGTGCATAATCCTTCATGTTTTTGGTCTAAGTATTTCATTTAATGTTTATCTCTTATTTAGATGGGTTCATGTTATGTGTGTCCTATGTTTTGGCTCACATATCTTGGTATGGGACCTTATTATAATTTTCTTTTGGCATGGATGACTTGTAGTTTGCTTTTGGCATGGAGGCCAACCTTGTTGTAATTCCACTAACCTCTTTTTTTGTTGGAAAGTGGCCTGATGAGTATTGCATAAGGGTTTCCATTTATGGAAACACTACTTATTGGCATGGTCACTTGGTGTGCATTTTAGTTTTGGAGATTCTATTTTGAAAAATGTCTACGTACAAGAAGTAGTTGATAGGGTACAGTTACACCGTTATGACTAGTGAGCATAGTATGTGACGTATTTAGAACTATTTACTTAGAGGTATGTTCTATGGGATGTAATTGACATTTAGATAAGGTCACTTGGATTTTTGAGCTGAACAGAGATATTTACAACTTGTTGAAGTTATGTGAAGATAGTGCAGTAGTGATACAGGAGAGATGAGTGGTCACGATGATTAAGGGAGTATTATGTGGAATCTAGAAGTGCTACTTTGGATTTGGATCTATTCCTACCCCAAATTTGTTTATATATGATTTTTGACTATGTATTTTCTATTTGGTTAAGTGTTGGAAACATTTTGAAAGAATCCCTAAGATTGAGTATATAAGTGAAGTTGTTTTACAATGTGAAGTAATGTGTAGAATGTGTAGATGAATTGTGATGTCAGAGTCAGACAACAGATGTAACGAGATTTAATTGGGACTACTTGAGTATATAATATGCTTGTATAGTTCATATTGATAAATAATTGTAACAAAAAATTTTGTTTTGTAACAGCAATGAGCTCCTTGTATATCCCTAACAGGGTTTCCATCCTTTAACATGGATATGTACTAAATGTAATAATCAGCTCCTAATAGGGTAGGTCTCCTACCAGTGATACTATACTTCTTAGTGCATCATTTATGGCTATCATACCCACTGTGGTTTTCCCTTTCACTAGGGTTTCCTCATGAACAAATTATGATGTTATGAGTTTCTTACTTTATGTTCATGTTCTTCTTATTTTAATACTTTCTTGGTTAATTTTGAATTTGACAACTTTAATATTGAAGTGTTGTAATATTGATTCACCCCTCCTATCAGTATTACTTAATCCTAACAATTGGTATCAGAGCTTGTGGCCCTTAGAGAGAAAGCCTAATTGCTTGAGGGAGATTTATATGGATTCAAGTAGTTTGGAAGAGGACTTTGAAGTAGCACTTGAAGAACTTGATAAGGAAAAAACTGAGAATGGTGAATTGAAATTCAAACTAAGAAGAGTAGAGGGTTTCATCAAGAATATTAAGGAACAACTTGAACTTTATAGGAACCAAAGGAAAGATATTATGGATAAGATATAGGAATAATATAATAATGATTCATCTAATTAGATTAAGAAACCTAAAAAAGACAAAGAAGTATTGAAACATGAATGCAGAGCTACCACTATTCAGATGGCTAAAGAATTACAACAAGAGAAAGATGAAAAGTCAAAACTTGAAGAAATATTGAAAAGTGAAAAAGTACCAATGGAGAATATATAGTTTGAACTTGATGAAATTAAAAAATCAAGTATTAGGAATTAGAAAAGTATAATCACATCATTAAGGGAGAACTTGTTGATGTAAAGAATCACATTGAAAAAACTTCATGTAAGTAGTGACAAGATTGATGAATAGAGGGAAAGACAAAATCCTACAGGTGACATGATAGGAGTTGGATTTGATAAATTGGGATGCTCAAAATATCAAGAAAGACAGTCTGAAGGCAAATCAGTTGAGGCACCTAATCAACTAGAAGAGGAATCTAGAGAGAAAACTAGACTTTTCAGGGGAAGATACTTGGATGTAAAAAGGTTGGTCACATGACAAGGGATCGCAGAGATAATATTCCTTATAGGGTATTTTCTAGTTATTGTCTTAATTGCCATGAATATGGACACAAGAAGGTAGAATGTAGAAAACTTGATCAATCTAGTGCCAAATAAGATTACATAAGAGAAGAAATGGCAGCTAAGATTACATGTTATAAATGCAATAACTTTGGATACATTGAAAGGATCTACAGGTTAATAAAAATAGATCACCTCCTATATGTTATAAATGTAATAATCAAGGACACATAGTGAAGTTTTGTAGGTATAATGGAGTTGTAAGAAACAAAAGACCACCACTTGTTGTTATGAAGAAAAATGTTGGTGATGTTGGAAAATGTTTGGCAAAATATATGAATGAATTTGATAATCATTTTGTAAAGGAAAGTGGTAAAGTATGGAAAATGAAGGAACATGGTGACTGTAAGGTTTAGGGAGATTCAGTAGATGCTATTGAACCCTCGCTTGATGTTGCTACATCAACCTAAATGGCCAAGCATGGCCTTATGGGGAGAATTAGAGAAATAACAGAAATCTATCCAACCCCTGTATGTGTAGAATAAGATGATGTGAGCTTACGGACAGTAAAAATGATTGGTTTGAAGCCTTTATCTGAGATCACTTGGTTATACACACTATATGGAATGATCACAAAAAAATTGAATGACTAGATCATTGTAGACTTATAAGTACATTGGGAAATGTGTCAATCTATGCATGGTGAAGTATAAGTTCATTTACTCAGACATTTGTTATTAAAATTCAAGCTAAATTGAAGAAAACCAGAAGAACAAGAAAATAAGCTAAGGAATTTCCATGATCATTGTCTGTGCATACCCTAATTCATCAAGCAAGAGGTATTTTAATCTATTGCAAGCTTTATCTATTATGGATACTCCATTGATATTTGATGTTAGTGAGGGGCTGATATATAAATTCAAGAAACATCCTTACAATTCCACAAAAGATGACCCTAAGGGTGTGTTTTTGCAAACACCCTACGTCGTGCTTCATTTGGAAGAAATTAAGCTATACATCCATTCCAAGTATGAATTGTTGGGAGATTTTGAAATCTACAAAGAGATGAAAGACATGATTAAGGATGATGAGAAATGGAAGGATGAGTTTTCTCATTTATAAAACCTTAGTGTTATGTGAATGGTAGAACTCTATGAGTTCAATGAGGAAGAATGGATTAAGATTGTTCTTAGTAGATTCCATGATCAATTTATATTGATACGTGAACAATCTATTAATATTTCTAGTGAACTAATCCATGATATGACATGACTGGATAATACTGGCATTATCCCTACTACAAAGAAAACATGAAGAAATAGGTAGAAACCCTAACACATTCTATTTTGGATAAGAGGGAAATAACCATCACCGACATCTTTTAGCAAGATGTGAGGTTGTTTTCTATGATTTTTGGATATATACTTCATTAGAATAGCTGACCTAATTCAGTTTTCACAAAATTCATTATGATGGCCTATAAGATGGAAAACGAGAATGTAAAATATAATCTATGTGAGGTACTAATACACCAATTCCTAGAGAAAATTAAGAAGATTAAGCGAGACAAATATAAAGCATTCAGGTTTTGTTATTTACTGATACATATTTATATTCACATAGTTCAAAAATTTCCTAGAAGGGACCCTAGGGAATGGAAGGATATTGAACCTACTGGTATTCAAGTTACAAATAGTTATATGAGATATAATAGCACTCGGGTAAATGAAGAACTATTTTCCATGTTCAAAATTATCTAAAGGAAAATGAGAGTAAGGATTCCCGAGGCAATTATTAAGAAATACAAAGATACAATGTGTTTGATGGTTGAAATTGATTGTGTATGCTTTGAGGTAGTTGAACCTAAAAATAAGTGGAGTTAACCTATGGGCTATGATGTCAGTGCAAAATTTCTTACAATGGAAGTAGAACATGTATTATCTTCTAAGACTAATCCTTTCAAAGAAAGATGGAGAACATATGAAGAAAAACCAGCCAAAAATTAGAGAGGAATAGACTAGGGAAATAGGGAAAAGAAAGATTGATAAAAAGGTTGATTATATTGTAGAAAAGATAGGTATAAACAAATATTAGATGAAAGAGGTGAGGAAAAACATGGAAGAAGGAGTTTTTGGGTTGGAGAGCACTGCTCCTACATATCTTCCACCTATAGAACCTATAAAGGTTACTATTCCATGTATGTTGTGGTCGATGTACTTGATACCACCACTTCACCACCCAAGAGCACATCACATACATAGAAAGCAGTAGAGATTCTTGTGAGAAGGAAAAGGTCCTTGAAAAAAATTCACCACATAAAAGATAGAGGACTGGTGTAGAAGAGAAGAAAGAAGAAGAGAAGAAAGAAGGAGAGAGGAAAGAAGAAAATAAAACAGAGGCTAAAGCTGCTAAGAGAAAACTTTGGAAACCAGAGCTAAGGATGTTGGAAAAGAGAATAGTTGATCAAGGAAAGTCAAATCAATTTCCAAGATACTTGTTAACAATAATAGTCCACTAGTACAACTAAGAGGGGGGAGGTGAATCATTTGTATGCCAAATATTCTAAAATTTAACCTTTAAACAATCAAAAGATAAATGCAATTCTAAACACATTAACAACAACCCCATGACACAACCATTTGTTTTCAAGGAAACCCTATTAAGGGAAAAGCCCTGGTGAGAATTAGTACCCACAAATAATGCACTAAAATTATAGTATCCTTTTTAGGAGATTTGGCCCTGTTAGGAGCTGATTATTACATACATGAATGCACAATCCCTATTAAGGAAAGAACCTATTAGGAGTAAAGAGAAACAACAGATTTACAGCCTAGCCTCACTACCTAAAGAAGGTTAAATCCACCTTCATGAGTCACTATTCGAGAAATAGAAATACATGTTAGGAATAGTACCAAGAGATAACTAAGAGGGGGGGGGGCTGAATCAGTTATCTACAAGATTCAATTTTTCTTCAGTTAAGTACATAATAACTTTGAATATAAACTCAACAGGATATCACAGAATTGAACAACAAAATTTTGGTCACAGGGAAAACCAAAATAGGTAAAAATCCTAGTGGGAATTAGCACCCACAAATAACTGTACTAGTTTATAATCATCCTTGTCAGAAGATCTTGCAACCCTGTTAGGAGTTTTTATTTACAATGCAATAAGTACAGAGACCTAGTCATAGGTTGGACCCTATTAGGAGTCTTTTACAGATAACCCTATTAGGGGTGAGGACACACTATCCAAGAGCTCACTACTCAAATGATGAAGGTTGCAACCTTCTCAAAAATAGATATACACTATTTCTGATAATGAAGTGTTAAATAGACCTGCTGTCTTGATCACCTCTAGTGAATTGTAGTATTCTTATGTTTCTTCACATAGATCTTCAATTGTATAACATTCTGTTATGCTCTATCTTTTCTTTTTCACTTCATTTTTGACATTTAGTGATTACATTTGAAATGATATATATATCTTCACCAAGGGTAAGGTCACAATAGATGTAGGAAACACTTCAACAAATTCCTTGTCGGCTTAACTAATCATGTAAATAAAGTTAGGACCGTGCAACTCAAACTGAATGGACGTGACACTTCAAACAGTCAGCTCCACCAAATTAACTCCAACATCACTATTTTGATAAAAATGTTAATCTCTAAGTTGTGTTGAAGATTAGTGACCAACACTTAGTCATTTACTTAGGTAGTTTTAGTTGGCTATCACTGTGGCTGAGCTAAAACTATGCAAGGCCAAGCAACATTGCCGAGCAGTATTTAGGTTGCTGAGTTGTATCATGTCGAGTTGTGTAGGATACTTAATGTCGAGTGACAGAGATGTTAAGTGCCGAGAAGAATAGTTTTTGTATACATGTCTGGATTGATTCAAACTTTGAGGATAAGTGATCAGGCCAACTCGTATAAGATTTTTGGGCTGACTCGTGTATGCATTTAATAATTTCCTATGGAGTTGGTTATGCATTTAATTATTTTATCCTATGCATGATCTATTGTAATCATTAATTGTAATACCTTCAAGGTATGGGTATTAGATCTTGATCATTGATCTAGATCTCACTATCAAACTTGAACACATATATAAGATTGCTTCTAAACCCTATTTTGAAACATAGTGTGTAGAGAGAAGTGTGTGGTGACTGCATTTTGAAGTAAAATGCACAGAGGGTTATTTTGTTAAGAAGCAGAGATCAAGCAGAGTGACAACATAGTGAATAGTAGAGTAAAGACATATTAGATTGTGAGATCATAGAAGGTACTGGAAAGAGGAGATCCATCATCAGCATCTGAGTGCATAATGAAGGATCAATACTTGAGACATTATAATCATTGTATTAGGTGAAAATCTCTTAACAGAGTGGTTCTAGTAGACCTTTCTAAATCTCCTAACAAAGTGCTTACTTTATTGTAAGTTGAAATCCTTTCACCAAGGAGACCTTTAATAGGGTAGATTTCATTTTGTAATAAACTTTTGTAGCCCTACTAGGCACACTTTATTACTACAGTAGTGGAGAATTTTGTGGGTGTCATCCCCACCCCAGTTTTACCTATTTGGGTTTCTGGGTTACCAAGTTTTTGTGTTATGAGTTATTTATTTCATTGTGTGGATGCTATCTGATATTACATTAGATTCATATATGTATGAATGTGGATCAGTTTGTTTTAAGTGTTTAATATTGAAGATCTAATTTATCCCCCCTCTTAGTATCTTGCTTTCCCATTATTGTATTTCCAACAATTGGTATCAGAGATTAGTTCTCTAAAAGATCATAATCAGCTTGAGAATACAGATCTTGAGATGGAGATCTACAAGATGGGTAAAGTCATTGAGAATCAAAAGATTGATATTTATCTAGCACTACAACAGCTTGAGACAGCAAGATAGGAATTAAAGAAGTCCTTGAATGTAAGGAAAGATTTGGCCAAACAAATGAATGACACTCATTATCAGGAAGAGGACACCACAAATCTATTTTAGAATGGAGATTCTACCAAGAGTGATGCAGCAATAGAAGATCTACTGGAAAATAATAGTGCACTATATGAAGAAGTCATAAACTTGAAAAAGGAACAAGAAGCCCAATCAATAAGAATGTGTGAAGTTGTTGAACAGAAAAAGAAAGCCAAAGATGACAAGGCTATGGTAGAAGAAGAAGAAAGAATGATGACTATCAGACTTGATGAAAGAGCACATGATGTACAAACAATGACAGTCAATCAAGTTGACATGGAAAATCAATTATTACTTGTGAATCAGGAGATCAGTAGGAAAGACATGGAGATTGTAAATCTTAGATCTGAGAACAGTCAGTTGAAAGATGAATTGAAATTTGAGAAAGAACTTAACAATAGAGTGATTGATCCCAATGTAGCTATGAGAAACTTTGAAAAACTGGTGGAAGCATCAAGAAGACCTAAAGATTCTTCTAGATTAGGTCACACTAAACAACATACAACCACTGAAGAAGGAGAATCATCTAAGACAGGTGAAAGAAGGTATGCAAAGCCAAGAAACAATAAACCTATTTGCCACCATTGTGGGAAACCAAGTCATACAGCAAACATTTACCGAAGCAAAAATGGTAAGTCCAATCCTAAGACTAACTTTAATGGTTATTTCTTTAACTATAATAAGTTTCAACATCAAGCATGTGAATGTAAGACAAAGGCAAACAATGCACCTAGACTCAATGGTAATTTCTATAACTGTCAAAAATATGGTCAAAGAGCACAAGATTGTAGATCTAAAGGTAAACAATAGTGGACATCAAAGGCACAAGAGAAATTACCAAGAAAAGGAAATACTTACAAGTGGGACTACAACACATGGCATAGTTGTCAGTGCTATGGTGAGTATGGACATGTTCCAGAAAATTGCAAAAGGACACATTTCAGAGGAAAGTCTAAAAGTTGGATGAATGGAAGCCTAATTTGTCACAGTTGTCTGAAAATTGGTCATACAAGGAAAGTTTGTAAGACTAGGGTACCTGCTCCTATAGTTGAGAAGATTAGAGCACAGATGAACCAGACATGGGTTAAGAAATTTGAACCATGTAGCAGTGAAGCTAGTATAACTGAGGTCACCCAATCTAATGGATCAGGTGATCACATCATATCCAACTAAGAAAAAGAGGTATGTAAGGAACTACATCTAAAATTCTTATCTTACATTAGTTCCTAACATGAAATGTACCAAAGTCCATATTTGCATATGTTAACATGCACCAGGACATATTTTGAAGACAAATGCCGAGAAGAGACAATTGCACTATAGGTGTTGAGTACCAATCATGGACACTAAGGTCGAGTTCTTTAGTGTGTGCCAAGTTTGTTGGCCAAGTAAGTTATGTGATGGCTGAGTTTAGTAAGCCAGGTGGGATGCAAGTTGTGTTAGAAATCCGAGGATAGCTGGCTTGCACTAACTCAAGGGGTAGAATATTCATTGCTTACCTACCTTGACCCTTCAAAGTCTATAAAGGATGAATAGTTTATACTTCATTTTTACCTTGCAATTTTCACTGTTCACAGAGAGATTGGAGTAAATTGCAGAATTGATCTTAACAAAGTTAGCATCAAAGATTTTTTCAGTGTGTCGTCGGCAATCCTAAAGTGAATAGTATGAAGTGCTACTTGCCAAGGTACTCTATTCTTCATCTCTCGAACCCTGATTTCAAGATTATAGCTGCAAGATCTTCTGCACTAGCTAAAAGTATGGAGGGAGAACAAGAGAAAATTTAGTTAGTATGAAGTGATAAATGTGCACCTCTCAACTTTTGAGCCATTCCTGAAAGTGCAATTTAGAGTTATTTAACTAGAGCTCTCTCATCCATTCTACCCAAGGTACTTATGATCCATGATGTTTGATCATGTTACATGGTTAAGATTGGTGAAGTAGGTGATAGTGAATTGAGAAAATCCTACAACAAATTGTGTGTCGATGGAGTTCTGAAGGGAGAATTCAAACATTTAGCAGAAAAAGGGTTAAATCATGCCCTAGATTTTCCACAAGGTTTCAAAGATGAATGGATTAAGGTTATTCTTAGCTGAGTTCATGATATGTGTATGTGGTTGGGTAATGGACCAGTCAAGATTACTAAAAACATGATTCATCAAGTGACTGGATATCCTATAGTTAATGGGAAATGGACGATGAGGGATAAAAACAAAGAGTAAAATACATTGAACATTGGAGTCATATGGAACAATAGAGGTATGACTATCTCTACAATTAAAGACCTAGAACTTGATTTTGGAGTAAGAGTAATAGCACATAAGTTCTATTAGTTGAGTAGATTGGATAGTGTTCCTTGTACAACCGTTGACCAAGCATGGAAAATTGTTAAGAAGAATAATACATATGATCTTGTCAAGCTACAGCAGACACAATTAGCCAAGAACCTAGCATCAATCAGAAAGGCTAAGAGCTCACCATGTAGTTTTGGTTCCTTACTATTCTGTATATTTCTCTACATTCAGGATACATTTACTACATTGGGAAATATTGTTAGGAAAAAGGATAGACCCATTACAGTTTAGATTAGTGAATGTATTGAGAAACTAGGAAGTAATTTCAATAGCATAATGGGGAGCTATTTTGTGGAATTTAAAAAGAGAATGAGATTAAGAACTAGGATTCCTAGATCACTAGTGGAGAAGCACTATGAAGAAATTTGTTTTCTAGTTGATATGGATAACACTTATATCCAGGCTATGACACCTAGGGTAACATGTTTAGAACCATTTCCATATGGAATTAACATTGATGAAGCATCAACTACCATCATTGTACTCCTAGCTGAGGCAATTGATACTATAGCAGAAAGGTTTGGAAATTTTGATAAAGCCAAAATAAAAATTTCAAGAAATTTAAAAGAGGGAACCATGGAGAGGAAAAGAAAGAAGATTGTGAAAAATCTAAAGAAAATTGTTGGTTTAGGTAGTGATGAAGAACCCGAGGATGCACCTTTAGGCCTGTCCATAGGACAAGGTGAGGATATGTCTACAGAAGAGGAAGTGAGTGCATCTGAGGAGATCACTAAGAAAGATAAGGGTAAAAGACCATCAATTGTCATAGTAACCAAGCCAAGAAAAGATAAACCTAAGGTTACACCTACTGCAACTAATCTTCCAAGGACTAGAGAATCTACTGTTACTTCTCCACCAGTACAAACAAAAGTGTATGGAAAGAAGAAGGTTGGAGAAATCAGTTCTGGAAAGGAAGCTAAAATTGCTCCTATTGCTGAGCCAAGTAAACCAGCAAAGAGACACTACAATTGGGGATAGATAGTGATGATGAAAAGACTGAAATTGATCAACTTAGTAACATATGTATAGTACAATTCAAGAAACTAGCTAGTATTGATGAGGTATGTGACAATTTGAGGAATTCAGTAGGATTAGCTACTTTCAAATTCATTAAGTATGAGTAATTGAATAATATGGATAAGCACAAAGTTCAGGAAGCACTTTTGGATATGATGAGTACTTTCAAGTTAACTCCTATAGAGATAGGAAATCATGTGCTAAATGAATTGTATGAGTTTCTGTCAAGAAAATGGGAATTTACACTTACCACAGAAAGAAAGATTAGGGAAGGAACTTTAGCCAAAGTAATTCCTGAGTTGACTTCAAAATAGAGAGCCAAATTCATTGAAGAATATAAGAGTAGGTTTGTTCCTAAGCTTATAGGTTATGCTATTTTGAAAAATGATATTGAAGGTTTAGTACAGCAGAGTACAAGGATTTGGAAGGAAATCTTTGGACCGACAGTTCCAAAAGATAAGAAATCTGGTGAGGGAACATCTCAGCAAAAGGAGAAAGAAGTTGAAGTGGAGATTACCCCTGAGCCATAGGTGACTCAAGTTCAAATTGCTACAAAATAGGACAAGACCAAAGATGCATTAGACTCAAAAAAATCTGTTGATCTGACTGCAAACAATCTCATGGATTTCATAGTTGATGATCCCAGCAATTTGAATGCCAAGGAATAGGATATGTCGAGTGGTACATACACTGATTCACCTATTAAGGCAACTGGGACGGAAGGAGGATAGACCACTATATCTAAAGAGAAAATTTATGAGATAATTGATGTAATCAATGATTAGATAGGTGAAGTGAAACATCAAACAAATGCATAAGAGGTAACTTCACAAAATCCACCTATTTTAGAGGTTGTCAAAATAGTTTTAGATAGTGGAGTAGTGATGAAGGACACTGTTGATAAGCCTAAGGAACAAGAGGTAGTGCAAGTGTTGGTTGATCTACCACACTCTACATCATCCACTTCCACAGGTCCTAAAATTGGAGGTATGCCTAATCCACATACAATATTGTCAGAATTGAAAGAGGCAATGAACATTAACAATGTCATAGGAAAAGGTATTATGTAGCCGAGCATTAGTTCACCAGAGTTGAAGAGAAAGAAAGTTCTAAAGAAGAAGTCTCAAATTCTAGATGTCACATTAGATGAGGTAATTGTGATTCCACAATGGGATCACAATGAATTATCTTTTGAACACATAGGGACTCTTCAGGAATTGCTTAAGAGGAAGAAGAGACAGGAAGAGATGAAAATAGAATTGAAGAAAAAGTAGGTGTTTCATGACATCAAGGATATATTTGCAAAGGATTTTGAATTAGAGGATGAAATGCCTCAAGCTCCAGTTATTGATCAGTTGGTTAACATTGTATAGAAGGTAACTGATGATGATATTAACAGCAATGAAAAACTTCTACAATGGTCTGAGAGGAGATTTGAGAGAAAAGTTTTGGAGAAAATCTCAGAAGAGACTGCAACAAAATAGGTTGAACTTTCTACTCTTGTATAAATTTTGGAGAAAGTTACAGAAAATGATTATTCTTTGTACAGGAAACTATGTGATGTTAAATTCTTCACAAAGGATAATCTACAACTTGTTGAGAAGCTACAGTTAGATTTGAGATCAACTAGCACTACTTTGGGTAAGGATACTACTTCTAGCTCTTTACATTTTTCTAATTTGATCAATGCACAATGGATAATAGCTGAGCTTATGGCTAAAGATGATCAAATTAGGGCCAAATTGATAACTATTTAGACAAGCCTGTTGCCTCACTTGGAGGTAATACAGAAGGAACTTTCAATTTCAAAAGGATTATCACAGAGAAATGCAAATCTCTCAACTGCAGAAAGTTTAGTGAGTCTAGCTGCTGAGATAGAAATAGAATTGGAAGTTATGAAGATTGCTAAGGATAGTTGGGATGCTACCTTTGCATTCACCCTGCAGCTTCATAAATAATTTTTGGATAAGTATAACATAACCCCACCAATAATAAGTGACAAAAACAAGGGGGAAGATGGTAAGGAAGTTGGAAAGGATACAGTATGATACATTAGTATAGAATAGGTACACTTGTATATTTTTGAAGGCATGTAAAATTTTTTTGTATGTATAATTCTAAATATATTCCTAGGGGGAGTACTTACTATACTTAGGCAACATTTTGATGGAATGAAATGAAGGAATGATAAGTGTGTTTTTTCCACTAATATAAAAGGGGGAGATTGTTAATATCTAAGTTTTGTTGATGATTATTGACCAACACTCACTCATTTACTTAGGCAATTTTAGTTAGTTATCACTGTGGCCGAGCTAAAACTATGCAAGGCCGAGCAACATTGTCGAGCAATATTCAAGTTGCCAAGTTGTATCATGCAGAGCTGTGTAGGATACTTAATGCCGAGCAATAGAGATGTTAAGTGAAAAGTAGAATAGTTTTTGTATACATGTATGGAATGATTCAAACTTCAAGGATAAGTGATCAGGTTGACTCATATAATCGTTCTGGGCTGACTCATGTATGCATTTAATATTTTCCTACAGAGTTGGTTTTGGATTTAACTGATTTATCCTATGCATGATCTATTGTAATCATTAATTGTAATACCTTCAAGGTATGGGTATTAGATCTTGATCGTTGATCTAGATCTCACTATCATACTTGAATAGACATATAAGATTGCTTCTAAACCCTATTTTGAAAGGCAGTGTGTAGAGAGAAGTGTGTGGTGACTGCATTTTGAAGTGAAATGCACAGAGGGTTATTTTTTTAAGAAGCAGAGATCAAGCAGAGTGACAACACAGTGAATAGTAGAGTAAAGACATATCAGATTGTGAGATCATAGAAGGTACTCGAAAGAGGAGATTCATCATCAGCAAATAAGTGCATAACGAAGGATCAATACTTGAGACATTCTAATCATTGTATCAGGTGAAAATCTCTTAACAGGGTGGTTCTAGTAGACCTTTCTAAATCTCCTAACAGAGTGATTAATTTATTGTAAGTTGAAATCCTTTCATAGGGTAGATTGTAATGATCTTTATCTCTTAACCAGGCAAACCTTTAACAGGGTAGATTGCATTTTGTAATCAACTTTTGTAGCCCTAATAGGCACACTTTATTACTACAGTAGTGGAGAATTTTGTGGGTGTCATCCCCACCCTAGTTTTACCTATTTGGGTTTTTGGGTTACCAAGTTTTTGTGTTATGAGTTATTTATTTCATTGTGTGGATACTATCTGATATTACATTAGATTCCTATATGTATGAATGTGGATCAGTTTGTTTTAAGTGTTTAATATTGAAGGTCTGATTCACCCCTCCCTCTCAGTATCTTTCTTTCCCATTATTGTATTTTCAACAAAAACACATTTGGCACCTTTTCATAATCATCATTAACTTGTACCTAAACATGAATACACACACATATCCCGAAGATAGGCACAATTCAAGAAACAATGTAATTACATCACCTCTTCATAGATAATCTCTAGAAACTATAACTACCATAACTAATTAACATAACTCAACTCAAACTTCATATCTGACTTGGCGTGAATGCACATAGAATCTAGAACATGTATACACCATGGAAATAAACACGCATATCTCCAAAACATCTGTACTGATAATTGCGTATAGGACATTATTGTATATTATATGTTGTCATTAATGACAAACATACAATCAATTATTTTCATAGAAGCAAGTCTCCAATAATCTCCCCCTTTGACATTGATGGCAACTTATGATATCATCAACTCAAAGTGTCTTCCTTATTTTTACAATCTTTTCAATATCTTCATTAAAGATTCCTCTACACTGCTGCTGCTCCTCTGACTATGTTTTTATTTTCCTGACTATATATTCCCCCAGAGTATATGCTCCCCCTTACTATATACTCCCCCTTTGACATCAATAGAAAAGGGTGCCAAACACCATTAAGCACAGGTACTACTCAAGAAGTAGAGTAGTCAACAATTCACCAGTCACTAAGGACTGATGTTCTTGCTGCTAATTGTAATCAGACTCGGGAAAGGGAATTACTCCCAGCTTCTCCCTGAGATACTCAAAAGTATCTTTTGATAAAGGCTTTGTAAAAATATCTGCTAATTGCTCTTTAGTGCTCACATAATCTAACTATACTTCTTTGTCTACAACTTTTTCTCTTATAAAATGATATTTGATCTCAATGTGTTTTGTCTTTGCATGCATCATAGGGTTCTTTGAAATATTGATAATGCTAGTGTTATCATAGTGAATAACATTAGGATAGTAAATATGAATACCAAAGTATTTAATCATCTGTTTGATCCAAACAATTGTAGAACAATTCAATGTTTCTGCTACATACTCAACTTCCTCCGTCGACTGAGATATAGTTCTACTTCTTGCTTGTCCAAGTAACCAACCTGTCTCTAAGAAATACAGCTCCTCCTAAGGTACTCTTCCTGTCATCAACACAACCTACCCAATACACATTTGTATACACATGAAGTTGTACATTATCTAAGTTAGGATACCATAAACTATAGTCTATAGTTCCCTTTAAGTATCTGAATATTCTTTTTATTTCCACTAAGTGGTTTTATTTTGGTTCAACTGGAAATATTCCAACAATGCCAACTGTATTAGAAATATCAGGTCTAGATTGAGTAAGATATATGAGTTTTCCAATCATAGACTTGTATAGAGTTTTTTCAACTATTGTTGAATCATCATATGTAGAAAGCTTGCTTCCTATTATCATGGGGGTGCTTACTAGTTTGCAATCTTCCATTTTGAAATTCTTCAATATTTTCTTCACAATCATAGACTGATTTATAAATATCTCTTTGTCTATTTGTTTTACATTCAATCCAAAAAAATATTTGATAGGTCCAATCATTCTCATTTCAAACTCACTTTGCATCTCTTTGGCGAATTATGAACTAAGCTTGTCATTACCTCCAAAGATAATGTCATCAACAAAGATAGCAACAAGTAATAGTCCATTAGGTGTATCTCTTATGAATAAGTTGCAATTTTTTGTCCCCTTTTTGAATCCTATCTTGGTTAAGTAACCATCAATTCTATCATACCAAGCTCTTGGGGCCTATTTAAGTCCATAAAGGACTTTCTTTAATCTGCATACCATGTCTGGTTTTTCTGATAGTTTGAATCTTTCAGGCTATTCTATGTAAACTTCTTTTTTCAAGTCATCATTTAGAAAGGCTGACTTGACATCCACCTGATATACCTTGAAGTTTTTTAATTTTGCATAGGCAAAAAACAAATTGATAGCTTCAAGTCTACTCACAGGGGCAAATGTGTCAGTGTAATATATTCCTTCTCTCTGCACATATCCTTTACATACTAGTCTTGCTTTGTTTCTTACTGTATAGTTAGAAAATGGAAGCACTTCCATAGGAGACTAGTTTAGCCTTCTAAGTGAGTGGTCTAGGGTCATGACAAGAACCTTTGAATGGGTTCCTGATCTTGACATGGCTTTCCCCCTGACCTGCCTTTCTAACCTCCATTTTATGACCTGAATTTTGCATTATGGGTCTCTCACTTGTGATCCTAGGATCTGAGGACAGGTTCGACCTCCTAAGATAGGGTTGACCTTGACCCTTCCCTAGGAAAATTTCAACCTCAACCTTGTCCTAGGATAGGGCCAACCTTGACCCTGTCCCAGGGTCCAAATCTTGGGAACTTTTGGTTTCCAGGATGTTGGTCTTCATAAAAAGTTTTCTCCCGCTTCCGGGTCGGCTATTTCGGGTTCCAAATTGGTTGATTCATAAATTATATTTAATATAGGTCCTCTCCTAGGGGTAAAGGCTTAAATGATGATTTAATTATCCTATGTAGGCCTCCTTAAAAGATTGTGCCCTAATTTCATATAAAAGGGATCCTTCTCCTCTCATTTTCTCTAAGCATGAATAACCATCATCAAGCATCATTGGGCAATTGAGAAGGATTTTCAAGTGCAATTCAAGCAATCTAAGGAGAAAGATTTCAAGAAAGCATTCATCCATTCTCAAGCATTCAAGCATCCATTTTCATGAAGGAGGTCCATTGGAGGCCATTGAAGGATTCAAGCCAAAAAGTGCCCTTTTGGTGATCTCTCCATCCATCTTCTTCCAAAGCCCTTGTCAAGTTCAAGAATCCATTCAAGACTTGGTGTTAGAGATCTACAAGAAAGAGATTGAAGACATCCTTCCATTCTACATTCTATGTTTTGAAGCATACTTGTGGATCCATGGATTCAAATATGCCACAAGGACATTACAAGCAAGGTGAATTTATGTGTTTACTTTGTTTATCTCTGCAATTTCAATTATATTATAAGGTTAATTCCAAAACCAGGGTTTGACCAAGGCAAACCGCTTTCCCCTAACAAAAAAACATTTTTCTTGTAGGTACAGGTTTGGGACTGTAAATCCAAGGCCAGATCTGGATACCCTTTTCAAATTTCTTTCAGACTATGCGAACAGGGACACTTTCGAAGTTGAGAAGATCGAGTTGGAAAAAGTGGTATAGGGTCAACCTTTTTCATAAGATGACATCTGAATGGAAAAATATTTTTGGGTTTTGTTTGTCTCTCTGTTCCAGATCGGTATCAACTGTCAGCATCTCCAAAAATAGTCTACAAATCTCAAAAAATAGCAATCTTTAATCTACCACTTTGGAAGGTTGGTACTTTCTCCTATTCTTTTCAATTACTGTCATTAATCATATTAATCAATCAATTTATAGAATTTAAGATCCCCTTTCTTGGTCTCTTTCCAAATATTG
>MU225994.1:2424727-2440803 GCA_018584345.1 Thuja plicata
TTTTCTGTATGTTCTCCTTTACCAAGAGTTTGTGTTGAACTCATACTCTTGCTAAAGTGGGGGCTAAATGTATAGTCAAAAAATGGAAGCACTTCCATAGGAGACTAGTTTAGCCTTCTAAGTGAGTGGTCTAGGGTCATGAAAAGCACCTTTGAATGGGTTCCTGATCTTGACATGGCTTCCCCCCTGACCTACCTTTCTAACCTCCATTTTATGACCTGAATTCTACATTCTGGGTCTCTGACTTGTGATCCTAGGATCTAAGGATAGGGTCAACCTCCTAGGATAGGGTTGACCTTAACCCTACCCTAGGATAGGGTCAATCTCAACCCTATCCTAGGACATGGCTGACCTCAACCCTATCCCAGGGTCCAAATCCTAGGAACTTTTGATTTCTGGGATGTCGATCTTCACAAAATGTTTCCTCCCGCTTTCGGGTCGGTTGTTTTGGGTTCTGAATTGGTTGATTCCTAAATTATATTTAATATAGGTCCTCTCCTAGGGTTAAAGGATTAAATGATGATTTAATTATCCTATGTAGGCCTCCTTAGAAGATTGTGCCCTAATTTCATATAAAAGAGAGTCTTCTCCTCTCATTTTCTCTAAGCATGAATAACCATCATCAAGCATCATTAGGCAATTGAGAAGGATTTTCAAGTGCAATTCAAGCAAGCTAAGGAGAAAGATTTCAATAAAGTATTCATCCATTCTCAATCATTCAAGCATCCATTTTCATGAAGGAGATCCATTGGAGGCCATTGAAGGATTCAAGCCAAAAAGTGCCCTTTTGGTGATTGTTGTCTCTCAAAATTGCGCCTTGTTAAGTTTGCAGGAACTTAACCTTTTGGAGAAACATGGAAACATTCCAAGTTTGTGGGTAAACTATGGCTAGAATGAATCTCTGAATCCTAGTCCGGATTCCTATCTAGTAAATCACTCTACACTACCTGAAACTGATTCTTTCTGATGGAGAAAAGAGATAGAAGGAGAACAGAAAAATAAAATTATGTCCTAAAGGGTGATGCACCAGAAAAATATTTGAAAAATGCACAAATAACTTGACACACGATGAAATAGTAACTTAATCTTTCTTACACAACCCCACTAAATCATAATATTTGTATAATCAATTTGTAAGAAGGCCAATAATGACAATCCCCTTAAAGGAGAAAGATTTCTCAAAATTTTAGGGAAAATCTGACTTGAGCACAACTTAAAACCTGCAAACAAGCATGAAGTACTGCATAAAGGCACTAATATGTGATACAAATTAAGGACAAAGAACATCACAAAAATCTGTATCAATCACTAAGTACATAATATCAGACTAATAAGGGAAGGCATAAGCTATCTTTCACAAATCAAAGGTGTCACAAATTTGTATATTTCTCAGAAATGGGTTACAAAATCTCTTTTCTTTTGTCAAGAACTTAGAACAAGTTACAAAACCTCAAGCCAAAGGGAAGAAGAACTCTCCAACAATGAGTCTTCAACTCATATTTATGCATTTTTAAAGCCAACTGCATTTTGAAAGCAATAACTTCTGGATCGGATTTAGCCTGTCCAGCCACTGTTTATCCCTTTCAAAAGTCTACAAAAATACAAGTGGATGACCCAAAAGTCATACTAAAAAATATCAACATAAATTCCCCCTCACAGAAGTAGTCTTATCCCTTTAGAAGAGTCACAAAAGTCTCTGAATTGCAATAACTTTTCTGCAGCCCCAAAAAATGCATCTTCTGATCTTTTAAAATCTGTAAAAATATCTGATTTCCAGCGTCTGAGAACAATCTGATATTTTTCTGTTTCTGAAAACTTCTGGGAATAAAACATGGATTTGCAATAAAATATTAAAATTCCCTTTGAAAATTATCTCTGTGTATGCTTAAAAGCCTGTAAAAATCCCAGATTAATGCATGTATTACTCAAAAATTAGCAAAAATTGGCAAGTAGCACCTTCTATTTGCCCTGAAAATCACTCTTCCAATCCTTGACTGTCTCACTTTTGCCTTCTGTGAGTGAGCGATGACCTTATTCTCTAACCCATTTAATGTCTATCGCATACTCGTGACACTTTGTTCTACTTTACTTTTGTCCTCTGTGAGTGGGCGATGTTGCCTTTTCTTCCCTCAGTTGCAAGCTTGCGAGTTGATTCTTTATTTCACCCGAGTCTCTGTGACTGAGCACCTATACGTCTTACTCTTCATCTATTCCTTCATCACACACTCGCGAGCTCTTTAAACTAACCTTTGGATTCTGAGCGACTGAGCGACATCCATTTTCTTAATGCATACTCTGTCTCATCGCATACTCGCGCCACCTTTTACTCCATTTTCATCTCGTGCGCGAGTGGGCAATGACATCCGCTTTCTGACTGGTCACCAACTCGTGAGTGATTTTTTTAATTACCTTTATTGACTAGCGACTGAGCAATGAGTTTCCTTCTTTTCTCATCACATACTCGCGAGCTATCCTCTTTCTATCTTTATTGATCAACGTGTGAGCCATGTCTTCCTTTTTAGCTCGTCGCACACTTGCAAGCTCTTCCCTAATCACCTCAAAGCCTCAGCGATTGAGCGAGATGTTGAATGGTCTCTTTGGTCACTTGTTCATAGACCTTTATGAACTTTTAAAAACTGCTTGCGTGACTATGCGATGTATCTTCATGTCGGTACTTCACGCCTTTGTCACACACTCGCACTACAAAATACAACTACTCATGAGCTCATCATGACTGTGCGATTTCTCCTTCATTGACAGCTCATCACGCACTCACGCAACCTAAAGACATTTTCCATTTTTCGTGGTCTTGCAGAAAAACAGAAACAGGGTGTTTTTCTTTGCTTGCGGAAAATCTCCCTATGGGTGTGAACTCCACTTGCGGAGAAAGCCATTTTCAGTTCTCTGCAAATACTTTATTTTAATTTATGAGTCAATATTTAAACATTTCTCTCTTGCCTAGAAAATTGAAAATGTGCTTCAAAAACCTATTGTGGGGTCCACCACATAGTGCTCCTTCCTCTTTTCTGCCTTTGTGGAAAATTACCTTTGCAGGTAGAATCCCGCCACAGAGAATCAAAATTTCAATTCTCTGCCTTGAGTCTTTCTTGATCCTGAATTTTCTTTTAACTACTTCCCAGATCTATTTCTATGCTGCAGGTAATAACTTCACTGTCCACGACCATCTCTTTTCATAGTATACCTCTACAAACATTGCTATCTGTACTTTGCAGAAAATCAACTTCGCAGGTAGAAACCCGCAGTGGAGAAGATGATTTTCGAAATGCCGCAAGCCTTTACGAAAAATTACCTTTGCAGGTAGAATTTTGCCAAGGACCTTGGTAGAAAAAATTGGTAACATTTTTGGCAACATCTGCATGATGCTTGCCTGCTAAGCATTAAGACTAGCTGCCTGAACTATCCATTGGGCATAGAGTCATTAAGAAAACATACTGGCAATCTGAATTCCACTTGCAAAACTGATTAAACTTTCTGAATTGACTGAATATGGATGCATGGGTTGCAATGGGAAAATATGACACTTCACTTGTAACCTCTGATTGACTAAGAACCCCTCTGAAACCTCCCAAAAGCTAGAAAACTAAAGCCAAACTAACTAACCGTGCTGGACAACACTTAGGGAAAGCTGAAAACTGAAAGAAAACTATTGTGCCAAGGCACTTATTGAACAACTAAACCACTGTAATATATACAAGGCTAGATCCTACCTCAGAAGCAGTGCTTGAGATGAATCCCATTTACTGGGATTTGCTCCATGCTACCATCCAACTTTGAAAGCTAAAAGGCATTGTGATGTTTACATTCTGAGACAATATAAGGCCTACTCCAAAAAGCATCAAACTTGGAGTGATTTCCAGGCTTGCTTTTGCATTCATCCCATTTTAGCACTACATATCCTTCCAGGAAGACTCTTGGAGATGCCCTTTTATCAAAAGACCTTTTCATTTGCACTTGATGGTGTTCCATCTTCCTCAAAGCCTCAGACCTTGCTTCTTCTAACTCAAAAAGCTGAGCCAACCTTATGGTCATTGGTTCTTCTTCTAACATATCAAGTTGATTGGCCAAGTCAAGAGCTGGAAGCTCTAAAGAAATAGGTAACTTGGCCTCCCTTCTATAAACAATTTTGAAAGGGGACTGCCCTATTGATCTTTTCTGAGTGATTCGATCAGCCCACAAGGCTGATTTTAGTTGTGTATGCCAGGCTCTCTAGTTACCCTCCATAGTCCTTTTGATAATTCTGATTAGATTTTTATTAGTGGACTCCGCTTGGCCATTGCCTTGTGGATAATAATTGGAAGATGTGTTCAAATAAATTCCATTTCTTACAGCCCAATCAGAAATCTTAAACCTTGTAAAAGATAGAGCATTATCAGAAATAATGGATTCTGGAACACCAAACCTGAAAACCAACTCTTGATAAAAATTTAGGACAACACCTTCATTAGCCTCCTTAAGTGCCACTGCCTTGGTCCACTTAGTAAAATAGTCTATGGCTGTTAGAACCCACTTGTGGCCAGCACTAGACGGTGGATTTATTATTCCAATAAAATCTAGTCCCCATCTGGCAAAAGGCTGCTCAACTTGAATAGGCTACAAAGGTAAGGCTGCCAATTTTTCCTTACCAGCAAATAATGCGCATTCCTTGCATCTTCGAACCCATATGTGTGCATCTTTAAACAAAGTGGGCCAATAATAGCCACCTTTCAACACCTTAAGGGTTGTCGCTCTGGGTGAGAAGTGACCTCTAGCTGACCCATTGTGGAATTCGTGCAACACTTTGTCTACATGATCAGCCTCAATGCATCTTAAAAGAACACCATTAAAGTCTTTTCTAAAAAGTAAATTATTCAAGAGGACATAAGGTATGGACTGCAACCTAAAATACCTTCTTTTTTCTTTGTCCAAGTCCTGCGGACATTCACCAATCTGCAAAAAATGTGCCATTTGCTGCACCCAGTTGGTGACAGAACTTGAAACAGCTTGTTCGCCATTTTGAATAACTAGAACAGCAGCACATTCACCTCCTTCTTTGTTGCCTACAATGTCAGTAAGCTACTTGCATAACCCCTTTCCCCTAACCAGCTTGGTGACCTTAATTTCCACATTGTATTCCATTACCTTAGTCACCCAACCAACTCTCTTATCACTCAAATCCTTACTTAAAAGGAATTCTTTGATGCTTGGATGAGAAACCATTAGGATGATCTTATTATTAGGTAACATGTGCTTAAACTTTTTTAAGTTTCTTATAACAACGAGCACATGCTTTTCTACAAATGAATACCCGAGCTCATGGTCCTTAAGACCTTGACTGAAGAATGCAACCGGCTGCTCTAGGCCTTCATCATTGTGTTGTACTAACATTGTCGAGATAGAGTCAATATCTCCATAGGTGTATAAGACAAAATCCTTAGAAAAATTAGGATTTACAAGTGTAGGCACTGCTGCAAGTGCCTCCTTGATCATCTCAAAGCTCCTCTTCCCATCCTTAGTCCAGCTAAAAGGTGTATTTTTTTGTAACATGGTTGTTAGTGGACTTAACAAGTCTGTAACATCTGGAATAAACCTTCTAACAAATTTTATTCGGCCAATAAAACTTTGTAATCCTTTTTTGTGTGCCGGCAAAGGAAGAGCCAAAATTGTCGTTATCCTTTCAGGATCTATGGTGATACCCTGCTTAGACACCACATAACCAAGCAGTCTGCCTTCATGAACTACAAAATCACATTTCTTGGGATTAAGGGATATCCCAAACTCTCTACACTTTTCAAAAATCTGCCTTAGATGCTTTAAATGATCTTTCACTTCCTTAGAAAAAATAGTGATGTCATCTAGGTAAACCAAAACAATCTTATACATTAACTTATCAAAAGCCATATCCATGGCTTTATGAAAGGTTGCTCCAGCATTGGATAGACCAAAGGGCATCTTTTTGTATGCCATAGTACCCCACTTGGTGGTAAAAGCTATCTTGAACTGGTCTTCCTCCCTTACCAAGATCTCATTATAACCTAAATATCCGTCCAACAAGGAAAATCTCTCAGATCCTGAGACTACTTGAAGGATCTGCTCCATAGAAGGCAAAGGATGCCAGTCTTTCAATGAAGCTCTATTTAAGTCTCAAAAATTGACACATAGCCATATTTCCCCATTCTTATTCCCCACAGGTACAAGGTTTGAGACCCAAGAAGTATGCTTGATGGGGAATATGATACAACTTTCAATCAGTTTATTCAATTCCTTCTGCATAAGTGGCTCTAGCTTTGGGTTCAGAGGTCTCTTCTTTTTCCTTACTGGTTTAGCATCAGGTTCAAGCTCAATAGTGTGTTGAGCAAGTTGGGGATTAAACCCTTTCACATCACCATATTCCCATGCAAAGACATCATTGAATTCCTGAAAAAGTTGGATAAATGAATGCTGCTCTTCTGCTGTACATACCTTGCCCAATTTAAGCAACTTTCCTTTGAACACCTCAACTTCTTCATAGTGTTCCTGCTGAAATTGCATGCTGGCTTTTGATTTTTTAGTCTCATCATCAGTGTTAAAAATGGACTCAAGGGTGACCAGACCTTTTGGCACCTTGTTATTTTTAAGCTAGATGATTTGGCCATTATACTGATGCTGAAATTTCTCCTGATTGGCATATGAGAATTCAGCATCCTCTCTTAGGAAGTTGACTATTTGCTGGTCATTCCAAAAAAACCTGCCAGTGAGTACCATTATCAGGTACAACAGGTCTAACAATGACCTTGACATGCTGATTTGCTTTCTCATTGCTGATTTCTTTTGGAATGTCAAATTTAGCGCCAATGGCAGCCAATTTGTCAGCATTTCTATTCTGGTTTCTGGGTATAGACACTAGATTAAATGCATCAAAGCCTTCTATTAGATCCCATACCCTGTGTTTGTAAGACTTTAGCAAATCATTCTTGGTGAGATTGATTCTTCTCACTTGATTAACTATTAATTCGCTGTCACCATA
Organism: Thuja plicata; assembly: GCA_018584345.1. NCBI lineage: Eukaryota > Viridiplantae > Streptophyta > Pinopsida > Cupressales > Cupressaceae > Thuja > Thuja plicata. Next base: position 2,431,731 of record MU225994.1, read on the forward strand.
AACCTTTAAACAGCTAATACCTCTTCTCCTTGCCCATTCCAATCCATGAATAAGAGCCTCATACTCAACAATGTTATTGGAGCAATTGAAACAGAAACGGAAAGCTGAATAATACCTGTCTTTCTTTGGAGAAACTAGCATGCAACCGCCACCAGCCCCAACTTTATTCCTTGCACCATCAAAATATAGCTCCCAAACCTCCTCACTTTGCTGCCCAAACTATTGTTTGGCACTTTTTTTGAGGTTAGGGATGACTGCATCAGCCTCATGTATTAAATACATACCCAAACCAGCATGACCTGGGTGTCGTTCACAAAGATATTCTGCTTGATTTTGAACAACCCACTCATCTAAGAGTATATCAGGTATTGTATCAGTCTGAGTGTCACCTTCTTGAAAGACAAGTTGCTCCTCTTGGTCACTTGCCAACAAGTTGGCATTAACGGGACTTGGGGAGTAAGGTTCAACATGATCCTTGGCAATAGGCTCAGATTTTATGGTAACTTTGGTGCCACACCTGGTTCTAAATAGCATATGAGACCAATTTGAAGACAAATAACCCCCAATCTTAGCTATAAAATCCCTTGATAAGCATATTGCAAAGTATGGAGGCAATTCTATGACGTAAATGTCTTGTGGGATAGAGAAGTCTGGGCAAGCCTGCAAAGTTAAGTTCAGATTTTTAATGACACCTATGGTATTAATAGCAGTACCATCTAATTGCACAACTCCCTTTTCAAGTGGCTCATACTTGATTCCCAACTTGTCCACGATTTGTTTGGGCATCACCGAGCTGCTAGCAGCTGAGTCAATCATGCAGTTATGTACTAGGTGGTCTCCTATGATCAAGGATACGTAAAATGGTGGGGGTTTAACTGCTGGAACTTTCTATTATCTCTCTTTTATAATAGTGTTAGTCATTATAATTTTAGCCTCCTCACTTTCAGGCTTACTAGAAAGACTTAAATCAGATAAAGCTGATTGCAAAAGGTCCTTTTGGCCTGGAATGGTCCAGGAATCCCATATGGAGATAGATACGTTTGCTTTTTTCATATGATCCATAATATTGAAAGAAGAGGCACTAACTTTAGGCTGAAACTTTGTTGCAGTATTTTTCGCATTATGGGAAACTTGCTGTATTGGCTGTATCAGATTTATAGGTTGTCCCTTGTTGATGAAGGTTGTTCTCTTGGGAGAATTCGAACACTCTCAATATTAGCTGGCCTAACAACTTGATGTTCAACCTCTACTGCTCTCTTTTTACTCCTTGTGTTATCTAAAATAGGAAGAACCTGTTGGTTTACTCCACAAAAGTCCTCATCCTGCCAATTCATAAGAGTTGCCCCTGGCTGTTGCTCTTCCTAATGATGAATGGAGGCCTCATCAGAAGTATTTGTCTGCAAACCTGGGCTATTTTGAACCATTAAAGCTTGGTTGATAATACTGTTTGTACAAGCATTTTTATTATGCGGCTGATTACATGGAAAACACCATTCATAATCCTTAGCCAAATTGTTCTGAGTGGGTACAAGCTCTTTTGAAGAGCTAGTAGTGTTGGGGTTATAAGGCTGATATGGTCTAGTGTTAAAATTTTGCTTTTACCCTTGGTAGTTGGGCTGATATGGTGGCCTATTTCCCTGCTTTTGCTGATACTAGGATTGATAGGAGGGCTAGTAAGGCCTATTTCCTTAATTTTGCTGCTTTTTTATATTCATAATTTCATTACCAAAAGTCTGCAAAATACCCTTAATCTCTTGCAAATCTACAGATTGAGCTGGGAGGGCATTGCTTTGAGAATTGAGTTGCATATTGGGTGCTGGTAATGCTAGTGCTGTTGGAATGACAGCTAAGGGGGCTGCTTGCAAAGGTATCATTGACTGAACTACAGGTGCTATTGGAAAGATGGGCATAGGTGGCCTTGGGGCAATTTTTCCAGCCTGTATAAGGCTATTTTTTACTCTAACAGCCACATCATAAGCACCTGGGAGTGTAACCCCTCCCATTGATTGTATCATAACTGCTATATCACTATTGAAGGCCCTTAAATAATATAAGAAAACATGATCAGTAGAGGGTCTTACCGTTTGAGGGATCCTTTCCCATGTCTTTTTGAAATGGAAGTTGAGATCTGTTACTTGTTCATGGGGGGCCCTTTTGATAGTTGACAATTGCTCCACCAAAGATAAATCGTCTGATTTATCTTCAAAAAACTTGCAAAGTTCCACACCCAATTGGTCCCAATCAACAATAGAACCCACTGCAAGCCTTCTGAACCACTGCAAAGCCTGTCCTTTGAAAGACGCGGCTAACAACCTGACAGCAATGTTATCCTCTGTAACATTATGTAGTGCACAAAGATTAACCACATCCTTTATGTGTTCAACTGGGGTGGTTTGATCCTCACCTATAAAATATGGTAAACTTTTTAATGCAGCCATAGGAATGACATCATGTTGAGTTAGATTCAAAGGGCTGCCCTGATTGAATGAAATGAAGAGCTGGTTCCTTGGTAATGCCATGGGAACTTGTAAAGAATGACTTCCTGATGTAGTGAGAACCGGAACAGCAGGATACACTCTAACTGCAGCGGGAGTGGAATTAGCTCTTTTTGTATAAACTACTGTCTTTTTGGGCTTTTTAGTTACTCTCCCTCTTCTCCTAGGTGGAGACAGCTACAAATATTCAAAATCTGAAGAACTACTTCTTGTTTGCACTCTTCTCATATGCTGTAATCTACTGGTTCTTCTATTCCAAAGCTCGAAGTCACCAAGTGTGTAATTCTGGAACCTCTTTAAGGCTAAAAGTACTGCTATACACACTAACAATAGCAAAAATATTGCAAAAGATGACTGGAAAAAATCAGTCATAGTCCCACCGAGTGTGCCAAAAATTGTTGTCTCTCAAAATTGCGCCTTGTTAAGTTTGCAGGAACTTAACCTTTTGGAGAAACATGGAAACATTCCAAGTTTGTGGGTAAACTATGGCTGGAATGAATCTCCGGGTCCTAGGGCGGCTTCGTATCTGGTAAATCACTCTACACTACCTGAAATTGATTCTTTCTGATGGAGAAAATACATAGAAGGAGAACAAAAAAATAAAATTATGTCCTAAAGGGTGATGCACAAGAAAAATATCTGAAAAATGCACAAATAACTTGACACACAATGAAATAGTAACTTAAGCTTTCTTACACAACCCCACTAAATAATAATATTTGCATAATCAATTTGTAAGAAGGCCAATAACGACAATCCCCTTAAAGGAGAAAGATTTCTCACAATTTTGGGGAAAATCTGACTTGAGCACAACTTAAAACCTACAAACAAGCATGAAGTACTGCATAAAGGCACTAATATGTGATACAAATTAAGGACAAAGAACATCACAGAAATCTGTATCAATCACTAAGTACATAATATCAAACTAATAAGGGAAGGCATAAGCTATCTTTCACAAATCAAAGGTGTCACAAATCTATATATTTCTCAGAAATGGGTTACAAAATCTCTTTGCTTTTGTCAAGAACTTAGAACAAGTTACAAAACCTCAAGCCAAAGGGAAGAAGAACTCTCCAACAATGAGTCTTCAACTCATATTTATGCAATATTAAAGCCAACTACATTTTTAAAGAAATAACTTTTGGATCACATTTAGCCTGTCCAGCCACTGTTTAGCCCTTTCAAAAGTCTACAAAAATATAAGTGGATGACCCAAAAGTCATACTCAAAAATATCAACATAAATACCCCCTCACAGAAGCAGTCTTATCCCTCTAGAAGAGTCACAAAAGTCTCTGAATTGCAATAACTTTTCTGCAGCCCCAAAAAATGCATCTTCTGATCTTTTAAAATTTGATCTTTCCATCTGTAAAAATATCTGATTTCCAGTGTCTGAGAACAATCTGATATTTTTCTGTTTCTAAAAACTTCCAGGAATAAAACATGGATTTGCAATAAAATATTAAAATTCCCTTTGAAAATTATCTTTGTGTATGCTTAAAAGCCTATAAAAATCCCATATTAATGCATGTATTACTCAGAAATTAGCAAAAATTGGCAAGTAGCACCTTCTATTCACCCTGAAAAATCACTCTTCCAATCCTTGACTATCTCACTTTTGCCTTCTGCAAGTGAGCGATGACCTTATTCTCTGACCCATTTAATGTCTGTCACATACTCGCGGCACTTTTTTCTGCTTTACTTTTGTCCTTTGCAAGTGGGCGATGCTATCTTTTCTTCCCTCAATCGCAATCTCATGAGTTGATTATTTATTTCACCTGAGTCTCAGCGCCTGAGTGCCTATGCATCTTACTCTTCATATATTCCTTCATCGCACACTCATGAGCTCTTTAAACTGACCTTTGGATTCTGAGCGACTGAGTGACATCCATTTTCTTAATGCATACTCTGTCTCATCGCATACTCATGCTACCTTTTACTCCATTTTCATCTCATGCGTGAGTGAGCGATGACATCCTCTTTCTGACTGGTCGCCAACTCGTGAGCCATTTTTTGATTACCTTTATTGACTGGCGACTAAGTGATGAGTTTCCTTCTTTGCTCGTCGCATACTCGCGAGCTGTCCTCTTTCTATCTTTATTGATCGGCGAGTGAATGAGATGTTGAATGGTCTCTTTGGTTGCTCGGTCGAAGACCTTTATGAACTTTTAAAAATTGCTTACGCGACTATGTGATGCATCTTCATGTCGGTACTTCACGCCTTCGTCGCACACTCACACTGCAAAATACAACTACTCAAGAGCTCATCATGACTGTACGATTTCTCCTTCATTGATAGCTCATCACGCACTCGCGCAACCTAAAGACATTTTCCATTTTTCATGGTCTTCCAGAAAAATAGAAATAGGGTGTTTCTCTTTGCTTGTGGAAAATCTCCCTATGGGTGCAAACTCCACTTGCGGAGAAAGCCATTTTTAGTTCTTCGCAAATACTTTATTTTAATTTCTGAGTCAATATTTAAACATTTCTCTCTTACCCAAAAAATTGAAAATGTGCTTCGAAAACCCATTGTGGGGTCCACCACATAGTGCTCCTTCCTCTTTTCTACCTTTGTGGAAAATTACCTTTGCAGGTAGAATCCCGCCACGGAGAATCAGAATTTCAATTCTCCGCCTTGAGTCTTTCTTGATCCTGAATTTTCTTTTAACTGCTTCCCGAATCTGTTTCTATGCTGTAGGTAATAACTTCACTGTCCACGACCATCTCTTTTCATAGTATACCTCTGCAAACATTTCTATCTGTACTTTGCAGAAAATCAACTTCGCAGGTAGAAACCCGCTGTGGAGAAGATGATTTTTGAAATCCCGCAAGCCTTTGTAGAAAATTACCTTTGCAAGTAGAATTCCGCCAAGGCCCTTGGTAGCGAAAATTGGTAACAGTGATCTCTCCATCCATCTTCTTCCAACGCCCTTGTCAAGTTCAAGAATCCATTCAAGACTTGGTGTTGGAGATCTACAAGAAAGAGAATGAAGACATCCTTCAATTCTACATTCCATGTTTTGAAGCATAGTTGTGGATCTACATATTCGAATCTGCCACAAGGACATTACAAGCAAGGTGAATTTATGTGTTTACTTTGTTTATCTCTGCAATTTCAATTATATTGTAAGGTTAATTCAAAAACTGGGGTTTGACCAAGGCAAACCCCTTTCCCCAAACAAACAAACATTTTTCTTGCAGGTACAGGTTTAGGACTATAAATCTGAGGCCAGATCTGGATACCCTTTTTAGATTTCTTTCAAACTGTGTGAACAGGGGCACTTTTGGAGTTGAGCAGTTCGAGTTGGGAAAAGTGGTATAGGGTCAACCTTTTTCATAAGATGACATTAGAATGGAAAAATATTTCTGGGTTTTTCCTCTCTCTCTATTCCGGTTTGGTATCAACTGTCAGCATCTCCAGAAACAGTCTATAGATATCAGAAAATAGCAATCTTTAATCTACCACTTTGGAAGGTTGGTACTTTCTCCTATTCTTTTCAATTACTATCATTAATCATATTAATCAATCAATTTATAGAATTTAAGATCCCCTTTCTTGGTCTCTTTCCAAATATTGGATTCATTTGTGTATCAACCCTTTGGGGTTGATCAAAATTGGATCTCTTGTTTGTGTATTTGAGGGTGAAAGAAAGGAGCATCTTATCTTCCCTTAATCACAATCACAATTTCAATATACAATCAACACAAATAATAATTAACAATTCAAACCCTCTTAAACCACAATTCTCTCCTTTACATTTTGGTAACATAACAATCATCATCATCTATCAAATTTTTTTTATGTTACACTTACCACTGTGCCTTCTTCATTCATCTTATTCCTGAATATCCACTTTGTTCCAATCACATTTCTTTACAAGGTCTAGGGACCAGTTACCATGTGTCATTCTTGATTATCTAATCTAATTCTTCTTGCATAGCACTTTGCTGATCTGAATCATTGCACGTATCTTCAATACTTAAGGGTTCAATCTGTGAAAGTAAGCATGCCTCTTCATGAATGGTTGAACCTTCTGCTCTAAATCTTGTCAAGAATTTAGCATTTTGATCTCCAATGATGTCTTCCTTAGAGTGGTATTTTGATGTGTATTTTGAGTTTTTAGGAGTGACACTCTCATATGTAATTTGTGATTCTTCTTGACTTGGTTCAATATTGTTACATGAAACATCAATATAGTAAAACATTTCTTGAATAACTGTGTCTTTATTGATAGGTCTGGGTTCATCTCAATTATGGGAGCACATTCATAGTATCTTTCTTGAATCATAAACTTCTCATCAATATTTACATGATTACTTTCAATGATCTTCTTCAATCTTAGATTAAAGCATCTATAGGCTTTTCTTTTAGTAGAGTAACCAAGAGAAATACCTTCATTGCTTCTACCATCAAAATTGCCAATACTATCATCTCTCTTGATGTAGCACTTGCTTCCAAATATTATAAATTATTTTACAGTAGGTACATTACCAAACCAAAGTTCATAAGGTATCTTGTCTGCACCTGGCCTTAATTGGATTCTATTGATAGTATAGACTGTTGTATTGACCGCATCTCTCCAATAGGTATGGGCAACCTTTCCTTCAATCATGATAGTGCATGTTGGTTCAAGTATTATCCTATTCCTTCTTTCTGCAATCCCATTCTTTTAAGGGATTCTAGGTGCACTTAACTTTCTTTTGATTCCATTTTCATTGTAGTAATCATAAAACTGGTCAAAGGTGAATTCTCCTCCTCTATCTAATCTCAGACACTTTATCTTCAATCTAGATTCATTTTCAACCTTGGCTTTGAATACTTCAAACTTCTCAAAATCTTTAGACTTGTCTTTTAAGAATGAAACCCACATCATCCTTGAGAAATCATCAACAAACAAAATAAAATACCTTTCTCCATAGTATGATCTTGTTTGAGTAGGTCCACATAGGTCTATATGTATAAGATCTAATTTGTTTTCTGCAAAGTTTTGTTTACTCCTGAATGAGCTCCTCACATGCTTCCCTATCACACATTCCTTGCACATTGTATCAACTATTCTTGCAATACTTGGAATTTCTCTTACTACCTATACATTACTTATCTTTACTATGTTGTCAAAATTGATATGACAAAGTCTCTTGTGCCATAGCCAACTGTCATCCACTTTTGCAACAAAACAACTTACTTAAGAGTTAAGCTGAAAGACATTAACTTTGGTCTTTGAGCCTGATGAAATCATGTCTCCTTCTTGATTGTTGATAATACAATTGTTGTTCTTGAATTCCAACTGATATCATTTATCTAGTAGTTGTCCAACACTTAGTAAGTTATGATGCAAGCCATCAACATAAAGAACATCATCTATCTTGTTCTTTCCATATAAGGTGATAGATCCTCTACCTATGATAGGTTTGGGAGTGTTATCTCCAAATCTGACCATGCCACCTTTGTATTTATCTAGATGTACAAATCTATCTTTTTCACCTGTCATGTGATGTGAGCACCCACTATCTATGATCCAGTGTGTTTTGATGTCTATTTTGGAAACTAATGCTAACTCTTGTGCTTCTTTTTCATCTTCAATGTCCATCTCCTCAAGCATTTTCTCAATGTCTTTAGTGATAACAAATCCAATTTCATCTTCTCCTGAATCATCATCAATTACACCATCTTCAACATGATAGCATTCCTTAGTATATTTGGGCTTGTAGTCTAATCTAAACTTCTTGACTCTTGTGGGACACTTGGATACAAAGTGGCCAACTTTGTTGCATGAAAAACATTTGAATGGTAGCTGTCCTTCATATTTACCTTTACCATCTCTTTCCTTCTTAGCAATCATAGCAATTATTTCTTCTAGTTCAGTATCAAATTCTTCTTTCTCATTAGAGCTACTTAAAGATTTATTACCATGGACTGAGGCTTTGAAAGTTATTTCCATTTTAGGTTCTATATTTAATCTTGATATCTCAAATGCAGATATTTTGCTGATTAGGGTTTCTCTTTTGATGTCCTTTGAGAATTGCATAGTCTCATCTAGGATATTTATCTTTCTCTTATAGTCTGCTGTCAATGTGCTCATCAGTTTGTCCATTATATCATCCTCTGAAATTTCTCTACCATTGTTCCTGATACCTAATACTGCTTCATTAATCCTTTGATTGTAAGCTCTGATGTTTTCTTCAAGTATCATCTCTAAATTATTGTATCTTTTCTCCCGTGTCTTTTTTCTTGCATTCTTTGCTTGGATGTCTCCTTCAAACATATATTCTAAGTATTTCCAAATTGAATATTCTTTATCTACCTTCTTGATCTTAGAAAATTTACTGTCAGATAGGGCACTGATTAGGGCTTCCTTGGCGATTGCATTTTGAGTGAATACTTCTTTTTGTTTAATTGTAGAGTCTTCTTTTGCAAGGTCTTTCCAGGTGGGAAAATCAATTGCATGAGTGGAAATCTCATAGATCTCAAATCCAATGCACTGAAGATGTGTTATCATTTTGTTCTTCCTGTCAAGATAGTTCTCTCCATCAAACTTAGGACTCTCTTTCCTGAAGTATGCCATTTGATCTACC
>MU225994.1:2440845-2452395 GCA_018584345.1 Thuja plicata
AGAGGGGGGGGGGGGATGAATCAGTTATCTACAAGATTCAATTCTTTTTCAATTAAGTACAAAAAAACTTTAAATATAAACTCAACAAGATATCACAAAATTGAACACAATTTTGGTCACAGGAAAAACCAAAATAGGTAAAAACCCTGGTGGGAATTAGCACCCACAAATAACTATACTAGTTTATAATGATCCTTCTTAGAAGATCTTGCAACTCTATTAGGATTTGTTATTTACAATTCAATAAGTACAGTGACCTGGTCAGAGGTCAGACCCTGTTAGGAGTCTTTTATAGATAACCCTGTTAGGGGTGAGGACACACTATCCAAGAGCTCACTGCTCAAATGATGAAGGCTGTAACCTTCTCAAAAATAGATATATGCTATATTTGATAATGAACTAATAAGTATACCTTCTATCTTGATCAGTTCCAGTGAATTGTAGTCTTCTTATGTTTCTTCACATAGATCTTCAATTGTATAACATTCTGCTCTGCTCTGTCTTTTCTTTTTCATTTCATTTTTGACATTTAGCGATTACATTTGAACTACTATATATATCTTCATCAAGGGTAAGGTCAAAAAAGATGTAGGAAACACTTCAGCAACTTCCTTGTCAGCATAACTAATCACGCAATCAAAGTTAGGACCGCACAACTCAAACTGAATTGACGCGACACTTCACAAAGTCAGCTCCACCAAATTAACTCCAACATCACTATTTTGATAAAACACATTTAGCACTTTTTCATAATCATCATTAACTCATGCCTAAACATGAATACACATGCATATCCCAAAGATAGGAACAACTCAAGAAACAATGTAATTACATTGGTTCTTCACAGATAATCTCCAGAAACTGTAACTACCATAAGTGATTAACATAACTCAACTAAAAATTCATATCTGACTTGGCATGATTGAACATAGAATCTAGAACATTTATACACCATGGAAATAAACATGCATAGCTCCAAAACATATGTACTGATAATTGCATATAGGACACTGTTGTTTATTATATGTTGTCATCAATGACAAACATAAAATCAATTATTTGCATAGAAGCAAATCTCCAATAATACAAAGATATAATATCTAGTGAGCTTACTGACAGAAACATATTTTCTTGAATAGTTCCAATGAAATCCATCAATTAATATCTCTTCTCTATATCCATCATACTTCTTAAATAAAAGCTCGCAACTTCCACATCTACACTTTCATACGTCTACAAGAGAAAACAACTCTCCTTTATACAAATTACAAATAACCAATTAGGTTGGCTAATTAAGACTTCCACAATGCACAAATAATTACATAACCCCTTGCTAAGATACACAAGGTACCTTAAACAAGTAAACATCAATTAAAAATCATCAAATATAATCCAAGAACCACAATTCTCACTCACCATCCATAATACATGTTACATCTCTGAAGTCAGTCCCAAATAGGTCTTATCCTAAATACATGCCACATCTAAAGTCACAAAGAGTCTTGCGACACAAGAATCATAAAAAAAATTCCTCAATATGTCTCCTTACATTCCCCAATCTCACATAACATGAAATGTGCTCACATCCGAGTTATTCTCAAAACTTAGAGACTAAATCTGTCATAATTGTCTGTCACTGTTCTTCAAATAGTCTCCACTAAAACTGATGTAACTCAAAAAAATAGAAACATAAACTCAAGAGACCTTAGATATAATATCCTATCTTGTCCATTAATACATATATGTTCTCACATCCTCTAATAGTTTTTACAGTGTCTGTACATGACTTTTAGTCTCTCATGTGCCTGAGACAACCAGTCTATCTGGGACTTCAACTGAACATATGTTGACATCAATGAAAAAACATGAATTCCAATAACTACAATAGAGGCCAATTCTAAAAACTATGACAGGTATAGTGACAATGATAAAATTCTAATTGAAGACATATTTGTTAATCACATGCTTATGTTCAAATAGAATCTACTTGAAATGAAAGGCAACATTCCTAAAGACTTGTATGACAAATTAGAGTTAAGGAAGTAGGTATCACTTACGGAAGATGATTAGATAAGAATAAAGGCTATAGAGACTACACTTACTATTATTTCATTTAATGAACATGAAAGGATATTGAAATTTGTTAAGCCCCTATTGAGAGTGAAAGCTAGACTGATAAAGATCATGGGGAGGAGGTATGGTGAAGTCATTGAAGAAGCCCACATGGCTATTGACAAGGTACTAATGGAAACTAAACCTAAAAATCCTTCACCTCCTAAGCCCAAAACTATTCTAAGAGGAGATTCCTCTAAACCTATATAAATAAACATTGACTCATCTAAGGATGAAGATAATAGTAGCCAGAGTTTCAACATAGTTAAGAAAATAGACTTCTTTGTTTCTAGTGTGCCCATGTCTTTGGACACTTTGTAGGATAGAAGTGACCCTTTTCAAGGGAATATAGATACTCTTGCTAAAATAGATTGAAGAGGTGAACATAGTATTGTCAATCAGATTGAGATAGAGAAGGAAGAAGCCACTAAGGAAGACTTGAAAGAAAGTTCAGTTGTGGATAAGAAGGAATCAGGATCTAAGGTTGAAGTAAAATAAGAAACAAAGGTATATATTCCCATTTCTTCATCTTTATTGTTGGAAAGTAGTGATAAAGCTCTAAATACTAATGTTGATGGTATGGACAAGGATGAAATGATGAATTCATCATACATAGCCTTTGCTAAGGCTAAGGAGAGATCATAATGGAAAATATAAAAGAAGTCAAAGGTACTAGAAAGAGAAGTTGATAGTATCAACAAAATTCTACCCCTACCTTTCAATTTTTAGGGAAGTGATACAGTGGATAAATTGAAAAATTTCCTTGATGACTTTGGTATCACTTTGACTCTTTAGAGAAGGCCACAACACTTAGAGCTGGGAAAGATTACATGGTGAAGAAGATGGAAGAGGTACGCAAGATAATCAATTGGGATTTGAGCATACTAGATACCATTATTACTGAAGCAAAGTCTTGCATAATTCATGGAATAAAGTTATACAACTACTGTATAAATCCACTTGTGCACTTGAAGAATATAGATGACATCATTGAGAATGAAAAAATGACACTAGATGAAATGGTAAAGAGTTGTGGGTCCTCCTCAAAAAATGTCATTGAGTTGGATAAGGAAGTGTCCAGGATATTTGACAAAATTAGTGTGCTTGAGACTACAAAAGGGAGATTGTTGGGAATATTTGGTGTGTTGAGGAGTCTAATAACTTTGACACTATCAATTCTAGCAAAACACCTTTTATATATGGATAAAGTGAAGAAGACTCCCACTGAAGACATGCCTATAGAACTGAAGGCTGCTGATATTTCATCTTTTTCTTTGAGTGGTTTGATTCATGTTGGTTAGATATTGGTGAAGACGTGGACAACAAAGGTGAAGATCTTGGAAACCTCTTTCCAAGATGCACTTTACATGGTATATGTTGAGAAGTTCTAAAATTTTGATGTGTAAATAGATAAATTTTGAGTATACCTTTTCTATTGATGTTAATGCGGGAGTAATAAGTATGAAAAATGTAGAGTCAGTAGTTTGTTATTGAGCACTTAGACATTTGTCACTAAGTGTTGCCATCAATGCCAAAGGGGGAGAATGTTGGAAAGTGGCCTAATGAGTATTGCATAAGGGTTGTCATTATAGAAACACTACTTATTGGCATGGTCGCTTGGTGTGCATTTTAGTTTTGGAGATTCTATAATGAAAAATGACTAAGTCTAGGAAGCAGTTGACAGGGTAGAGTTACACATTTTTTACTAGAGAGCACATTATGTGACATATTTAGACCTGTAGGATTAAATCTATGTTATATGGGATATAATGTACCTTTAGTTAAGGTCATTTAGATTTTGGAGTTGAACAGAGAGATTTATATCTTGTTGAAATTATGCAAAGACAGTGCAACAGTGATACATGGGAGATGAGTGGTTGTGATGATTAAGGGAGCATTTTGTGGAATCTAGAAGTGATAACTTGGATTTGGATTGGGTCCTACCCTAATTTTTTTTATATATGATTACTGACTATGTATATTCTATTTGGTTAAGTGTTAGACACTTTTTGTTATGTATTTGTGACCCACCTGAAAGAATGCTTGAGATCGAGTATATAAGTGAAGTTGTTTTATGATGCAAAGTAGTGTGTGAAATGAGTAAATGCATCATGATGTTAGAATCAGATAGAATATGTTGTGAACTTTAACTAGGACTACCTGATCATAAAATATGCTTGTGTAGTTCATATTGACAAATCATTATAATAAACAAATTTATTTTGTAAGGGAAGTGATCTCCTTGTATACCCCTAACATGATTTCCATCATTTAACATGGATATGTACTAAATTTAATAATAAACTCCTAAAAGGGCTAGGTCTCCTAATAGGGACGTATTACTTCTGAGTGCATCATTTTTGGGTATCATCCCCATTGGGGTTTTCCATTTGGCTAGGGTTTTCTCATGAAAAAATTATGGTGTTATGAATTGTTTACTTTATGTGGATGTTCTTCTTATTTCAGTACTTGCTTGGTTAAGTTTTAATTTGACAAGTTTAATATCTAAGTGTTGTAATACTGATTCACCCCCCCCCCCTCGGTATTACTTAATCCTAACACTTTTATATNATTCCCCCCCCCCCCCTCGGTATTACTTAATCCTAACACTTTTATATAATTACAATGTGTTCTTTGGAAAAATTATACGAGATTAGTGAGAAAGAAATTGAAGATCTATGAGCAAAGTTTCAGAAGAGCAGTATTCAGTTTATGAGGTTTATGTTTTGTGACTGTAGTAGAGAATTAAAGGTAGAGAGAATGTGTTGCTAAGGTTGATAGATTTGTGAAATAAAATTGCATTATTAGGATGCCTTCTCTTTATCTACTATGAATATTTGAATATATCCTTTGCCTAGGACAATGTGCCTTGGGTGCACAAGTTCTTTTTTGTATCTTGCTACTTTATCAATGAAATTCTATTTGCAAGTCTAGAGCAGTGAAATTTTATCTATATTCAACATTGTATCGACAGTGAACCTTTGTTTGCAAGTCTAGATTAGTGAGATCTCACTATCCTTGTAATCAGATTATATATAATTGATTTATCTTGGTGAGAAAGTTCTCACCATGCTTTTTTTCAAGATTGGGTTTTCCACATATAAAAATCTTGGTGTTGATGTGTTGTTATTTTAGTTCTTATTTATTTAATGTGTTATGTGGTGAATATTCAAGATATTTGATTAATTTAGTGAGATTTTGGTTTATGCTAATTCACTCCCCCCTCTCAGAATCCAGTGCAAGTTCAACAATTGGTATCAAAGCAAGGTTCCTCTTGAAGAAGTTTAACTTCTTGAGGCAGATCTAGGATAATGTAGAACTTATACTTTCAGGCCCCGGTATTTGATAGTACAAATTTTCCTTACTAGAAAGACAAGATGGAAGAATATTTGGAAACTTTTCATAATGATATTTTGGAGGTGATTCAAACTAGTTTCAACCCACTTCTCGGAATACCTTTGACTACTGATGAAGAAAAACAAAAGGAAGCTCATGTGAAAGCAAGAGCAATGTTTTTTAGTATTTTATGTGACACAACATTTGAAAAGGTGAAAGTTATAAAAGGAGATAAAGAGATACGCGATAAGTTAATTTTGGTATATGAAGGAGATTCAAAGATAAAAAAGAAAGACTAATGAAACTAAAACATAAGTATGAGTTCTTAAGAAAGACAAAAGATGAGAGTGTTGAAAGCTACATATACAAAGTCATAGATGTTGTTGATGGAATCAGAGATGTTGGAGGACATCTAAAAGACAAGGATGTTATACTTAAGATCTTATTAACCCTACCAAAGGAGATTATACCAATGACATGTTCAATAAGGAAAATAAATGATCTAAGTTAGTATTCAATTAATCAACTTATTATCTCACTTTCTTCATTTGAGATTGCATATGTTAAAAGAGAAAAGTGAGAGACTGAATTTAAATTTGTTGAAGAAGTTGAACTGGAGACATGCAAAATATCAGAGGAAGCTGAAGCATTTATTTAAAAATGATTCAAGAGAGGAACTAGTAAATAAAAAGCTAACTTGCCTGTTAAGTACTTTAGTTGTGTAAGAATAGGACTTTTTTCTAATGATTACAAGCATAAAGAATATTATAGTGAATCAAAAGATGATGATAGAAAAAAGAATAAATAGAAAGGTGGTTTCAGGAAATGACCAACTTTCAAAGCAAGAGTAAAAATTATTTATGTTCCATGGAGGAACACTCCTCTAAAGTTGAAGATATTTGTGAAACTATTGAGGAATCTCTATTTTTGGCTATTTCACAAAAGAAAGAAGTAAAAAATGAATATACTACTTTACATTCTAAAGTTGTTGCAGATGTCCATGGATTGTAGATTTTGGATGTTCATATCACATGACAGGTGACAAGAAAAGGTTTATTAAGATGGAAGAATATGATGGAGGAGCAATTAGATTTGTAAGGGAAATAAGTGCACAAATAAAAGGTGTTGGAACTTCAATTCATGGTAAGAATAAAACTTATGATGTTTATTATGTTCAAGGTTTGCAACAAAATTTGTTTAGTGTTAGTCAAATGTGTAAGAAAGGTTATGAAGTTATGTTAAAAAGTGATGCTTGTGTTATTAAAATGAAAAGGATTGGTAAAAGAGTTGTAGAAGGTTTTAGCACTACTAGGAACATCTATTATATTGAAGACAAATGTGAGAATTTTTGTTTTCTACCTCAATGCAATGGAAGTTGGCTAGGATATGAAGTTGAGAAACTAGAAATGGAACTCAAAAAAAGACAAAGTGGATTATGTATTAGTGAAAAGTATTGAGGAAATAAATAATGAATATGAAAAATAGATGGAAAACAAAAAGGATTTGGTGGACTGGAAGAAGGTGGAAGACAAAAATATTTGGTGGATCAAAAACAAGTGGAAGACAAAAAGGATTTGGTAGAATGGAAGCAGGAGGAAGATAAAAAGAATTTGATGAACTAGATTAAGGAAGAAGAAAAAAATGACTTGATGAATTGGAGACCTTTGTTAATAAAAATTTGATTATTGAGAGGGGAGGGGTAAATTAGTAATCAAAAAATTCACCTAATTCAACTTATTTAAACTTTATGACCAAAACATTCAATATCAACTAATATGAGTAAAAATTGAAATGTATACATCCACAAGTAATCATCCAGACAATGTAAACACCATTATTTTTTTGTGGGAACCCAAATGGGGAAAAACCACAGTGTGAGATCATACCCACAAAATCTGTACTCTTCTAGAATACACCCTATTAGGAGCTTACCATGTTAAAGATTTATAAAATACGATTAGGTGCAACCCGATTAAGGGATTTGTATTTATATCTCTTAGGATCTTTTCCCTATTAAGAGAAGCCTTTTTAGAGGAATTAAAACACAAGATAATGTATCACCTTGTTAGAGGATTGACAATAAATAATTTTTAGGATCCACCTTGCTAAGGGATTTCACTGTTATAATAGTTAGAAAGAAATATATAAGATGATCTGTCAAAACTACACTACCTCTCCATAATCAAATCCTATTAAGCTCTAAAATTTATCTTCATACTATATATACTCTTCCAATTCTTGATTGTACTTTATTCCTTTATTTTCTCTATCACCAAATCCTTCTACAATTCACAATCAACTCTCTTTCTTCTTCTGCAACTTTCCAAATAAATAGATTTACTTCCACCAACTTAAAACAAACCATAGATCTAAGATATGAATGATCTAGATCACATTAGGTAAGATACAATGTATCTAATGACTTATAAAATGTTTTCCTCTAACCACGTCGGCTTACACATATATTTTACCTTGGTAGTTGAGCCATTTTAAAAAACTCATTTAACCAAAAGAAACTTTGTTATGAATCCACCTCAAATACATACCTTGATCACTGTGATGTCAAATATCTTCCAAAAATCATAGAACTATCTTAATACTTCATGAAAAAAATCACCGATCCTATTTCCACTTTGAATTCCTTCACTGATCCTCAAATCCTCATAGCCTATTCAAGAACTCTGTCTTCTTTAACTGTGCACTCTTTTAACACCACTTCTAGTCCAATAAACTAGTTATACCGGCCAACAATATGAGTCGTGATCACAAACATATTATCTTGACATTGTTGACAATCATATCCTATGAATGCTCCACCAAATACTTCACCAATTTGAGATAACATTCAAATCACTTATTGTCTGTCACTGACTCTTTTTAGTAGTTACCCAGTTTGAGTCCAGTCAAACATAACCAACTCAATTATTCATATAAAAAGTCACAATGGAAAAGTTAACATCACAACACATGACATATACTTCCACTATAATAGAAAACTCAAAAATATACTGAAACTCATTGCTCACTTACACAATAACGGGTAACATACTAGAAACACTAAGTCAACCAATTGACATCAATGACAACAAAATAAGTGATTCAGCTATGATCAAATATGTACTAATCTTTATTGGTGCAACACTTTGCAACACTAGATTAGTAATTATAACAATCTCCCCCTTTGGCATTGATGGAAACACCATGTCTCTCTATTGGAAACACTCTTATCTTCTCATCTTATGATATACCAATCCTCTTCAAAATGTTTCCACTTGTTCCTATATCTCTGATCATACATGTGCTCACTTTTTTATATTGATTCATCATCATCATATACTCCCCTTTCATCTTTATCTTTTATGTTCTTCTCTTGTTTTCATACATATTATCCCCTTATAGGAAATACATATTCTCCTCCTTTGACAACAATGCCAAATATGTCAAATCATTTAGTTATCTCTATTTACACTTGACTGATCCTTGCATGTTCTTTCCTTATCACTCAATTACAACATAATACTTGATGTAGAAGCATCCTGGGGTAGTTGGCAATCTTGTGTCACCAAAAAAATGTTTTGGGTTTATTTCTATTTTAGTAGTAAACTTGGTTGGAGATCTGAGGTGCTCGGTCACTTTGGTGGTAGTTCTCAGGTGGAAGATGTATTGCTTTACTGTTGGACTCAGTGACTAGACTCGATGGTGCTTGATGTTGCTATTTTTGAATATATTCTACTAGGGGTTAATTGCTTGATGGTAGTTGATCTATGTGTGTGACTTGGTGGTGTCTGTTCGGTGGAGTTCTACTTGGTTGTGTCTTTCACCAAGTGGTTTGGTTCTTAGTGTGCTTGTTTACCAACTAGTTGTTGGGGTTCACTGACTTGTGTTTATGGATTGGGTGGACATTGGAGATTGTATCCATGATTTGAGGGGGTCATTGGGTTTGTGTTGAGTTTCAAGGTGTGAATATTGTGGCATTGGATCTCATGTGGACCTAAATCTAGGTTGATGTGTTCTCCTATGTATTTTGTTATTATTTGTAGCTGACTGGTGCATTTAATATCTATTTATTGTATAGTGTATGGCTGAATGGGTCACTTAATTATTGTTTACAAGTCATCTTGTGGAAAGTGTGTATAAAAGAGAGTCTAGGTTGATGTTTAGGGGAATTAAAAAAAGGAAAAAGATTGATAGAGGATAGCAGAGTAAGCTAATAAGCTAAAATATTGTAAGTTGCTACAGATAGTTGTAACTAGGTAGACTTAGATTGCAAATTGATTGGTAGCTTGTGTGCACAAGTTCATATCTGGTTTCTTCCTCTTAACTATAGGGTAGATGGATAAGGTTGGATCCTCCAAAATCTTGTCAAATCTATTGATGCAATTGGCCCTAACTAAGAAGTCCTTACAACCTGACATGTTGCATGTAATTGGAATTATGAGATAATATAAAATTGATTTTGATATATCTTGTGTTGATTTGTTCTGCTATGTGGTTCTTTTTGTTGGCTGCAAGTTTGGATAGTACTTTATTGGATCCTCTAAGATTGAATGCATCAAGTGGTCTCAGATCTGGTTCATTTCTTGTGAAGCTTAGGGTTTTCAAAGATCTGGAGAGATGCCTTTGAGAAGATTGGACCCTTGGGTGATTGCAAATATTTCTAAGGAGGTGGAAGCAAGGATAACAAAAAGATTTAGATCTAAGAGGGTGAAGATGAAGAATGAAATCATAGAAGGTATCAAAAATATTTTCATGGCCAAAATTTGGGCAAAAAAACACAAACACAATTTTTTAAAATACGCTAGAGGTAGGGAACACTACCTCAAGGTAACACTTGCATGCAAAATAGTGCAAGAGATAAAACCATAACTAGAAAGGTCAAACTAGGTAGAATAGCTTTCATAGCTATCCTACATGGATCCCTAAGCTACACACATTGACAGGCATGCAAACCAAGATAGTTGACCAAAAAGTCAACCATCTCTGAAAGGCACGAAACTAAAATCCTAGGGTCTAGGGGGTTTAGGGAACACCTGGTGTGAAATTTAGGATGATCAAAGTAAGTTTTACCATGGTTGACCAAAAGTTAACTGTACATAAAATAGGTCAAAGGAAGCGATAATACCTTTAAAAAGGTCCATCACGACGATAGGGGTGGTCTAAACCTACTAATCCACAAAACACGTTTAATAGTTAAATAAGTTAAAAATAACTGGTTAATTATTTAAACTATGCTAAGGCAATAATAAAAATACTAATATAATAATGTTCAACATAAGCATTAATAAAATTTAATGAGATATTAAAAGAATACTATCTTAAATTTAATCCCTTTAAATTTAATCTAAATTAAATCAATTTAATCTAAACTAATATAATAATATTTACACAAATATAATAAAATCTATATTATAATTACATCAAATCTTGTTGTAAAAATCTAATTAAATCATAACAATTCCCCTCTAATAAGTCCACAAATGCAACTATACAATCTAACATATAAAATTTGAAATCCATAACACCTCTAATCTAAATTTTGATAAAGAAATCTATTTTAAATCATTAATTCCAAAATAAAATCTAGCTAACAATAAATAAAATCTGATTTAATAAAAATCTAACCTAACCATGATAATACATAACTATTTAAACATATAATATTAAATAAATAAAAAAATTATATTCTTCTAAAAACTCAATCTAAAATCTTAATATGCTAACCCTAACAAAATTTCTTATGTTTATCCTTTTTATCGTAAGGCCCACAGATTGGAAAAAAATCTTGGCGGTGAGACTGCATTTTCTACCACGCAGGTGGTGGAGCAAAGGGAGGGAGGTGGAGAGCTGGCGGGCGGTGGCACCATCCCCATTCTGCGTGCATAGTGGGCGACCCATGCGCAGTGTGACCCTCACCCTGTGGTGGATGGACGTGGGTTTGGGGAAGGCCGACCCTCCTTCCCCGCACTCTTCCAAAGAGGGGGCTACGGGGTAGGGCTTCGACCCTCCTCGCCGACCCCATAAAAATCTTAAAAAAACAAACACAAAAAAAATGCTCGCAGAGATTAAGTTTAAGTTTAATTCCTTCCTTTATATATATATATA
>MU225994.1:2463019-2478619 GCA_018584345.1 Thuja plicata
AAAGTTGGGGACAAAGTATGGGCATATTTGAGGAAAGAGAGGCTACCAAAAGGAAGGTACTCCAAACTACAGATGAAAAAGGTGGGACCTTGCACAATCATCTCCAAAATGGGTGAAAATGCTTATGCAATCACTCTTCCTCCCACTCTTCAAATTTCTCCAATATTTAATGTTGTAGACCTCACACCTTTTAGAGGCACAATAGGTGAAGACATACAGGGAAATGAAGACTACAATGCTGAAGATTATGTCATTAATCTTCCCCCTAGCAAGAAAGTACAACTTGAGATTATATTGGCCACCAAACTGTTAAAACAAACAAGAAAGAGGAAGTACTTTCAATACCTTGTCAAATGGAATGGTCTTCTTAAGATTGTTGCAACATGGATGACTGAAGAACATATCAAAAACCATGGCTCAACAATTCAACAATTAACCCAAAGTAGGGACTTGGGTTTTTCTTCTCCTGGGGAGTATGGTGCAGGAGCACCTTCTAAATAAACTAAGAATTAGGAGGACACAACAAGCATGTAAGTATCATCAACAAGGTCCTAATAGCACATAGGTTGTTTAGGAATAAAGAGTTTCCCTTTGAATCCAACTGTGAGACTCCAGTACCAAGATTAGACAAGATAAGCCCTTGGTCAATTGAGGGTCAAAGGATTGGAAAAACTCTTAGGTTTTAGTTTTTTTGTATTTATTTCATGTTTTTAGACCATTATGATCCATTTTGGATCACTTTTGGTCATTTACACTTCATTTTACAACATTTTGCAAAAGTTGTCAAAGTTGTCAAAATGCAACTTGACAACTTTGCATAATAATTGTAACTAAGCCCCCCAACTGCTAATTAGTTTGAAAAGTGGTTGTAAAATGTTGGGTTATGCCTTCTTATGCCCTTATAGGTGGGTAGAAGGCATCATGATGTATTTGGCAATTTTGAATCAATAAAAATCACTCATTTTCCTACAATTTTGACTATTTTTGGCTTGTACAGATTTGTATGGAATGATGGAGATCTAAAACAAATTTGAGAAGAAATCTTGGAAAAATACCTTTCAGATTATTTTGGTTTGAGGTTATAATTCATTGTGATTCAAAATTTATTGCAAATTTACTACTACAGCCTGTGGTTTTGCCTCTAATCAAGGGTTTCGAGACAAATTTGTTGATATCTGAAGATTCCACCATGGGAAATTAAAACCCTTTGGTGGAATCCTTTTAATAATGATGATATTTGATTTTATTTTAGTTTGGTACAAAAAGATGCAGATTGGAGGGAGAAACGTGATGCCCTAGGGGCACATCTCCATGTGTGACCCCCAGTTTTGTGAGGATAGCAGTAATTTAACTACCTTAAACTTTGAGCCCAGGCACCAAAATCCATATTTAAGACTTTTTGACCATTAACCATCAAATTCAAGTGGTTTTGAGGCTCTATGATAAGTTTAAAGGGTACTTCCTTTGTTAAATTGGCCTAATTGTGGCTTTTTGCAAAACAAACTTTGTAGTAGTTTGGCAGATTCTTCAAACACCCAGACCTCTGAACTTTGGGGACTTATTAAGTGTCCAAAGGGTTTTTGGAACTAGTGTTTTCTTGGGCTATTCAATTGGAAAACAAAAGGTTAAACCCCCAAAACCTCTCAGCCAGGGCTACTAGCAGTTTTGGGTTTTTATTAAGCATGTACTTGAAAACCATGTGATAAAATCTTGAAACCAGTGGGAACATCTTAGTTTGGACCCAAATAGGAAAGACCCATTCCTAGTTTCATTCCTCAGCAACATTTCCTCAATTTGTCACATTAAACCAAAAATTGCTCTTTTGGGTGTCCTAGGAGCAACTAGTGAATAGTTGTCTTCTTTGTGCTTGGGATCTTAGGGATTGAGACCCAACAAGTTGGTGGTGATTTTTACCTATAGGAAACCTTGGACATCAGAGATTGGTGATCTTTTAGAGAATTTTCTTATATCCTTACAGTGATTGTAGGGAAGAAGGTTGTATTTGGCCAAATTCCTTCATTTTGGGTGTACCCACCTGCCTCCATTGCATCAATTCCATTCTAAACTCCCTTGGAAATTCTAGGGCATGAGTTAACCATCTCTTGGCTAAGTGTTTATGTTCATCTTTTAGAACTTCATCTATGTACAATCTGTTGTAAGATGCCCTAAGCTCATGATATCCAACTTCACTTACCTTACACATATAGCATGACCTGATATCGTGGATCATAATTACCTTCGGTGGAATTGATGATAGGGCTCCAGTCAGATCACCCTTGATGGCACTCTCAAGAACTACACAGAAATTAGGAGGCACATAGGTGTCACTCCTTACTAATTAAACGTTTAGAAATTTCTTCTCCATTCTCTTTTCTGGTGTAGAGGAACTTACAGTCATTTTATCTAAAAATAGGGTTTCAAAGATTACGAACAGATTACCTCAAAAACTAACAAAAACTACACTTTCCACACAAATTTTTCCAATGGCATGCTATAGAATTCTTCAAAAAAAAAATTTTGAATTCAAGTTCACAAATGTACAATCACTCTTATGAAATTCTTAATCGCATGGTGAGAATAACTGAAATAGCTCTTTCCTTTATATAGGCTCCAACGGTCGAAAGTTAGGTCAGCATTAAATGTTCTTTCCATGGAGTGAGTGCCGAAAATTTGTCCTCAGCTGACTCATGAAATTCACTTGCCACTCGGTCATCAAACAAAACTTACTCGGCATATATCAAAAATATATTGTTGCTCGACACCTATAGTGCATTTAGAATTTACATGCTACATAACTCAAACTATGTCTTGATCCATCTTATTATATGCAGATATGGACTAATAAAAGATATGAAATACAAACACAGTTCCTTACATACCTTCTCTTGCTTAATTAGTGATGGTGGGATCACTTGATCCATTGGATTGGGTGACCTCGGCTTCAATAGCTTCACTGCTACTCAGTTCTATTTTCCTTACCCATGTCTGGTTCATCTGTGCTCTTATTTCCTCAATAATATGACTAGGTACTCTTACTTTGCAATCTTTCCTAGTATAACCTATCTTCAGATAGTTATAGAAAACTAGGCTTCCATTCATCCAACTCTTAGATTTACCTCTAAAATGTGTCTTTATGTAGTTTTTTGGAACATGTCCATACTCACCATAGTAATGATAGCTATGCCATGTGTGATAATCCCAATTGTAGGTGTTACCCTTCCTTGGTGCTTTTTCTTGTGTCTTTGATGTCCATTTTTGTTTGGCATTAGATCTGCAATCTTGTGCTCTATGTCCAAATTTTTGACAATTGTAACAATATCCATTGAATCTAGGTGTGGGAGGTCCAAACTTCATGTGCTTGATGTCCAAACTTCTTATAGTTAAAGCACTAACCATTGAACTTATATTTAGGATTGGACTTAACATTCTTGCTTCGACAGATGTTTGTTGTGTGTCCTAATTTTCCACAATGATGGCATACAAGATTGCTGTTCATTTTCCTTGCACTCATGCTTTCACCAGTCTTAGATGATTCTCCCTTCTCAATAGATGTTTGTTGTTCTATGTGGCCTAATCTAGAAGAATCTTTAGATATCCTTGATTCTTCCATCAAGTTTTCAAAATGATTCAAGGCTTCATTAGGTATGTTCAATCTTTCATTCAGTTCTTTCTCAGATCTCAATTCATTTTTCAATTAACTCTTTTCATATTTCAGATTCACAATTTCCATATCTTTCCTACTGATCTCCTGATTTGCAAGTAGTAGTTGATTCACCATGTCAACTTGATTGTTTGTCATCATTTGTACTTCATGTGTCCTTTCATCAAGTTTGACAGTCATCATTATTTTGTCTTCTTCAGCCATAGCTTTTTCATCTTCAACTTTCTTCTTTTCTTCCACTACTTCACATAGTCTTACTGTTTGCATGTCTTGTTCTCTTTTTAGATTTCTGACTTCTTCACACAATGCATTGTTCCTTTCCAGTAGATCTATAATTTTTGCATTTCTCTCAGTGGAGTTTCCATTCTAAAATAGATTTGTAGTGTCATCTTCTTGATAATGAGTATCATTCATTTGTTTGGCCAAATCTTTCCTTGCTTGTAAGGAATTCTTTAGTTCCTATCTTGCAGTTTCAAGCTGATGCCATGATAGCTAAATTTCAATCTTTTGATTCTCAATGACTTTACCAAACTTGTAAATCTCCATCTCAAGATCCGTACTCTCAAGATGATTAAAAAATTTTGTAGGAGAACTATGCTCTGATACCAATTGTTGGAAATACAATATGGGAAAGAAAGATACTAAGAGGGGGGGTCAATCATATCTTGAACTTTTATCCTTTAAAACAAAATTGATTCACAACCATGCATAAATATAATTGAACTATCAACTAGTAGCATCCATCAAAGTAAATAAATAACTCAAGACAATAGAATTTTGGTAACCTAGAAACCCAACAAGGTAAAACTGGGGTGGGGATGACACCCACAAAGATCTTCACTACTGCAGCAATAAAGTGTGCATGTTAGGGATACAAAGTTTGATCACAATATGTAATCTACCTGGTTAAAGGTCTACCCAATTAAGAGCTTTAGATAATTAAAATCTACCTTGTAAAAGGATTTAAACTTACAACAAAGTAAGCACTTGGCTAAGAGATTTAGAAAGGTCTGTTAGAACCACTCTGTTAAGAGATTTCACCTGATACACTGGTTAGAATGTTTCAAGAACTAATCCTCCATTATGCACTCTGATGTTGATAATGGATCTCCTCTTTGCAATACCTTCTCTGATCTAATAATCTAATATGTCTTTACTCTTCTGTTCACTTCTCTTTCATTCTACAAGATCTATGCTTCTTCTATCAACATAACCCTTTATGCATATCTTATGTACGCATACACCTTTTTCGTCTCTCTCTCTCTCTCTCTCTCTCTCTCTCTCTCTCTCTCTCTCTCTCTCTCTCTCTCTCTCTCTCTCACACACACACACACACACACACACACACACACACTACTATTAGGGTTTAAGAAGCAATCTTAATATACTTCACAAATATGGTGATTAGATCTAGATCAATGATCAGGATCAAATTCTTATGCCACTTAGGCATTCCAATTTTTTGATTGGCTCCATGCCATGCATTTGGATCAAATAATTAATGCATAATTAACTCTATTGAAATCATTAAATGCATGAACAAGTCAGCCCAAAATATTTTACCTTCAAGTTTGTGTCATTCCAAATATATATGTCAAAACTATGTTGCTCGGCACTTTAAAACTCTAGTGCTTGGCATGAACATGATCAACTTTTCCTTGATTGTCGAGTCACTCGACAATCACTATCTTCTCGGCAATGACTATGCCAGATTTCTCGGCCTATACTAGATAGCTTGGCTATAGTGATGACCAGCTAACTTGCCTAGTTAAATTAATAAGTGTGGAACACTAATGATCAAAAAAACATAGAGATCGACATATATATATACTACACTATAAGCAAAGAAATAATTTTGTAATGACTAGTGAAGAAAAGGCAGAATAATCTTTGTGTTAAAACAGGGAGTATATCCCAATTTTTTTGAAATTGATTTCTCCCATAGATTCTATATTTTTATCTCTACAACTTGGTGGAAATGTTTTTTGAATATAAACATTTTTTTTTAAATAATTCTCAAAATTTTCTCTTAGTATGAGATATACATAGTTTCTCTTTTTTCTTAAAGGTTAAACTACTCCTTATTAAACATGACTAAATTTTAACTTCGAATTTCCTCTCACTTAATAATCCCCCAATATTTTATATAAATTGTATGCACAAGAATATGAAAGCTTGCCCATTTAAATAAAGGAATATAAGAATAAAGTTGGAGAGTTATATTCTTAAATTCATTTTGAACTATGATTATTTTAATATGGAAAATCTAGGTTTGTTGAAAACTAAAAAAAATTTATTACAGGAAATTTAAACAAACCATTTAATAGATTCCCAAGATTCTCCTTTCTTAATTTCAAATAAAGCAAGATTACACTAACCATAGGATTTTCATACTACAATAAGGATAATTAAAATTTAGAAATGATACAAGGTTGAAAATTCCCTTATGGTCTCAATACCACATTGCAATAAAGGAATACTCAAACATTCAAAGGTTACAATGTCATACTTTCAGCTATTTCTATCTTTCTCTCAATGATAACTTGCAAGTTCATACTTCCAATAGAAACTTATGATAAGATGAGGTTGACCATGGAGGCTCACCTCCCAACCTGGGCCTTTTCAAGGCCACCCCCAAGCTTGGGGATCCAGAATGGAACAAGAGACAAATAGAAATACACAACTTTATAAAAGACACTTACAAATATAACCAATCAGTGAAAAACTCCCCATCACATGGTAGAACAAGAGGAAGGTCTCCAAGAGGCCTTCCTAAAAACAAGGGTAGTGGTAGACCTCACAGTATGAGAAATCCAAGTATACAAATAGAAACCTAAAGCCACATATGGACTTGGAATGACCATCTACACAAGATGAAGTCATAAATATACCTTCTTATGCCCCCCAAAAGTCCTTAGGCCATACTTGGCATCATGGGTATCATGAAAACCCATGTCTTTCCCTTCACACATGGGAGACTCTACACTAAACTGGGGTCATTTCCTACCACCCCCTTCAAGGTTACTCTTCCCTCCTGAGGGTGAATGTTCCTTGAAGAATCCCAAACTCAAGAAAATGCAAAACCATGAAAGTGTATTATAAAAGGAGACCAACCTTACTCCAAATCTAAAGGGGATTTGAAAGTTGAGAAGAGCTTTCCTTCCAATTTATTTTCTCCAAAAGGCTTTCTCAATTCTAAATTTGTCTCTAAGAAAAGAGAGTAGGTGAACACCCAATTCCTCCTAAAACCTTCTCTATAGAGGAAAACCTCCAACATGACCAAGATTAACCCAAAGGTGAGGTGACCCTAACAATCTCTTTCTTTCCACTTGCCTTCATTCTTCATGAATGGAGTTAAATGTAATTTGGGAAGAAAGAGGTTAACCAAAGTTACACTCCTCTTCAAATTTGCTCAAGTTTGAAAAGGAGACTTTAGGGGAGAAATAAATGAGTTTAGAGGCTCATTTATGACTAAAAATGACCCATAAACCCTAGAGTACCAAGTTGGGTAGCTAAATCTGACCTTTGTTACCTACTGGGGGCCTAAAAGTGATGACATTAATTTTTCCATTAGTACACTACAAGCATTACTGGTGGACTATAGGTATTACCGACGAACAGTGAGCAGACCCGACAGAACACAAAGGTCACAAGAAAAATGCTAAGTATGGAATTGACAAGCATCACTAGCAACACAGTTTTGAGAACAAAAATAATAAAACAAAAAAGGCATACCTGACAACTAGTTCAAGAAAGGAACACTGACGACCAAGAAAACTGACTGTCAGAACCGACAATCAGTTAAAGAACCCGCAAAAAGTGGATCTGAGTTTTACTCGATGGATAAAGTAATGTAATTCTATTTATAGATTTTTAATTTGTTTTAAATCATAAATTGAGGGTCAAGCAAGCTTTATGTAAATTTTTTAAAGTATCCTAATGGATCTAAAACATATCTAACTAAAGATCAAGATCAAGTTGTAAACCTGGGATCTAGAGTTAACTTGCAAAGCATGAATCAAGAATTGAGCCAATAACTAGTATAAATAGATGTTCAACTCAATTGTGAGTTATGAATTCATTGTTGTTGATAGCCATGAAGAGCATCTAAGGAGCAGAAGGAAGAATCAATGAAAAGTTTAGAAACTGATCACATCAGTTATCAAGAACACACAAAGGCTATCGATGAGCAAATAAAGGTATTATTCAATCATGGAAGGATGATTACTTATATGTATGAAGCTTAATAGAATCTGTTATCAGCAATTAAAGATTACATACATCATCAAATCAAAGACTTTTGTAGTTGCATTCTAACAAGTGCATCACATCTAAAATCCTTTTGTAGAAGGTGGACTTAATAGTTCTTTACAAATCTCTTAACAAAGTGCACACTTAATAGTGTTTCTAAAGCTTCAAATGAAGTAGATCTTAATAGGTCTCCACTGTAATACTCCTAATAGGGTAGGTCATCAGAAGTGACCAATTATAAGCCTTAACTAGCCCCTTCTTATCTACAAATAGTGAAGTCTTGTGGGTAACAATCCCCACCGCAATTTTTACTTCCTAACAGGATTTTTTTGTGATATCATATCTTGTGTTATGTGTTATCTATTTTCATGAATGTTTCTGTTATGGTTACATACTAAAAGAACTTATGCTATGATTTCATATGCATAAAGAAAGATGAAAAGTTAGATAAGATAATTTACAAACTGATGATTAAGGGTTAATTGGCTAACCAAGAAATTTTTTAGAGGTACTTATTCACCCCTCCCTTCTCAGTACATCATTCTAATATAATTCCAACAATTGGTATAAGAGCTAAGTCTCTTTCTTGAAAAGCTTAAAGACTTGAGAGAAAAAATTGGAGCAATGGACAAGTTCGGACTGGACATGACTATTGGGAATGAGCAGTTACAAATGCAAATAAACTATGGGCAGTACAAGGAGGCTAGAATAAAACTAAGAAAATTTCTTTATGAAAGAAAGATTATGGCAACTAGACTAAATGAGAAAGACTACAAAGAATTGGAAATAATAGATTACTTTGAAACAGCGAAACCATCAATGAGCAAATCTTTAGATGCATCAGATGAAGAAATTAAAAGTCTACAAGAGATCAATCTACATCTGACAGATCAAATCAGGATGCTGCAAATTGGTCAAAAGACTCGAATGGTGAAAATTATTGATGTCATGAATGAGGCAAGAAAAGCTAAAAATGAAGAAACACTAGCCATTGATGATAGGAGGAAAATTATAGAGAAGCTATAAGAGAAAGAATCAAAGATTCAAAGACTCACTAAGCATCACCATGAGGTTACAAACCATATAATTCTTATGAGTCAAGAAGAAAATAGATTAAATATAGAACTCATTGAAAGAATACAGATCATAGGTAAACTAAGAGAAGAGAATGAAAAATTGAAGCATGAAATCAAAGTCCATAATCAACACAAAAAATTGATCAAAAAGGCTGACGATAGCAACAAAAGGATGGATGATTTTCTTGATGGACAAAAAAGAGTCAACAACTACACAGGATTAGGGTACAATGAGAATGGTGAATCTTCTAATCAACCAGATCAGAGGAATGCTTTCACAACCCCAAGATCCAAGAAGTTTTCATGCAATCACTATGGAAAACTAGGCCACACCTCAAACATCTATAGAAGAAAAATGAAAGGTATTTCTCAAGCACAGTCTACTTTTACTGGTAATTGTTATAAATGTCAAAAGAAAGGACACAAGGCACATGAGTGTAGATCTAAAGTGACAAATCCAAAGATAAAAACCTATATGAACAAGTACTGTCCTACATGCAAGATGAATGGGCATACACATAAGGAATGCAGGAAAAACAACAAGGCATAGACACCAAAGGAAACTGATAAAAGCTACAAACCAACAAGAGTAGGTAACTCATATGTTTGGGACTATAAGACATGGGTAAATTGTATAGCATGTGGAAGGTATGGTCATATTGCTACCAACTGTATAAGAAATTGGACTAGAAGGTCAAGAGGTTGGACCAATCCAAGTATGGCATGTTTACATTGTCATAAGGTTGGACATATAATAAAAGATTGCAAAGACTGAATGAAAAACACAAGTACACATCCCAATGGAAATACCATTAATGACATCAAGAGAATGAGAAACAAGATGTGGGTAAAAGCCACAAACACTGAAGGTGCTGGAACAAGAAATGCATATGGTGCCACCTCATCCAATGGATCCAGTGACATCACCGCATCCAACTAGATTGCACAAGTAAGTATGGAACTACATTATAACAAGTTTTACTATGCATCAGCTCCATCATATATAGTTCATATTGTAATATTAGCATGAATAAAGATGTAATATATTGTTGTTTGCTAAACTATTGAAAAGCAACCATTGGTTATTGGGCACAATTTATATCAGTGAGCACACATAGAAAAGTTAGCATTACTTACCTTAATGTATTGGTCATTACACAAGCTAAGTGTAAACCGATGGATATCAGTGAATGTTGAATCAACAAAAGTTGTCTTCACAACCTCACCAAAAATCATCGGTGAAGTCTCCAAAACTACTATCTACCCCAACACTTGGCACAAACACTAGAGATGTTATGAATGTCTTTACCGATGAAATTAGTCTTCATAAACTAACAAGTTGGTAAGCATTAATGACAACTTAGGGTACAAAGAGGTTATAAAAGTCTGATAGGTAAACTCATTTTTGTACTCGTGATTTTTGAGTAGAGCAGAGCAGACCAGAGCTATTTAAGAGAAGATTGGAAAGTGACCTAGTAGAAATCATTTTGACACAAAGCATTCACATTCACAGGCAATCACAAAGAATCCATAAGTTATCATACTCACCGACTGCACTGTCTTTATTTATGAAAAGCCCTAAATTTTTGCAATGCGATGGCATTGACTTCTAGGGTTGAGAAAATTAAGGAAGATAAGAAAAAACCCTTCAAGCTTGTTAGAAGAGGCGCATGTCCTAAGCCTAAATACAAGCTACATCCTAAAATGGCTTCACAACCTGACGATTTTGGAGCATTCTCCCGAATCCCACCTAGGGTTTTACTGGTAGAGGATGTAAGGTCCTATATTCATTGCAATATCTCAGAGATTGGAGATCTAGACCTAGATAATGCTTATAGGGAATTATGTGATGATGTTGGAAAGATCAAATAAGAGCACAAACACTTGGAAGTAAAGGGACTCACAAATGCACTGCTTTTTCCCAAGGTTTTCAAAATAGAATGGATAAAAATTGTTCTTAGCAGAGTCCACAACAAGAACCTATGGCTAAACAAGCCAAAGGAAATAACAAAGGATTTTATTCACATGGTTACTAGTTATCCTACAACCAATAAACCATAGGCTCACAAACATCCATCTCTAGCAGAAGTTGAAAGACTAATTGGTGCAAAATCAGATAAAAGAGCACTAAAGGTGAACACCATTACTGACGTAGAGCTGAAATTTGGAGCATGTGTTTTTGGATACAAGATATTCTAAGAAAGCCAAATGAACAACATATCTAGCACAACTATGAGCATAGTATACAATATTATCAAATAGGGGAAGAAGATGGATCTTGCAGAGATCCTGTTACATCAATTTGAGGAGAACATGTGCACAATAAGGTCTTCAAGGAAAAACACATGTAAGTTTGGTTCCCTCATAATGTGCATATTCTTTTATTTTGAAGAATACTTTCCTTCCATTGGAAAAGTTACATGGGACACAAGCAGACCCATTACCATTTGGATACGTGAATTTATAGAATCACTAGGGACAGATTTTGACAATGTTATGCATGAGTATCTCAAAACCATAAAGGAAATGCTTCAAGCAAGAACTAGGATTCCTGATAAAATGATAGAGGAACACCATGAATAAATATGTTTCATGGTAGATACTGACTTCACATACATACATGTAGTAGTTCCAAGAAAATCATGGCTTTCAAAATTGGATTATGAAATCAAAATAGGATTAGCCAATGAGTGCATTAAGGCACTATTGAATGAACCAATAGACAAAAAAAAAACTGAGATTTGGTACCTATGAAGAGGCCAAACAGAAGATTAAATCAAATTTTGTTGTCAAGAAGGCTGTAAAATAGTCAAAAAGAATGGTAAAGAATCTGAAAAAGAATCTAAAAATATCTTCTAAAGGAGAAGAAGAAGAAGAAGGTGAGGAGGAACAATAGGGTAAGGAGGAAATCACTGAGGATTAGCTTCCCATCGATGATGCAAAAGAGAAACAAGATTCAAAGGAAGAGAAGTCTGATTCACCACCTCCTCCTCCACCAAAGAAGTCTAGAACAAGAAGTCAAATAGAAAAAGATGCAATTCCTTCTCCCATGATAAAAGGGAAAGTGTATAAGAGAAAAATAGACACTCAAAAGAAAAACAACCAGCTAGGGCACCTGCCAAAAGAAGGAAATATGTTCAGACTGATGAGGATTTAGAGTAATGGATGACCCTGACACTGTAAAACAAGAAAAGGAAATAGAAAAGGTTACATCACCCACTGAGGACATTGATGAAATATGTAAGAACATTTCTGAAGCTACATCTATTGCACATCCTAAGATTAGGAAATGATTAAGATGAGATACTGTATAATAGAATAAAATTAAAGATGCACTTATTGCTAAGATGTGCAAACACTACTATGTCCCACTACATTTCACTACCCGAGATGTACCTCAAGAAATCATAGATAAAATTTCTTCTAGATTCACTTTTGCACTTCATGAGGAGAAGAGGATAAGAGAAAGAGTGTTGGTCTCTCTTATGCCTCCTAAATCAATGAGGGAAAAAATCAATGAAGTCATGGAAAAATATACGAAAAGCTTCTCACCCAAGTTGAGAGCTTATAAATTTCTTAAAGAGAAGCTTATAGAGCTTGAAAAAGACACACATAAGATATGGAGTGAGATACTCAATCTTGATGAGGAGAGCAGTCATGAGAAGGATAAAGTCACTAAAATAGATAGCGTAATAGTTGATTTAGATAGTGAAGAGGTACAAATAACAGACCAAAAATAGACTGGCCTTATAGATGAAGACTGGCCAAAGGATGGTGAAAATGATCAAGTACCAGCAAGCCCCATCCACATCAACTTAGAGGATGAAGAAGTTACCAAGGAAGAATTGTCAATAAAAGGTAACTTAGATGTTGATATAAATGATGAATCGTGGTTAGACAACATTGTCAATACCACTACAGGACAAGACCCAATAGTAAATATTCAAAAAGATGAAGACCTCAATGTTGCAAAGGGCAATACTGATGGACAGGATACAGATATTGACAATGCAACAGTCAATACATCGACAAACATGCATATATATTAATAGATGCTATTAATATTCAGTCTAGTCAGGATAAATCATCTAAGAAAGATGATGATATACCCAAGGACATGGTACTGATGAAAACAAAGTTGCATCTAACACTCAAAAGGAAACAGATACAAAAATTAAAGATGCAACTGATGATTAGCAAGATGTATCAAAAGATCAAAACAAAGAGGCAGATGACAAAATTGATGATACATTGAGAGAGGTTGAAGAAAAAGAGAAAAGTGAAGGAGTCAAGTAGGATGAAGGGACAAAACTCAAAGAAAACATATATGTTGATACACCCTAGGCAAATGAGGAGACATCTTCACCAAACTAGTTGGTGGACTCAGAATAGATATACAAGGATGCCTCATCTTCCTGACCCTTACATACGAAATCAACACAATCTCATGCTTTACAGATGGTAGTGCATCATTTTCCACCCAGCAAAAGAAGAAGAAGAAGAAAATAGTTAAGAAATACATCTTGGCTGTCACACTAGATGAAATAATTGAAGTTCCAAACTAGGATATAACCACTTTGGACAATGACAAACTTCAAGAGTTTGGAGTGCTATGTCAAAGAAAAGCCATACAAAACAAAATGATACAAGAACATAGAGAAACAATGGCACTCAACAAGGCAAGAGACATTCTCCAACAACTTGTTCCTGAAGTTAAACTTGAAGAAAATGCTACAATTAAGGAACAAATTGTTGTTCTTACGAATGCCATCACAGAGCAAAGTATAGATGCAGAGCAGGCTATGGAAGAACAAGAAAAAAAGAAATATCAATACAAGTTAATTGATAAAATCAGCCAAGAAGTGGCATTGAACAAGGTAAACCTCTTTGAACCCACTGATGAATTAGAGCCAATGATTGCTGAAGCAATCACCTTAGTTCAAAAGATGTGCACACTTGAGAAAGTTTCCAAAGAAAATAGTGACAAACTAGCAAAGATAGATTCAAATATCACAACCAATGCACAAAGCCTAACCTCACATGTCGATTGTATAAAGGCACATCATGACATAGTCATAGAGGTGAATAGGCTAAGGAAAGAAATATGGGATGTTGAAACTCAACTCAGAGGTGAGATTATCAAACTACAGGCACACATTCTGCCTAATCTTACTATTTTACAATAGCATATTTATGATGCAAGAAATCTAATAGCAACCCCTGAGATGTTTGTAGTAGACAACATCTATGATATACGTGTAAGGATTTCACTAGAGCACATGGCTCTAGAAATGTTGAAGGAAAAATGGGAAAAGATGATGGAGGAGATCAAGTCCTCACATTCCCACCTTTTTGACAAGCTATAAGTACCTTTGCCTTTAGAATCATAAAAGGAGGAAAGGAAATGTGTATAGTTATGTACCATATATATATCAAAAGACAAAAAAAAGAGGAAAAGAAAAGTACATAAGGATATGTATATATACTTACACATATCAACATATACAAAGGGGGAGTCATTCAAATGACTAAGGAAGGGGTATACACAGGTGTACATACTAATACACTCAGTATGTTACACATCATGTTTTTGATACTAATGTCAAAGGGGGAGATTGATGACATTAATTTTTCCATTAGTACACTTAGTGAAAAATATTGACAGAGTTCACTAACAGACTACAGAGATCACCAGCGGACTACAAGCATTACTGGTGGACTACAGGTATTACCAGAAAACATCAAGCATACCCAACAGAACACAAAGGTCACAAGAAAAATTCTATGTACAGAATTGACAAGCATCACCGACGACAACAAGCATCGCCAGTGACACAGTTTTGAGAACAAAACTGACGAAACAAAAAAGGCATACTCGACGACCAAGAAAACCGACTGTCAGAACTGACAGTCACTTAAAGAACCCACAAAAAGTGGATCTGAGTTTTACATGATGGATAAAGCAATGTAATTCTATTTATAGAGTTTTAATTCGTTTTAAATCATAACTTCAGGGTCAAGCAAGATTTATGTAAATGTTTTAAAGCATCCTAATGGATCTAAAACATATCTAACTAAAGATCAAGGTCAAGTTGTAAACCTTGGATCTAGAGTTAACTTGCAAAGTGTGAATCAAGAATTGAGCCAAGAACTAGTATAAATAGATGTTCAATTCAATTGTGAGTTATGAATTCATTATTTTTGATAGCCATGAAGAGCATCTAAGGAGCAGAAGGAAGAATTCATGAAAAGTTTGGAAACAGATCACATCAGTTATCAAGAACACACAGAGGCTACTGACGAGCAGATAAAGGTATTATTCAATCATGGAAGGATGATTACTTATATGTATGAAGCTTAATAGGATCTGTTATCAGTAATTAAAGATTGCATACATCATCACATTAAAGAATTATGTATTTGTATTCTAACAAGTGCATCACATCTAAAATCCTTTTGTAGAAGGTGGACTTAATAGTTCTTTACAAATCTCTTAATAGAGTGCACACTTAATAGTGTTGCTAAAGCTTCAAACAAAGTAGATCTTAACAGGTCTCCACTGTAATACTCCTAACAGGGTAGGTCATCAAAAGTGACCAATTGTAAGCCTTA
>MU225994.1:2482714-2495522 GCA_018584345.1 Thuja plicata
TATATATATATATATATATATATGTATATATATTTATATATCATGACTAAATTTCAACTTCAAATTTCCTCTAACTTAATAAACCTACAATATTTTATATAAATTGTATGCATAGGAATATGAAATATTTTCCATTTAAATAAAGGAATATAAGCATAAAGTTGGAGATTTATATTCATTTTGAACTATGGTTATTTTAATATGGAAAATCTAGGTTTGCTGAAAACTAACAAATGCCTGTTCAAGGAAATTGAAACAAACCATTTAATAGATTCCCAAGATTCTCCTTTCTTAATTCCAAATAAATCAAGATTACACTAACCATATGATTTTCATACTACTATAAGGATAATTAAAATTTAGAAATGATACAAGGTTACAAATTCCCTTATGGTCTCAATACCACATTGCAATAAAGAAATACTCAAACATTTAAAGGTTACAATGCCATACTTTCAGCTATTTCCATCTTTCTCTCAGTGATAAATTACAAGTTCATACTTCCAATAGAAACCTATGATAAGATGAGGTTGACCATGGAGGCTCACCTCCCAACCTAGGCCTTTTCAAGGCCACCCCCGAGCTTTGAGATCCAGACTGGAACAGGAGACAAACAAACATACACAACTTTACAGAAGACACTTACAAATATAACCAGTCAATGAAAAAATCCCCATCTTATGGTAAAACAAGAGGAATAACTCCAAGAGGCCTTCCTAAAAATAGGGGTAGTGGTAGACCTCACAGTAGGAGAATGCCAAGTATAAAAATAGAAACCTCAAGCCACACATGGACTTGAAATGACCATCTACACAAGATGCAGTCATAAAATATACCTCCTTATGCCCCCCAAAAGCCCTCAAGCCATAGTTGGCATCATGGGTATCATGAAACCCTATGTCTTTCCCTCCACACATGGGAGAATCTATACTAAACTAGAGTCATTTCCTACCACCCCCTTCAAGGTTACTCTGCACTCCCAAGGGTGAGTGTGTCTTGAAGAATCCCATTCAAAATAACACAAATAAAAAATAACATAATAAAAAACCAAGAACTCAACTTGAAAATAACTTAAAATTTACATAGGACTCCATTAATGGATCAAGCTCAAGAACATGCAAAACCATGAAAGTATATTCTAAAATGAGACCAACCTTACTTTAAATCTAAAGGGGATTTGAAATTTGAGAAGAGCTTTCCTTCCAAGTTCTTTCCTCCAAAAGACTTCCTCAATTCTGAATCTGTCTCTAAGAATAGAGAGTGGGTGAACACCCAACTCCTCCTAAAACATTTCTTATATAGGAAAACCTCAAACATGACCAAGATTAACCCAAAGGTGAGGTCACCCTAACCATCCCTTTCTTCTCACTTGCCTTCATTCTCCATGAATGGAGTTAAATGCAACTTGGGAAGAAGATAGAGGTTAACCAAAATTACACTCCTCTTCACATTCGCTCAAGTTTGAAAATGAGACTTTAGGGGAGAAATAAATGAGTTTAGAGGCTCATTTATGACTTAAAATGACCCATAACCCCTAAGGTACTAAGTTGGGTAACTAAAACTGACCTCGGTTACCTTTTGAGAGCCTAAAAGGCCCTCCTAAACCACACCTAAAGTTAAGCCATAGATTTCTAAGTCAATTTGACCATCTAGAAACCTATAACCTTGGGTAGGCTTGGGTACTACACTTAGTAACCTTAGGTTAACCCTACACATAACCATGGTTCACATAAGTAGCCATGTCAATATTAATTGCAACAATTGCCAAAATTGGCATAATAAATTTAAAAAAATGACATGGCTTATTCACATTAATATTAACTAATTAAAATACACACATGAAAACCACATTTATGAATAAAAAACATATACAATGAGGTCCATGTTTCTTTATATATAAACACGACCTTGGAATGCAAAGAATTTCACATAGGCTCCAATATTGGGTCCTCAAATTACATCCATGGTCAACTATCCTGGTGTAGGAGCACCCTCAAATCCATTAAGTTCTATCACCCCAGTGGATATACAATCAATGTTCAAGGGTAAGATTACTAATTGGATCTAGGATCATTTTTTTTAATAAGTCCTACTTGTAAGACAAGGAGACACTAGGTATTGTTATAAGCCTAAGTTGTCTACCTTAGTCAAATTTGGACTAATATTGGGTAGGATGGTTTAGAATAGTCTAGGACACTTAAAGAAGGTTAAAAATGTTCAAATAACCTCTTTAAGGTATTATTAGAGTCTAGGATTCAAACTATGCAAGGATTATCATAATTGACAACTTTTGTCAAAAGTTGTCAATGTTGCATAATGCAACTTTTGGTTGAAACTTCACAAATTTTGAATCCGAACGTTCAAAAAAACCTTTGTCAGTTGGAACTATTTGGGAAATGTATTTTAAGGTTGAAAAATCTTACTCCAAGATTGGAGTGAATCTATTGTAGAATTTCATCTTTCTGATCAATAAAATCAACCGATTTCTCTATATTTTCGATTGTATACTAAGTTGTATGGATTGGTATGGATCCCAATGCACCACTAAAGGAAAAAAAAAAGTTGGCATGGATTCTTACTTAAAATTTTCATCTATTTTTCAGTCTTGAAGTGCAAGGATCAAAAGATAGAGAATTTTTATTGCCACTGGTCACAGAGAGGCCCTACCTAGGGTTTCAAGAGGAAAATCCTCTTCCCAAGAGATTCCACCATGGGAAAACCCTAAGCCTTGGTGAAAAGAAGGGATTGAGGATGTGTTATAATATTTATGTGGTCTCACATTAGGAGGAGGTTGATGGAGAAATGAATGATTAAACCCTCTGGATAGACATCTCAATGTGACCGTCCAGAGTTTGGTATTTGATGCACAACTCAGCCCAGGGGTGAAATGAAGACTTGAAACCAAGGATTTAGAGATTTCTAGTGATCCTACACATGTTACAATAGTTTTTGTGAGGAATTGGAACCATTTTAAGACACTTTCTTTGTAAATGGAGACCTAATTGTCAATTAAGCCTAGGAGAGATTTGTGTCCTCAAGGAGTTGGGTGATTGGTCATAACTCCTAGCTTGGGGGATATTGAGGGAGAGTGTTTTGGAATATCTGAGGGTGATTGAGACTTAGTTTGGTGGACTTCCAAGTAAGTTTCAAATTGAAATCCATTTTTGTTCCTTGTATCCCTTTGTAGTCTTTGATAACTTGAATGTGTCTTGTGAGTGAATCGGTGTGGGATTTGTCTTTCATAATATCTAAAAAAAGTGTATAGCCTTTGTGGAACACTATTCCATCCCTTAAATTGTGGTTTCTATTTGTGGCTCAATAGTGACCTAAGGGTATTGAGGACTAGTGAAAGGATCTAGTCTTGTATGTGTGGGTTTTGGGAACTCTGTAAGAGCCCTAGATTGTGTGGTTGTTGGGTAAGGTCTTGAACTTTTTTGTGATCTTTTCACATAGTTTGAAGCTTTGCTCCATATCCCTACACACTCATTGAATATAATAGTAGGTAAAAAACAACATGATATGAGAGCATAATGATACATCAATAATACATGGCATAAGAACTATATTTGTATTTGAATTTAAATAAATATATCATTAGTTTCCTAAACCAAATTATATCACAATTACCTCTACACAATAAATCTCATATATGACATCATCATAAATTGAAACTGAATTAGAACATATAGTATCTTGAGTGTACCCTGATTACATAATTAGGTACTAAATATATAACATAGGATTCTACAGATCCTCAAAAACATAAGAGTCTCAATAGGTCAAAGTATGTCTAGACATAATATCACTGAAAGAATGCAAAATAAAGCAGTAAAATATGGACTGTCTAAGGTAGGTCTCACAAATATTGGATTGCATAGAGGTCTAAAAATGAATCATGGTTATGAAGAAGCTGTTGAAAATTTTGAGATTGTTAGATCTAGTGGAGATGACAGAGCCGATCAGATAGAAATATTTGGAGGAGATAGATATGGGTGATCCCACAAAATTGTGTCCCACTTTTTGGCCAACTTTGACACTGAAATGAACATTCTAAAAAAAAAACTTCACTTTTGAACACCTATTGTCTTAAAACTATTAAGAATTTGAAGATGATGTAAACTATTTACTTTTAGCATTTTGTTTCTAGATTATAAACATATTTTTTTAAAAAAAATTGAAATTTATTTCTATCCATTTTTCCTTCTTCAAAAATTGTTTGTGTGAAAAATCAACATCTTTTAGTAGTGACACTCACTTTTGATCAACATAACTTTTTTTATAAAAATGATAAGAATGTAATTATTTTTAATTTAGGTTTGTAGCACCAATATCTAGATAATCCATATGGTTTCATTCAATTTGGTTGAATATTTTATATTTTATTGAGTTATGAAGTGACATTAACTATAATTTGGACATAGGTTCATTTGGATCACTCTAACTCTACCTCTATTTATCAAAATTCATTTATTCTTTTTTTGCAAGAAAGGTAACGTAAATACCTATTTCCTAGATATTTTTTATAATTTTTTTTGTCTAATCTACTATTTTTTCAGAAGCATCAAACAAAGAAGTCGCCAACCTATGTTTAGTAAAACTTAAAAAGAAAAGTCTTAATAAACTCATAATATATAAAATTCATAGTCATTAGAAATATTTCTCTGAGTAATATCATCCTATATTTGGGTTTCTCAAAGAATTTATTTGATCCCATAAAAAGTTAATGTCAAAGTGAATTTTTGTCAGCATTTTGATGGGTGCAAAGGAGACTCGATTATAGGTGTGAGTGAGGAGTAGAGAGATTATACCCAAGGGATTTTGATCCATGAGGCTTGTATCTAACAATTTTCAATTTACTCCTTCAAATGGGAGCTCTCAAGACTTAAATCATCATATTTATAAAAATGTGCAATTTCAGCAAAAACTAGGATGTTCAAAAAAGTGGGACACACTATTGTGGGACCACCCATATGATTGGTTGTAGAGATCTAGATCTCGGTTGAGTACAAGTTACTGAATGGAGGTTTCTAATTTCTTAGGTACATTGAGACCCTGGGATCTAATTGATTGGATCAGTGAGTTAGAAGACTACTTTGAGCTGGAAGACATTGAAGATCCACTTAGAGTAAGGTTGGCACATACTAAGTTGAAGGGGCATGCCACTTTATGGTGGAAAGGTTCATAGAGGGACATAGAAGACAAAGGTGAGATGAAGATCAATCAGTGGAGGTTAATGGTGGAAAAGCTAAAGGATAAGTTAATTCCCACTAACTATGAACATGAATTATTTAAGAAGTTGTAGAATCTGAAACAGAAGGAGATGACTGTGGAAGATTATACCAAGGAGTTCTACAAGATGACTATTTATTCTAGACATAGAGAACTTTCTAAAGAAAAGGAGGCAAGGTATGTTAATCATTTGAAATTAAATATCCAAGATGAGATTGGTATGTTGAAGATTGAATCTATAGAGGATGCTTATCATTATGCATTGAAGGAAAAAGATAAGTTGAAGAGGAGACATTATGGTAATTCCTAATGGAAAGAGAAGCCAGAATAGTCGGTAAAAGATAAACCAAAAGTTGAAGATGAACCAAAACCTATTGAACCAAGGCAAAGGACAGGTAGAGGTGTGTTAAGAGGTACTTTTTAAAACTATTGTAAAGAAGGAAATCAGTCATTTGAATGTCCCCATGCAGATAAGAAAGCTGGTAGTCACCAAAATGCTGTGTTGAATGAGGTTGCTGAGAATGAACCTAAGGTTGAGGGTATGAATATTTTTCTTAGAATAACTTTGTTGGCCTCGAAGCAAGCTAATTCTTGTTAGAGGAAGAACTTGTTTAGGACTATGTACAATTTTGGTGGTAAATGTTGTAAATTTAATGTTAATGGAGGGAGTACTGACAACCTAGTTGTTGAAGAAATGATTCAAACTTGGTTTGAAAAGGTTGAGGCATCTTTTCCTTATCGGTGATGGGGACCTCCTCTCCTAGATCCTTCTAGCTCTCTCTAATACCTTCTCCTAGTATTCTTTAGGGTCTCTATATCTACCCTAATTACAGGATTCTTCTCTGATCTTCTACCTCACCAAGAGCTCTCCAACAACTTCAATCTCTTCAATAAACCCTTCTCCATAGCCTTAATCCTTCATGGCTTCACTAATCCCTCTACCATTCTAATGGTTTCAACTTGTTTTAGATTGGTTCCCTAACTCCTATTAGGTCTAATCCAACCTCTATGTATCCAATTTTGTGAATCTTTTACCCTTTTTCCAATCGGGTTCCAAATGACTAGTCTTTTAGGCCTTGTAGCCTTTTTGGGCCTATTAGCCCTCCTAATCACTGAAAAGGTGATTTTTCTCCTAAAAACCCTTAACACCCCTAGAAAAAAATTACATATTATTTGTGGGTTTTTCCTCCCCTTTAATATTTTCTAGGTCTCTAATTCCAATCTTGTTTGTACAATGGACTTTCACTAAACCCTTAAAAATAAGGGTTTCTAGGGCATGCTGGCTTGTTAGGTTTCTTGAACTTATTCCACCGATATAACGAGGTCCTAAAAAATCCTCCTTCCATAAAATGGTCTACACCTCATGCCCCCACACTCCACTATCACTAATTGACACATACCAATCAAATGGAAATCATCATTGTTGTTGCACTACTTAGTCACCCTAGCGAGAATAGCTAGTACTTGCCTAGGGCCTGAAAGTTCTCAAGCTTCCCCTACACACACACACTCCACAAGAAATATCTACAAATTATATACAATGATTTAATTTATTTCAAGTGGTCATGGAGTTGGAACCATGGTAACACCAAGAAAAACCATCTTTTACATGACTGGACCAAAACTAGCCAGTGAACTCATAGAATCCAAAGATTTAAACAAAAGCTAACCAAAAAGAACAATTAACTAATATAATTCTGCAAATAACTAAGAAATTACATTTCAAACACTCTCCATTTTTTCATTCAATCCATTCAGTCCATAAAAGTGATGGATGATGGCTCTGTAGCTTAATTATACTGCAAATTGCTTCTTCCCAAACACCAGTCCGTACAGTATGAAATATAACTTTTAGATTAGGGTTGAAATAACCTTATATACTTCAATTCCACCTATCTAGACCCTCTGGTTGGGATTTGTGCATCATAAGAGCTGATTCCTAAAATCTAGGAAATGTTGTCATGACAACTTTTAAAAGTTGTAATGACAACTTTGACAACTTTTGTCAAAATAACACTTTCTCAACTTTGAGGGTCCAAATTGGTTCCAAACCTTACCAAATGACCTCAAATGACTAAATAAAATTAAAAACTTAAAAATATTCCCCCTTTGGAACTTTGTTCAACCCTTTGACTTTTGGTTGACTTCTAGGTTCTAGACCTATAGAATCAACTAGACTCAACAACACTCAAACCCTAATCTTTCCTAACTCTAATCACACCTTAAAAACACACTAGGGACTTTATAGATTAGTACTTATTAAAGGATGGTTGGACAAACCAACCTACAAGCCAAAATGTCTAAAGATTTTCCTAAAGACCTTAGGGTGCTCCTGCACCATCCTCCCCCTGCAACAAGAAAGTTAAGATACCAGTGGTGTTAGGAACTCCTCACTAATTCCATGCTTCTTGAAGTCACTCTCAGCTATCCAAGTGGCTTGTGACTCTAGTTGCTACCTCCACTTCACTAGATGCTCCATATAGACTTTGTGTCTTGTCTTCTTCTTTACTCTTGAATCCAATATCTTTTCCAATTGTGGCTTGACTTGTTCCAAAGTCTTGAACTCTCCCATATCCTTATGCACCTCTATACTATACTACAACTCATCCATATCTGGCCCCCTATACTTGATCAAATCCTTCACATTGAAGATTGGAGAGATTGACATCTCTGTGGGAAACTCCACCTTATAAGCATTAGGTCCATACTTAGCCAATATCTTTCAAGGTCCAATTATTTTCATCTGTATCTTACTAGGTATCCCCTTTTGTAGTCTTTCCTTATTCAATAAAACCATTACTAACTCACCCAATTCAAATTGCAAATCTCTTCTTCCCTCATCTCTTTTGCCTTCAATTTCTGATTGGCCTCCATTAAGGTATTTTGCACTTGTTCATGAACTTCCTTCATTGATTGTGCGAAGTCATCAGCATGTCCACTAACTCCCTCATATCCTTTGAGGTCTCTAAGATCCATCACACC
This sequence comes from Thuja plicata, assembly GCA_018584345.1. Classification (NCBI taxonomy): domain Eukaryota; kingdom Viridiplantae; phylum Streptophyta; class Pinopsida; order Cupressales; family Cupressaceae; genus Thuja; species Thuja plicata. The sequence goes on from MU225994.1 coordinate 2,490,926, forward strand.
CCTTGGATGTGCCCCATAAAAAATCTCAAATGGAATTTTCCTTGTAGTCCTATTTGTGATATCATTATAGGAAAATTCTACCTATGGAATAACTTGCTCCCGTCCTTGTCCATATTCATTTTTCAGACATCTAAGAAAGTTCCCAAGAACTCTATTGATTACTTTAGTTTGCTCATCCATTTGAGGATGATAGGCAGATCCATGAGATAAGTTTTTACCTAGTCTCTTCCATAGGGTCTTCCAAAAGTGCCCCATTAACTTCACATCCCTGTCTGCAACAATGCTCATTGGTAGACCATGAATCCTCACTATTTCCTTGAAGAACAGGTAGGCAATATGGTTGGCATCATGTGTTGTTTTTCATGGTATGAAGTGGCTCATTTTACTAAACCTGTCTACAACTACAAACACACTGTCTAGACTAGTTGGAGTCTTAGGTAACCCCACTATGAAGTCCATACTTATGCATTCCCAAGGTCTACTTGGGATTGGTAATGGCTGGTAAAGTCTTGCATTTGATGAAGTGCCTTTATCCTTTTGACATATGCCACACTGCTCAACATATCTTCTCACTTCCTTCTGCATCTTTGGCCACTAGTAGAATCTTTCCACCAATTCCATTGTCTTATTTAGTCCAAAGTGTTCACTTAGGCTCCCATTATGTTTCTCCTGAATTAGGTTCTCCCTCATTGAGCCTTTTGGAACAAAAATTTGATTGCCTTTGAATGGAAAACCATTCTACAATGTATACTCTGCAAACTCACTATGAAAGTGATTCTCAAAATCTTTGCACACTTTGTAAATCTTTGAGACATCTGAATCTCCCTCATATAGGTCTTTAACTATACTTTTCAATTGAATCTCTTGAATGGTGAGTAGTTTCCTACTAAGGGCATCTGCAACTTTTTTTGCACCCCCTTCTTATGTTTTATTGTGAAGTTATATGACTGTAGGAACTCCATCCATTTTATGTGTCTCAAGCTAAGCTTGTCTTGAGTGTTTATGTAACTCAATGCTTGGTTATTTGTAAAGAAAAAAAACTCTTTAGGCAATGGATAATTCCTCCACTTCTTTAAGGCTTGCACAAGAGAATATAGCTCCAAGTCATAGGAAGAGTACCTAGACATAGCCTCATTTAGTCTTTCACTTAGGATAGCTCCTACTGCAATGTTTCTTTCATCACACTCCACAATGAATGGTTTGTCAAAGCTAGGTAACAACAATATAGGTTGAGTAGCTACTTCTCTTTTCCACCTTTCAAACCCCTCATTAGCTACCTTAGTCCATATGAATTTAGGCTTCAATCCTCCTTTGATAGTCTTTAGGAATGGAGCACAAATCTCAACGAATCTCCTAATGAACTTCCTATAGAATTGGGCTAACCCATGGAAGCTCCTAACTTTAGTCCCTATCTTAGGAGTAGGATAGTTCAATATAGCCTCTACTTTCTCTTTATTCATTTTCAAATCACCCTTGGAAACTACAAAGCCAAGGTAGACTAACTCTTCCTTCATGAACTCACTCTTCTCAAGGTTTAGGGTGAGTTTCTCCTCTTGCAACTTCTTCAACACTAACTCCAAGTGTTTCATATGATCCTTACTGAATATGAGGATGTCATCTAAATAGACAACTACAAAAACTCCTATATAGTCCTTTAATACCTCATTCATCACCCTCATAAAGGTACTTGGTGCATTGGTAAGCCCAAAGGGCATAACTAAACATTCATACAACCCCTCCATAGTCTTAAATGCAGACTTCCACTCATCACCTTCTTTCATCCTAATTTTATAGTACCCAATATTCAAGTCAATTTTAGAGAAGTACTTAGCACCGCCCAAGAAATCCATCAAGTCTTCTATTCTAGCAATTGGAAATCTATACCTGATAGTTATCCTATTTATTGCCCTAGCATTACTACACATCCTCCATTTACCTCCCTTCTTAGGAGGAAATACCACTAGGATAGCACAAGGGCTGATATTTTCCTAATCAGTCCTTGATCCAACAAATCTTGCACCTGTCTGGCTATCTCCTTGTTTTATTCTAGTGTCATCTTGTATGTATCTTTGTTTGGCAAGGATGCTCCTGGTATGAAATCAATTTGATGACTTATCTCCCTCTTTGGTGGTAGTGAATCTAGTGTACCTTCACATATTACATCCTTGAACTAGTCCAATAGTTCTCTCACTTCTTTTGGCATAGGTTCTTTCTTATGAGTCTCCTCCTCCTTTGGATTTAGAAAAATTGCATAGCCAACTTCTTCATCTTTCATATCCCTTAGGAATTATTTTCCATTCATCAACATGGCACTGGATTATGCCTTCTCCACTATGTCCTCTTCTATTAAAGACTGTATTTTGAAATTTACCCCATTTTTCTTGAAGGAGTACTTGTTATCCTTCCCATTATGGACAACTTCTTTGTCATACTGCCATGGTCTACCAAGCAATAGATGGAAAGCATCCATTGGCAACACATCACATAGTATCCTATCTTGATACTTTCCAATGACAAATTCTACCCACACTTGTTCATTCACCAAGATGTTTTGACCCTTATTCAACCATGTAACTTTATAAGGACACATGTGGGATTTTGGTGAGCTTCAACTTCTCTACTACCTCCTCAGATTTAACATTATCTATTAACCTTGAATCAATGATTACCTTGTACACCTTTCCCAATATCTTGCACTTTACTCTGAAAAGAGCCCTCCTCTACTTGTTCTCATCTTTGGTGGGTGTCTTGATCAATATTCTTCCCAACATAAGGTGTTCTCCTTTCTCTGAATCTAGGCTCACCTCTGATTGTGTAGAGCAATCTTCTTCTTGGACATAAGCTATATTATTTTCCCCTTATGAGGATGTTGGTTTATATGGACACCTATAAGAAGGATGCCCCAACTGTCCACAATTGTAGCATTTCTTAGAAGAAAAGTGAGAGCTTCTAACAAAACCTCTTGATCTTCCTCTGCTACTATTATAATAACTTCTTCCTCTATTATTGTATCCACCCCTACTGCTTGTTTCTTGTCCTTTCTCTAAATATCTAGAGTCACTTTGTCCTCTAATTTCACTACCTCTGCCACTTGAACCTCCTCTTTGGCCACCTCTGTTGTCTCTACCCCTTCCTCTACCTTTGGACCAAGAATCTTGTCTCTTCTTGAGTTTCTCTTCCACTTTCAAAGCCATTTGAAAAAAATATGAATGGAAGTTAGGGTAAAGAGACTAAGTTACTCTTGAATGTTCCACCTTCATCCATTAAGGTATCTTGCAACTTTGATACTCTATGTCTCTTGGATTCTTGATCTAAGACAAAGTTTGTGAAATTCTTCAGTATAGGCTGGCACATCTAGGTCTTTTTGCCTACGGTTCTGCCTCTTCTTATGTAGTTGAATGTCATAATCTTCTGGAAGGTAATTCTCCTTCACCTTTGCAACCATTGTCTTCCAATTTTCTATGGGCTTCTTGCCCTCTTTCTCTCTTTCTTCCTACAATAACTTCCACCATGTGAGTTCTTATCCTCTTATCCTTAACTTGGCTATCTTCACCTTTTGTGCTTCTATAATCCCATAACACTCAAAGTGATTCTCCATCCCTTCAAGCCATTCCATAACATTTTGTATCCATCTTACTAGAGAATATTGGTATTCCTTCTAGAGCATTTCCACTCAATGCCTTGAGCACCTTGAGGAATGGTTCCTCATCTAAACGAGGGTCAAGCTTTGGTTCTACCTCCTTTTTGATTGGTTTCTTTCCTTTATATATTCCTTCATGCATTTATTCTCTCAACTTGCTAACAGTCTCTACCACCTCTACCATCTTGATCTTCATTTCCTCCATTGCTTCTTCAAGAATCCTATTCTTGATTTGTTTCTCTGATAAATCCCTGGCCAACTATGCATTGGTCACCATGATGTTCTCACCTATGGATTCAGTCCACTCTGACATACACTAATCCACTCCCAAGCCTTTCTGATGAAGGGTGCTCCCCTTAATACCACAAACACATAACAGAAACAGAGAAATAACAACAATTTGCAAGAACAGAAAATGGGCTTCTTATTATCTCCACAAATGTGGAATTACAAAATTTTAGAATTACAATATGCAAAGCCACATGGGCATTTTACTTACAATCTTATGTAGGACAAAGCCTCGAATTATTACTCTGATCCACCCAGAATTTCCCTAGACAACACTACGGGCCTTATTTATATAGGCAATTTCCACCGCCTGAGAAGGTTCCAGAAATCTAGCCATTAAGGCCGACTACCCTTAACATTTAATTATTTTTCACTTTTATTACAAAAAGGGTCGGCTTTGAATATTTACAAAATATGAGATTAGGTAGCCCAACTTCTGGAAACCATAACTTTTGAACCGTAGCTCCGTTTGGCTATTATGACCACTTTTTGGAAATGGGAGATCGCGATCTACAGTGCCTAACTCGCGAAGCGCCAGTCAGCTGGGGGTTCGACCTCGATCCAGAGCCTCTAAGGTCCTAAAAATTGAGCTCAAAGATTTTGCACCCTAAAATCTCAACAGTAAATCCTTAATAACTTCGCCAATACAGATGATCTGGCAATGAAATT
>MU225994.1:2500883-2549918 GCA_018584345.1 Thuja plicata
AAATGACCAACTTACTAAAAATAGTAAGTTTCCAAATATAGCAAATTTGTACAAAATAGCCCTTATTGAATAGAAAAACACATATTTTTGGGTGATGCAAGATTGCCCTTACACCCAGGATGCTCCTTCATCACTTTCAATGGCTCCGATACCAATTTGATGGGGAGCTCCTCTCCTAGAGCCTTCTATCTCTCTCTAAGACCTTCTCCTGGTCTTCTTTAGGGTCTCTATCTCTACCCTAATTAGAGGATTCTTCTCTGATCCTCTACCTCACCAAGATCTCTCCACCAACTTCAAACTCTTTAATAAACCCTTCTCCATAGCCTTACTCCTTCATGGCTTCACTAACCCCTCTACCATTCCAATGGTTTTAAATTATTGTGGATTGGTTCCCTAACTCCTATTAGGTCTAATCCAACCTCTATGGATCCAATTTTGTGAATCTTTTACCCATTTTCCAATCAGTTCCAAATGACTAGTCATTTAGGCCTTATAGCCTTTTTAGGCATATTAGCCCTCCTAATCACCGAAAAGGTTATTTTTCTCCTAAAAACCCTTAACACCCCTAGAAAAAAAAAAATATTCTTTGTAGGTTTTTCCTCCCCTTTAAGATTTTTTAGGTCTTTGATTCTAATCTTGTTCGTACAGTGGACTTTCACCAAACCCCTAAAAATAAGGGTTTCTAGGGCATGCTAGTTGGTTAGGTATCTTTAACTTCCTCCACCAATATAATGAGCTCCTCTAAACTCCTACTTCCATAAAATGGTCTTAACCTCATTCCCCTACACTCCACTATCACTGATTGGCACATACCAATCAACTGGCAATCATAATTGTTGTTGCACTACTCAGTAACCCTAGCTAGAATAGCTAGTACTTGCCTAGGGCCTGATAGTTCTCAAGCTTCCCTTGCACACACACAAACACACTCCAAAAGCCATATATACAAATTATATGCAAGGATTTAATGGATTCCAAGTGGTCATGGAGTTTGAATCATGGTAACACCAAGAAAAGCCATCTTTTACATGACTGGAGCAAAACTGGCTAGTGAACTCACAAAATCCAAAGATTTAAAGAAAAGCTAACCAGAAAGAAAAATTAACTAATATAATACCAAAAATAAATAATAAATTACATTTCAAACACTATTCATGCTTTCATTCAATCCATTCAATCCATAAAAGTGATGGATGATGGCTCTGTAGCTTAATTACACTGTAAATTGCTTCTTTTCAAACACCAGTCCATACAATATGAAATCTAACTATTAGATTAGGGTTGAAATAACCTTATATAAATCCATCCCACCTATCTAGACCCTCTGGTTTGGATTTGGGCATCATAAGAGCCAATTCCTAAAATCTAGGAAATGTTGTCATGACAACTTTAAAAAGTTGTCATGACAACTTTGACAAGTTTTGTCAAAATAACACTTTCTCAACTTTGAGGGTCCTAATTGGTTCCAAAACTTACCAAATGACCTCAAATGACTAAATAACATTAAAAACTTAAAAATATTCCCACTTTGGAACTTTGGTCAACCCTTTGACTTTTGGTTGACTTCTAGGTTCTAGACCCCCAAAATCAACTAAACTCAACAACACTCAAACCCTAATCTTTCCTAACACTAATCACACTTTCAAAACACACTAGGGAATTTTTAGATTAGTCCTTATTCAAGGATGGTTTTCCAAACCAGCCTAGAAGCCAAAATGTCTAAAACTCTTCCTAAAGACCTTAGGGTGCTCCTGCACCAATCAGATAAGTTGGTTATAAGATAACCATGCAGTAGAAGTGAAGGAGTAGTGCATGTTGAGTTTTTACATTGGTTCTTATGTAGATGAAGTATTATGTGGCACTGTGGAGATTATTTATTGTCATTTTTTACTTGGGAGACCTTGTTAGTATGATAGAGAGGCTATTCATGACTGTAAAATAAATTCCTTTACTATACTGAAGGATGGGAAGAAGTCTATTTTGATTCCTTTGAAGGATTTAAGACTGGGAGGAGGAACTTGAGCATTGGTAGTAGATATGAAATGGTTGTGTGGATGGTGCAGGCATGAGTGTGTAGAAATATGAAGATAATCAACAAGTACTAGTGGTAAAAGGAAGTAGAAGAAGAACTGAGGGAAGAGTGTGTCAGTTGAGGACTTGGAAGATATGTTTATCAAGAACCATTTTGGGATCTATGTGTTGAATCCCAACAGATGTTTATCCAGCTTTTGAGAACATATTTTTTCACACCTGGAGTGTGTGATGCAGGAGAATCCTGGGGTAGTTGGTGATCCTGTGTCACCAAAAACATGGTTTGGTTTGATTTATATTTTAGTTGTTAACCTGGTTGGAGATATGAGGTGCTTGGGTACTTTGGTGGTAGTTCTCAGGTGGAAGATGTATTGCTTCAATGTTGGACTCAGTGGTGATCGGTGTTGTTATTTTTAGTGATATTCTACTCAGGATACACTGCTTAGTGGTATTTTCTCAATGTGTGTAGCTCAGTGGTGTCTTTCTTGGTAGCATATTAGTCAGTAGTATCTATTCAGTGGAGTTTTTCTTGGTTGTGTCTTTCACCAAGTGGTCTAGCTCTCAATGTACTTATTTACCGACTGGCTGTTGGGGTTCACTGACTTGTGTTTATGGATTAGGAAGACATTGGAGATTGCATCCATGATTTGAGGGGGTCATTGAGATCATGTTGAGTTTTGAGGCATGAATATATGTGGCATTAGATCTTGTGTGGACCTAAATTTGAGTTGATGTGTTCTCCTATGTATTTTGTTATTATTTATAGCTGACTGGTGCATTTAATATATGTTCATTATAGAGTGTATGGCTGACTTGGTCATTTAATTATTGTTTACAAGCCAACTTGTGGAAAGTGTGTATAAAAGAGAGTCTAGGTTGATGTTTAGGGGAACAAAAAAATAAGGAAAAAGATTGATAGAGAATAGAAGAGTGAGCTTAAAAGATGAAAGATTATAAGTTGTTGTAGATAGTTGTAAGTGGGTTGATAGAGATTGCAGATTACTTGGTGGATTGTGTGCACAAGTTTAGATCTGGTATCTTCCACTTAGCTATAGGGTAGATGGATAAGGTTTAATCTTGCATTGAATCCATTGATATAATTTTCCCTAACCGGGAAGGCCTTATAGCCCGACATGTTGCATGTAATTGGAATTCTGAAATAATATAAAGTTGATTTTGATATATCTTGTGTTGATTTGTTCAACTATGTGGTTCTTGTTGTTGGTTGCAAGTTTGGAAAATCCTTTATTGGATCCTTCGTGCTTGACTGCATCAATACTTAAGACTTCTCCCCATGGAGTAGTCCACCACTACATCAACTCATACATATGATATTATGATAAATACATATGAATTGATGCCATCAACATCATCCTCTAATTAACTTCAGATAGGGGAATAAACCCTAATCTACCTCTGAGATACTCAAAGGTATCCTTTCATAATAGATTGGTAAATATATCAGCAATTTGTTCTTTAGTAGGCAAATAGTCAAGCCTTACCTCCTTCTCTTGTACCTGTTCTGTTAGAAAGTGATATTTTATTGCAATGTGCTTTGTCTTTGAGTCGATCATTAGATTCTTGGAAATATTTATTGCCCTAGTATTATCAAAAGAGATAACAATTGGTTTTGTGACCTTCATATGAATTCCCTCAAGAATCTACTTTATCCATACCACTTGTTGATAGTTGAGAGAAGAAACAACATACTCTACCTCTGCTGTAGATTGAGAAATACAATTTTTCTTTTTACTAGTCCAAGAGACTAATATCTAACCAATAAATAATGCTCCACCACTTGTTCTCTTCCTACCAATAATGTTTCCTACCCAATCTGCATCAGTAAACACATTCAAATAAAAATTTCCATCCTTACCATACCATAGGCCATAATCTTAAGTTCCTTTGAGATATCTGAATATCCTCTTTACTGCAACCAAATGTGAGTCCTTTGGGTTTGATGAAAACCTTGCAACAATACCATTAACATGTGCAATATCTGGTTTGTTGTGCACAACATACTAAAATTTACCGATCATGGATCTATAAAGAGTTTCATCTACATATTTTGATTCATCCTTAGATAATTTGCAGCCTGTGACCATAGGTGTTTCCGTTGGTTTTGAGTCTTTCATGCCAAAATTTTTCAAAATCTCCTTCACATACTTTGATTGACTAACGTATATCCCTTTCTTTATCTACTGTAGTTGAATTCCAATGAAGACTTTAATTTACCCTATCATGAAAATTTCAAATTCCTTCCTCATTTATTTTTTAAATGACCTTCTAAATGCTTCATTTCCACAAAATATTATGTCATCAACAAAAATTTCAGTAATCAATGTTATGTCTTCACTTTCAAATTTTAGATATAAATTGCAATTGTCACTAGTTCTTATGAAACCAATCTGAATAATTTATGCATGTATCCTTTCATACCATGCTCTTGGATATTTCTTCAATCCATACAATTATTTATGCAATTTACATACTATGTCTTTACCTTTTTCAGTTGCAAATCCTTCAGGTTGATCAATGTATACTTCTTCTATCACACCATTCAAAAAAGTACATTTTAAATCCATTTGATAGACCTTAAAACCTTTATAAGAAGCATATGGAAAAATTATCCTTACACCTTGAAGTCTATAAATAGGTGTAAAGATCTCACCATATTCTAGTCCTTATTCTTGTGCATACCCTTTGTAAACAAGCCTTTCCTTGTTTTCGATCACTTCTCCTTTCTCATTTAGCTTAGTCGTGAAAATCCATTTAGTACCTATAAAATTTTGGTCAATAGGTCTAGGTAGTAAAGGCTATGTATTATTCTTCTCTATTTGATCTAATTATTCTTTCATATCCTTAACCCAATCATCATTTCCCAAAGCATCTTTAACAGATTTAGGTTCTAATTCATATAGTGGAAAAGTGCTTTCCTTCACTTAACTTCTTGTCATCACTCCAACATATTTATCTCCAAGAATACGATCTTCTATGTGATTAAGTTTCACATACCTGGGGGGTACTAGTTCTATTTTTTTATTACCTATGTCATCATTCACTATTTGTACATCATTCATCACTTTAGTCACCTATGGTAATGTATCAGGCTCCACCGGTTGAACATAAAAAAAACCTGTAAAAGTCTTCCAATTCTTTCTTGCTATCTTCCTCATTTTTCTTAGAAAATTCATCAATTCTAAAATTAACAGTTTCAACCATCTTTTTTATATGCTTGTTCAAACACTTATAATATTTAATTCTAGTAGAATACCCTAGAATTATCTCTTCATCACTCTTAGAGTCAAATTTACCATTTTGATCATCCTTCTTTATGTAACATTTGCTTCCAAAGTTTTTGAAATAATTGACACTAGGAGTATGACCATACCACAACTCATAAGGTGTTTTGTTTATACCTTATTAAGTTGTACCTGGTTCAAAGTATAAATAACATTACTTACAACTTCTCTACAAAATATTTGAGCCACTCCCTTTTGTATCAAAATTGTTCTTGCATAGTCAATTATGGATATGTTCCTTCTCTTTGCAATTCCATTTTGCTGAGGTGTTCTTGGTGCTGAAATTTGTCTCTTGCTTCCATGTTCTTCAAAAAAAATTTTGGACTCATGTGAACTAAACTCACCTCCTCTATATGATCTAAGACACTTAAGTGATTTACCTATTTATATTTCAACTCTTTCTTTATATACATTAAACATGTAGAATGCATCAAATTTATACTTCAAAAATATAATAAATATCAGTCTTGAGTATTCATCAAAAAATAGATAAAATACTTATTTCCATAGTAGCTCTTTGTTCTCATAGGTCCACACAAGTCAATGTGTACAAGGTAAAGAATGTTGTGAGATGGATATAATTTACCATTAAAGCTAGAACTAGTTAACTTTCCCAACTGACACTCCTTACACATATAATTTTCAGGTTTAGCTAAAGTATGAAAACCTGTAACACATCTTTTCTTATTGACCTTTACCAGATTATCAAAATTAACATGAAAAATATTTTGTGCTATAGCCACCAATATTCAACTTTAGAAAACAAGTGTTTATTAGTAGAGTTCAATAAAAATAGGTCACCTCTAGTCTTCTCACCAATGGCAATCAAATCTCCAAATGTTCCTAAGATCTTAAAAACACCATTACTAAATTCCAATCTGAAACCTTTCTTATTCAACTAAGAAACACTTAACAGGTTATACTTTAATCCATCAACCCAATAAACATCATCAAAATTAGTGTTATCATTAAGTGTTATTGAACCTTTACCTCTTACCAAACATGGAGAACCATTACCAAATCTGAATGCACCTCCATCCAATTCTTCCATTGAAATAAATTTTCTTTTATCACCAATCTTGTGATGTGTAGACCCATTGTCTATTATCCAATCACCATTGTAATTCTTTCTTGAAATAAATGCTTTATCCTCACTATCTCCATCTACACTGGTTGAGGGATCTTCTTTGACTATAACAAAAACTATTTATTCCTCATCATCTCTTCCATCTGATTCTTCATCAGTCACTCCATCTTCCTCAAGCTAATATGCCTTCTTTCTCTTGTCTTTGAAGTTCCTGAATTTTTTGAACTTATCTTACTGTCATTATCAGGACACCTAGATGCAATATGACCAATTTTGGACATGAAAATCATTTTAAGGGAAGTTTACTTGTGTACTTTCCTTTTCCTCTTGGTTATCTCCTTGCTAGAACTGATTCCAACTCTTCCTGTTCTCTTTCCTCATATAAGATAGATTCATAGTCATGATTTCCTTCAGAATAGTTAGAGACTTATTTTCCTTTCTTTGATGAACCAATGGATAGAAAAGCTTTGAATGTAGATTCTATTCTAGGTATACTATTATCAAAACTAATTAACTCAAAAGTAGTAAGCTTTCCAACTACAGAATCTAGAGTCACATTGTAGGATGGATAGATCTCTATTCTTGTATAGCAGAGACTCTATTAGCATAATGTGGTAGTAGGGTTATCAAGATTTTACTTACCACTTCATCTTCTTCAAGTTGACCACTACCTACTTTGATAGTAGAAACAACATCCTTTAGCATATTTTTGTATTGAGTAATGTTCTCTTCTTCATGCATACTCATTTCATCATACTTTACTCTGAGACTATCTACCTTTTCTTTTTGAACATGAACATCATAGCCATGGATTTTCATTAACTTATCCCACATATCTTTTGCATTATCCATTTACTTGATATGTAAAAACTCAACATTAGATAGAGAACTTGTAATTTATATCATTATAGAGTTGTGATCCAGGTTTCTCTTTTTTTTTTTTAGGAGTTAGGATGCTAGAAGGTTGAACATACTTAGTTTTGAGATGATCCAATGCTTTCTCTCCAATACCAGATAGCTGTAGCTTCATCCTACTTACCCATGTAAAGAAATTTTCCTTAGTGAACTTAGGTGCTTCCTTCTTATACATCTTTAGATATTTTACCTAAGTTGTTAAGCTTTCACAATCAGGGAACCTAGGCTCTGATACCAATTTTTAATACTGGTTTAATTACAGAGAGGGGAGGGGTGAATTAGTAATAAAAAAATTCACCTAATCCAACTTATTTAAACTTTATGCACCAAAACATTCAATATCAACTATCATAATTAAAAATATCAATACATACATCCACAAGTAATCAAACACAGAATGTAAAAACCATAGTTTTCTCTTGGAAACTCAAATGATAAAAAACCACGATGTGAGATGATACCCACAAATCTGTACTCTTTTGAAATACTCCCTATTAGGAGCTTACCCTGTTAAAGGTTTACAAAGAACTTCTAGGTTCTACCCAGCTAAGGGATTTTCCTTTAGATCTATTAGTATCCTTTCCCTATTAAGAGAAGCCTTGTTAAAGGAATGAAAACACAAGCCAATGTGTCACCATGTTATAGGATTTACAATAAATATTTTTTAGGATCCACCCTATTAAGGGATTTTATTGTTACAATGGTTAGAAAGCAACATATAAGATGATCTATAAAAACTACACTGCCTCTACATAATCAAATCCTATTAAGCTCTAAAATTTATCTTCATACTATATACTCTTCCATATCTTGATCACACTTTATTCCTTTACTTTCTGTGTCACCAAAACCTTCTTCAATTCACAATCAACTCTCTTTCTTCTTCTGTAAATGTCCAAATATATAGATTTACTTCCATCGACTTAAAACAAACCATAGATCTAAGATATGAATGATCTAGATCACATTAGGTAAGATACAATGTATCTAAAAACTCATAAAATATTTTCCTCTGACCGCGTTGGCTTACACATATATTTTACCTTGGTATTTGAGTCATTTTCAAAAACTCATTTGACCAAAAGAAACTTCTTGATGAATCCACCTCAAACACTTACCTTGATCACAGTGATGTCAAATATGTTCCAAAAATCATGGAAATATCTTAATAATTCACAAAAAACATCACTGATCCTATTTCTACTTTGAATTCCTTCATCGATCCTCAAATCTTCATAGTCTATTCAAGAACTTTGTCTTGTTTACCAATTCATTCTGTTAACATCGCTTCCAGTCCAATAAACTAGTTGTACCGCTCAACAATATGAGTCACAATTGCAAAAATAGTATCTTTAAATTGTTGAAAATCATATACTATGACCACTCCACCAAATAGTATACCAATCTGCAATAACATTTAAATCACTTATAGTTTTTCATTAACTATTTTTAGCAGTTACCAAGTTTGAGTTCAATCAAACATAACCAACTCAATTCTTCATATCAAAAGTTGTGATGGAAAATTTAACATCACAACACATGACATATACTTCCTCTAGAATAGAAACTTTAGAAACATACTAAAAATCATGATTCACTTACACAATAACTGGTAACATAGTGGAAACACTAAGTCAATCAGTTGACATCAATGAGTCTTACTCCTAAATGAGTTTTTTTTTGCCATTAGTTTTGTCAAATTCATAATGACTAAGTAAGTTAGTCAGTGAAAGGAGAAGGAAGTACAATGAGTCAGTCGATGAAGAGAAAGATAAAAGAGAAATCGATAGAGGACCGAATGATGCCAAGAACCAAGAAAGTATAGTACACCAAGAAGTATGTTCGCCACCGAGCATCATGATAATTATTGAGTAGAGAACTTATTCAACTGAGTCACAAAGACAGTTAAACAAGTAGGAATAGTTAGGGTAAAACATGTTCAGATCAATTTAAATTAAATATAAATACATTCCATAAGATTCCAAAAGCATAAAGGAAGTTAGTTGGAAGATCTACGAACAAGAAAATTCAGAATCAAGATCTATGGTGAAGATCAAGTGGCAAAACAAAGTATGTTATTTCAAATAAAAAATGCAAGTTCCAAGGTAAAAGTGACAAGGTCACTGAGCACTAAATACATTGAATTTGTTTACAAAAATGATCTGATAGTCAAGATAAAAATGTATAATACCTAATCAATTTGAGTTGATGCATTTATACAGACAATGAGTTGATGCATTTATACAGACATTTGAGTTGATGAATTTATACAGACATTTTGAGTTTATGCATTTATATAGACATTTTGTAATAGAAGTTATTGTATTGAGAAGTGTAAATTCTATTATTGGGTAGACCCTAATAAGTCTCATATTGTAAATCCTTTAACATGGTATATCTCTTATACTAGAGATTGTAAATTCCTTTATCAAGGTAGACTTAATAAGTCTTTTGTACTCCTAATAGGGTAAGCTATTAGAAGTAGCTAACATTGTAGCTCTAACCAAGCAACCTTTTTACCACAGTAGTGAAGGATTGCAAGTGTCATCCCCACTGCATTTTCTTCCTCTAACCAAGGATTTCTATGTGACCAAAAATCATGGTGTCATGAGTATTACTCTCATATGTTTACATGTTATGGTTTATAAGCTTTATGAGGTTATCATGTGATGTATTTAGTTTTCTAATCCTACAATAGTTATGCTATAGTTAATCAGATAGTATATTAAAAGTTTTTGAAGTACCGATTCACCCCTCCCCTCTCCATACCTATCTTTCCTTATTTAATCCAAAAATTGGTATCAGAGCTTTGACTCTTTAGATAAGGGTTTAACCACCTGAGAGTAAATATCATAGCCATGGAAAGTTATAATCAAGATAAAAGGATCGAAAGTCTTAAGTTTGAATTAGAAAATTCATAGGAGGTGATTAATGATCTAAGAAGGAAATTGGAAAAATCATTAAAGGTAATACAACACTTATGCAATAAACTAAAGACTACACAAGAGCATGTTGATGAAATTGAAACAACATATGAAGGGAGTCTGAATGATGAATCAAAAACTGCCATTGTAGACCTGATGGAAAAGAACACTACTCTTACCAAGCAGTTTGAATTAATAAAGAAAGATCAGGAAGTTCGATGCATTAGACTAACAAAGTTACTTGAATCAAAGGGTACAACTGAAGATGCAAAGATAATGGATGAAGAAGATAAAATACAACTTGAGACAAGGATAAGTGAGAAAGATAATGAGATTATAACAATGATACAAACACAACAAGCCATGAGTGATCAACTATTGGATGAAAATCAAGATAATACTAGGAAAGAATTTGCGAATCAAACATTAAAATCTGAGGTTGATAGATTGACTAGAGAACTTAAATTAGAAAAGGAAGCCCATGAGATACTCAAAAGGAATGAAGGAAAATACATATCTTTGGATGAACAAATTAGAGGTTGAAAGAAACTAAGAGATAAGATAGGACTTGGATTCACTAGGAACAACACAACTGAGAAAGGAGAATCCTCTTACCAATCTGACAATAAAGGTACTTCTACCCCCACCAAAGGATATGAAGCCATATTATTACTACTATGGAAAACTTGGCCACATAGCTAATGTATATAGAACAAAAATAGGTAAGTCACCGTACACATCTAAATTTGATGGTTACTATTTTAACTATAGCAAGTATAGACATCGAGAATTTGAGTACAGATCTGGAAGTGTCGACAATTCAAGGAAACCTAAGTTTGATGGATACTGCAACACTTGCAATAAATATGATCACACATTTTGGGAATGCATATGACAAAGAAGAAATTATAAATGGGTCCCTAACTGAAAAAATACACCAAGAAACTAACAAGGCATATCCATACCATGGGACTACAATACAAGGATCTCATGTGCAACATGTGTGAGATATGGACACATTGTAGCTAATTGCATGTTATTGCATGCTATAAAAAATAGGAGAGCATGGAGAAATCCTGGCATGGCATGCTTTCACTGTCACAAAGTCAGTCACCTAGCCAAGGACTATAGGTACCAAGGTAAATCCCCAACTGAGGAACATACATCTGACAAAGAAGAAGTAAATGTTGAAGAAGTGAGAAAAAATGAACAAAACATGGAAAAGAAAGTCACAAGATGATGGGACATATTTTGGAATAGTTGATGTCACCAAATCCTCTGGGTCGGGTGCACCTATTTCCACCTAATTAGTGAAAGGTATGTGTAGGAACTGCAAATTTAAATTTCAATCTTAAATTAGTTCCTAGAATTTGTGCAGAGATCCACATAAGCATATTTAGATGCATTTAGATATGATGTGAAGTTTGTTTGAACGGTAAAGGAAATATTTTATTTTATTTGGTAAAGTTAAATAAAGTTGTAATTGGTGAAAAGTAAGTAGAAAAGCACAACAATTGCTATTAAAGTAGCCATTGGAAACCCTAAAGAAAGAAAAAGGTATAAATAGACCATGTTGTTTGTCATTTCTTACCTAACATTTTTGAAGAACACTAAGAGATTTGTAGAGTGAGTAATCTATATGTAACTGAGCAATCTAAAAGGTAATTCTGAACTAAGTTAAGAACATTTGAGCATATTTCTGTGATATATGGTGTTGACTAAGTTGTATAAGAAAGAATGAGTAATAAATAAAAGCCCTAGTTTTTTCTAGCAATGAGAAATCTGAAAAGCTATGGCACCTAAGTTTCAAAGATTGATTATTGTTGAGAAGGTTGATCTCATCAACCCTAAATACAAGATGCCACTTGTGAAGGCCACTAAAATTGATATGATGGGAGCCCTTTCTTCCATCCCAACAAGAGTTATTCTAATTGAATATGTTCTCATATTTATTAATTGCAAAATTGAGTAGATTTGTGAAGTTGAGATCAATACATTATATAACAAGTTGTGCATGAATGATAAGCTAAAGGAAAATCACATCCATCTAGAGACCAAGGGTTTGGTGCATGCCCTTCACCTACCAAAATTTTTCAATCCTAAGTGGATTAGAATGGTACTCATTCAAGTACAAGATTGATTTATGTGGCTTGAGAAACTAGTCAAGATCACTAAGGATGTATTACACATTGTGACTACATATGTAATTGATGACAGACTGAAGGCTATTAAGAAGATTGACAAAAACAAGTTGAGTGAGTTGACAAAGGCACAATGGGATGACAAAGGTCTCAAAATTTCTACAGTTGAAGATCCCGAACTAAGATTTGTGTGTAATGTTATAGCATATCGAGTATTCCAATCATCCCGAGTGGATAGTATACCATGTGGAGTAGTTGATCTAGCATACAAGATTGTGAAGAGAGGCTTACAAATTGATATTTTTGAGATTTTGTTAAAACAACTTAAAGATAACATGCACACCATAAGGAAAGCAAAGACCGATACATTGAAATTTGGATCC
The DNA here is from genome assembly GCA_018584345.1 of Thuja plicata. Classification (NCBI taxonomy): domain Eukaryota; kingdom Viridiplantae; phylum Streptophyta; class Pinopsida; order Cupressales; family Cupressaceae; genus Thuja; species Thuja plicata. The sequence goes on from MU225994.1 coordinate 2,513,667, forward strand.
TTGTTGGTATACATATTTTTCTATTATCACAATTTCTTTCCTTCTATTGGTGATGTTACATGGAGTGTTGATAAGCCTATCATTTATCAAATTAATGAATACATATTGAGCTTAGGAGACAATTTTAATATGATAATGAATGATTATTTTGTTAAGTTTCAAACTAGAATGCACAAGAGATATAGGATTCCACCTCAACTAGTGACAAAATATTAGGACAACATATGTTTTGAGGTAGATACCAATGTTTGTATCATTAAGGCTATTGAACCTAGAACTACGTGGTTACAACCTATGGGTTATGCAACAAACATTGATATAGGTTCACAAAAAGTTTGAGCCCTTTTGGCTAATCCTGTTGACAAGGGAGTAAAGAGATATGGTACTATTGTCACTAAGGATTGCACCCAAAAGAGCTAAGTATGAAACTCAAAAATCCTATGAAACATGGGAATACTTTTAGGTTGTGGGGAACCTATAATGAAAGTAGACCTCTGGATTAAGGGCCAACTTCCCCTTGAATCACCTTTAAACCTAAAATTTTTGGAGGAAAAGGGAAGAGAGAAGTGCATAACTAGAAATAACTAAAATTGAAAAGTTGGCGATTCACCAAACTTTAAGGATCCACAGATTAAAGGTATACCTACAATGAAATATGAAAATGACTTTGTTATTGACAACTCAATCCTATTATTCTGATATTCCTTGAAATAAAGTGGTACTGGAATAAAAGGAAGGGAACGAGCTTCCACAACCTAAAACTCAGATATACATAGATTAGGACTGATAATAACAAAACACCTTTCTGAATGCTCAATTTGAAAAAGCATGTAAATTAAAGGACATAATCTAGATCACAATAACTTTGAAATGTAATTCAATAGAAAACTCATAAGTAAATAGGAACAAGAAGGACTATTGTTGCATATTTAGTAAAAAGGGGTCAAATACAATCTGCATCACCAAGAGGTACATATGAGGAAGTAAAAGAAAAGAATAAGCAAGGTATTTTGTTACCTAAGGCATAAAGGAAGTCAAGCAAAATGATTGATTCTCTAACTAAAAATCTTGGAGTTAATAATGAAGAAGATGAAGTTGGGCCATCTGTTGAGAAAGTCACAAAACCATAAGTGATGAAATCATCACCAAACATTGTAGGAACAAGAAGGTCTCCAAGGTCATCGATTACACTGAGAGAAAAGAAGAAATTAGAGGTAGAGCCACCGAGAGATAAAACCTATGTGAGAGGAAGAAAACAAGCTGCCCAACTGAGAAGAAAACTAAGATTACCAACAGATACTAATACTGAATCAAAGGATGTCAAAAAATTCAAGGTTGTAAGTAACCAACCCTCTACACTGAGAAGTATTGATGACTTTATAGACTTATTAAATGATAATGGAGGTTTTTCAGCTATAAGACAAGAAAAATATGACAAACGAAGTGATGAGGAAAAGTTGAAGATTGAAGATGCAGTTGTATTCACAATGCATAAGTACCAAAATACACTTATTGAAGTGGAAAACAACTTACTTGAAGAACTATACAATAAGATTGATGCATGATGGAAGTATGCTATGAATGTTGAGAAATAAATGAGGGAAAGGTACCTAGCATTAACTCTACCTAACCTATCTCAAGCTGAAATTAATGAAGCATTGAAGAAATATTATAACAAATTTCTGTTAAAGGGAGATCTTTGAGGATCATGATAGGAGAATTGGATTCATTAGAGAAGAAAATAGATGGAAAGTGGAGAAATATATTTAACATCAAGGCTATCAAGTCTAAAGAAGAAGAGCAAGTCAAGTATGACAAAGTTGATGATAAAGTGAAAGAAGATAAAAAAAAGAATGATCCTACTGATTTAATATTGGAAAAAGATGAAGTACGAATTGAAGGAATTACAGAGAAAGAACCTTCTATTGAAGTTGCACAAGATGAAGATGTCATGGATGCAAAGGAGAAAGATAATGAATGCATGTAAGAAGATGATAATGTACCTATAAAGGTAACCAATCCAGCACTATAGAAAGTTCATGCATACTCTGAAGATCAAAATGATACAACCAATGTTGCTATGGAAACAGAGGATAAAGGTAATGAGAAACCAAAGGAGATATACAAACATACAACCAAAGAGCCTAAGGATATTGAAGCCAATAAAGAAAAAATACTGAGTCAGTTCCTTTAACTAATAATGATGACAACAACAACAAGATCAAACTGCAAATACACAAAAGGAGCAAGATTCTAAGAAAGTAGAATAATAGAAAGAAGAAAAATAAGAAGATAAGTAAGAACAACTAAAGGAGGAGACACAAGGAGAAAATAAAAAAGAAGAAAAGATTGAGAAGAAGCAAGAAAGTGAGAAGAAAACTGAAAGCAGAGTAGACACTACATCTGATGCACTTAACGCATCTCGTTCCCCAAAACTTTCTACTACTGAAAATATGTTAGTAAAGAAGAAGAAATCCAAGAAGAGAAAGCACATAGATGTGAGCCAACCACTCGTCATACCAAAGGTAGAATTATCTACTATGAGCCTTGATGAAATTTTTGAGTATGGAGTATTGATGGAACTTAAGGAAGAACAAGATAAATTATTTCAAAATAAAAAAATGTCGATGTACTCAAAAGTGTCAAGGAAGTATTGTAGGATATTGTTCCTAACACCAAAGTGAATGAAAAATACACCTTGTTGAGCCATATTGAAGGATTGGTGAGAGAACACACTGAACCAAATAAGGATACTACCGAGTATCATATCAAAATTCATGAGAAGAAGATGGAGAAACATTGGATCGATTCCATGTTATAGAATGTTGCACTAGAGAAAGTATCACTGCTAGAGCTATTTATAGAAGTGGAAACACAAACACATGAAATAATTTCATTATTTCAACTTTTCTGTATAATTTCAAGGTTTACTAAAGACATCAAATAGAAGGAAGAATCTGTAGAGAAGGAGCTAACCAAGAATCTACAAAATGTTACCCTGAAGCCTAGATCCCTACAAGTCTACTATTTGAATGTCAAAAAATTAATGGGAGTACAACATGATTTAAGGAGAGAAGAGCAAAGGTTATAAATTGAGCTACTAGAGATGCAAGCACACTTAATTCCCCAAATGGAAACATTCCAAAATAATTGCAGAAGGCAAAAGATTTAGTTGAAACCCCTGATGTCAGTTCTCTAGATGACTTACTTGGCCTAGTTGTAGAGATTGGTGAGAAACTACTTGTCATGCAATCACTTAAAGAATCATGGGAGATGTCCCTAACTACTATGAAGAAGAGGTATGCACATGTTTTTTCTGTAATTTATTTAAAGGATAAGGATACATAAGTTTTTTTTGGCATATTTGTCAAGAAAGGGGGATAGATATGGATTGAATAGATAAGTATAGATGTATATATGTATGCATATACATAAGGGGGGCATGAGTATACAATTTTTGAAGATTACTATCACAGGGGGAGTTTTCTAATTATTTGAAAATTTTGATGACTTTAGATTTTTTGAGACAAATGCCAAACTAATGTCAAAGGGGAGATTATTACTCCTAAATGAGTTATTTTGTTGTCATTAGTTTTTCCAAAGTCATATTGACTAAGTAAGTTAGTCGGTGAAAGGAAAAGGAAGCACATTGAGTCTGTTAGTGAAGAGAAAGAGAAAGAAATAGTAAATAGAGGATTGAGAAACATTAAGAACTGAGAAAGTATAGTACACCGAGGAGTATCTTAGTCACCAAGAAATATGATAGTTACCAAGCAAATATCTAATTCAACCAAGTCATGAAGATAGTTAACCGAGCAGGAATAGTTAAGGTAAAACATGATTAGATCAATTTAAATGCAATGTCAGTACATTCCAAAATATTCAAGAAGCATAAAGGAAGTTAGTTGGAAGATATACAAACATGAAAATTCAGAATCAAGATTTATGCTAAAGATAAAGCGTAAAAAAAGAGTATGTTATTTCCAAGAAAAAGTTCAAGTTTCAAGGTAAAAGTGACAAGGTCACCGAGTACTAGATACATTGAATTTGTTTACAAAAATGATCTGAAGGTCAAAAGAAAAAAATGGAATACCTAATCAATAAAGATTAAGAGGAAAAATATTTTTAATTTAATGGATGATTTCAAAAGGTAGAAAAAAATTTGATGGAGCTATATTTGAATTTAAGTTAAGCAGAGAAGAATTGAAGTTTGAGTAGCACCAAGTATAGAGCAGCTACAATAGAACAAAAAATATGATTAAGGATGGTGTTATCGAGTGTAATATGAGGTAATATAGTACTGAGAATACAAAGTTTAACAACATTTGAGTTGATGCATTTATTGATGATCATATTTTTCCATTAGTATACAAAGGAAAGAGTTTTTGGAACCATTGGTAACATGATCACCAAAAGACAGTTTATAGTGCAACCCAACACAACAGTTCATAGAGGTCATTGAAAATGTTAAGTGCACTATCACTGACAGATTGGTTACAATGTAAACCAACAACACAACCTACAGAGTAACCCGACAGAGAATTTTATAATGTAAATTGAGAGATAGTCTACAGAGAAAACCAAGAAGAAGAATGTCTATAGAGACATCACCGAGGAAAAACTATAGAGCAACCTAAGCACTAGTCTACCAAGAGACAACTTTATTCTGTGAAATGTAGATCTGAGTTACATGTCAGATAAAACACTTAAGTTTTTTAATTAGCTTTAAATATTATCTTTAAAACCATTTCTTGAGGGACAAGTAAATTATATGTAATTACTTTAATTAGTCTAACTAATTGTAAACATACAAACTAGCAGATCAAGGTCAATTTGTAATCCTTTGATCACAGAGTTATCATTGTAAAGCGTTAAAACCATTTAGGTCAATTCATTGTATAAATAGATGTAGAAATCAATCAGACAATGATGATTATATTCGTAGAAGACATCTATAGATCAGACATAAAATTTTATCCAAAAGGACAACAAAAGATGAAATCAATTATCAAGAACAAGATTTAAGGCTACCGAGCAGAAAATAGGTATTAATCAATCACTATAGGTGATACATCATATTGTGAACTTAAAGGATCTGTATTCATCAATTCAGGATTGCATATCTTCAGGTCAACAAGTATTTTTAGCTGCATTCTAACAAGTGTAGAAAATAGAAGAAATCCTTTAAGAATGTGGATTTAACAATCCTTATCTAAAGCTCTTAACCAATATAAAAAGTTACTCTTAACAGAGTAAGATCATCAGAAGTGATCAAACTTCTAGCCTTAATTGGCAGCTTCCATTTTGCACATAGTGAAGTTTTGTGGGTTTCATCCCCACCACAGTTTTTACCTTCTAACAAGGGTTTTATGTGTTACTAATTCTTGTTTCATGTGTCCTTACATTTCATGAATGTTTACATGCAAATTAAGTTTATTATTTGATATTACATGCATAAAGATAAGAATAACATCTATGGTCGGTAATGCAAGGAATTGATTACTAAAGGATTAAAGGTTAATTGATAAAAAAAATTAAGGTTACTGATTCACCCCTCCCCTCTTAGTACACACCATTCCATTATTCCAAAAATGGTATCAAAGCTAGATCTCTTATTTGGAAAATTTTAAATCACTTGAGAGAAAAGATCATACAATGGAAAGGTATAAGCTAGACAAGAATATTGAGAATTAGAAGTTGGAGATACATATCTTCTATGAGAAATACAAAGCAGCAAGAATCAAGCTGAGAGAGCTACTAGATGAAAGAAAAAATATGTCATCTCACTACAATGAAATATACTATCATGAAGAAGAGATACCTTATTTATTTGAGTCATCAGGATTTACATCTAGCAATACATCAGACACATCTGAAGGAAGAATTACAAGTCTGAATGAAATCAATCAAAATCTGACAAAGCAAGTAAAGATACTACAAATTGGTCAATAGACATAGATGGTAAGGATGATTGATGTTATGAATAATGCTAGACAAGCTAAACAAGAAAGAACACTAGCTATTGATGACAGGAGGAAGATCACTGAAAAGCTACAAGAGAAAGAGACAGAGAAACAGAGACTTACTAAACATTATCATGAGATCACCAATCAAATAGTTCTTATGAGTCATGAGGCAGACCAAGTGAACATAGAACTCAATGGGAAATTGGAAGCTATTGGTGAGTTAAGAGAAGAAAATGAGAGACTGAAGCATGAAGTAAGGATTCAGCAACAACACAATGACATGATCAAGAAAGCTGAAGAGAGTACCAAAAGAATGGATGATTTTCTTAATGGACAAAGAAGAGTCAACAACAATACTAATCTAGGGTATACTAAGCATGGAGAATCATCAAATCAATCTAATAAAAAATATGTCTACACAATTCCAAGACCAAGGAAGTAGTCATGCAATCACTGTGGAAAAATAGGTCACACATCAAATGTTTGCATGAGAAAAGATAAAGGTATTCCTAAATCCACATCTACATTCATAGGAAATTGTTATAATTGTAACAAGCATGGACATAAATCATATGAATGTAAATCTAAGGTGAAACAACCAAAGAAGGAATCCTACATGGAAAAAAATTGTCCTACTTGAAAAATGAATGGGCACACATCTCTTGAATGTAGGAAGAAGAAAAAGAAAGCATGGAAACCTAAAGAACAGGAAAATGATCATCAATCAAGAAGAGTCAGTAACTCATATGATTGGGATTACAACACATGGGAAAATTGCACAACATGTGGAAGATATGGACACACAGCTGCAAACTGCATGAGAAAATGGATAAGAAGGTCCAGAAGATGGACTAGCCCTTGAATGGCATGCTAACACTATCATAGGGTCAGTCATCTAAGTAAGGACTGTAGAGACCGAGTGACAGAGACAAGAACTTTTTCCAATGGCAATACCATTGAAGACATCAGGAAGATGAGAAACAAAATGTGGAGGAAAGCTACAAACACTGATGATGCTAGACCAAGCATTACAATTGGTGAAACCTTATCTAATGGACCTGGTGATATCACCACCCCCACCTAAGCAAAAAAAGTAAGTATGGAACTGCACTATACCAAGCTATATTTTAGATTAGTTCCATTATGCATTGATAATATGCCAAATTAGCATGAATAAAGTTGCACTATGGTATTACTTGTTATGAATTTGTGAATCCGATGTTGTTGGTCAATGCATACCAAAAAACATTAGTATACATATAAAAGTTGAGTGATTAATTTTAATCAAGTATCCTCAGTAATCATGTAAAAAGACAATGAAGTCTTCTCTATATACTGAGCTCTATCGGTAAACTTGTGAAAGGTCAAATTGAATTGACACTTACCCTGAGCATCACATTCTTAATGAGAATGAAGTTAGTATGTTCCTTGAGTGACTATGTCTTCAAACACTAAGAAGTATGTGAAGCATTACTTGCACCAATTAGGTCATCATCTATAAAAGGGAGACAGAGAGCTCATTCATTCACCATGCAATTAAGAGCAAAGAGAAAAGAGAAATAGAGCAAAGAACCTTGACCAGATTGCAAAGGGACTCTCAAGAATATTCATGGTATTCAGATAGATTAACATCATCTACAACTAATCAAGTGAATAACTAAGACTCACCGAGATCACAATTTTTTTAAATAAAAAGCCCTAATTTCTAGAAACAAGGGCAACCACATCTCCTGTCTCCAAGATCAAGAATGCCAAAGATAAAAAGGTTAATTTGATCAAGAACACTACATGTGAAGAGCCTAAGTACAAATTTTGTTCTGAGGTTGCTTCACAACTTGATGATATTGGAGCATTCTCAAGCATACCACCTAGGGTTTTTCTAGTCAAGGATATTCAAACATATATCCACTACAAAGTTACAAAAATTGGAGATCAGGAATTTGAGGAAGCTTACAAGAAGCTTTTCACAGATGAAAACATCAAAGATGAACATAAAAAAATTGAGGTGAAAGGGATGACAAATTCCCTAATATTCCAAAAGGAGTTCAAGACCAAGTGGATCCAAATAGTTCTTAGCCAGGTACATGACCCAAATATGTGGTTGGATGAGCCCAAACAAATCACTAAGGATGTAATACACGTAGTGACCAGTTATCCAGTAATTGACAAGGAAAAAACACTCAAAACTCCTCCTTGCTCTGACATAGAAAATATGATAGGTGCAGTATGGGACGGTAGAGGATTGAAGGTAAATTACATGACCGATCCATAACTGAAGTTTGGTGCATGTGTATTGGGATACAAGATATTCCAAGCCAGCCGGTTGAACAACATTGCAAGTGGAATAGTTGACACCACCCATAATGTGAACAAGGGTCTACAGCTGGATCTATCAGAGCTTCTAATAAAGTAATTGGAGGAGAACATCAGGAAAATTAGGTCATCAAGATCTAATCCATGTAAGTTTGGTTCAATTCTCATGTTTATATTCTTCTACTTTTAATACTTTTTCCCATCTGTTGGTAATGTCAATTGAGACACTACCCAACCAATGACAATTCAAATTAGTGAATTTATTAAGTCACTAGGGGACAAATTTACATCAGTCATGGATGAATATTTTACCATATTCAAGGACAAAATTTAGAAAAGGATGAGGATACTAGAACAACTAGTGAATCAGTATAAAGATGATATTTGTTTCATGGTGGATACCGATACAGCTTTGATCAAACTAGCTGTACCAAGGACAACATGGTTAGCATTACTTGACTATGAGATAAACATAGATTAGGCCACAAATACTATTGAAGCATTATTGAATGAGCCACTAAACAAATCATTACCAATATTTTGCACCTGTGAAGAATCTAAGGCCAGAATTAAAATAGGCTTAGTTGTTAAAAAGACAGATAGAAAGAATACCAAAATGGTAAAGACACTTCAAAAGAAGTTGTCGATAAATGAATAAGAAATAGAACAAACAGAAGACACCGAGGGACAGTCACCCATTAGTAAAAGTGAATAATTAAGTGACTCCAAATCAATAGAGTCTGATGTACCACTGCCAAAGAAACCAAGAACTACTGCTGCATCAAGGACGAGGAGTCAAATTGCAAAAGAAGACTCACCACCAGTCAAGAAAGGACAAGTGAGGACTTATAAAAGAAAGACTCAAACTGAGCAGGTATCTGAACCTAAGAGAAGGAGATTAATCCAAAGAAAGGAAGATAAGGAGGACACTAAGAAGGATGAGAATGAGTAAGCACCCTAACCTGCAAAGAATAAAGTTTCCAAGACAATTGATGAAGTTGTTGCATCAATCACCAAAATAGGTGGCATATCACATGCTAAGGTTAGACAATGGCTAACCTTATCTCCCAAGGATAAAAATAAGATTGATTAAGCCATAATTAAAGCAATGATCACATTCATATATGTACCAATACAGTTTGATAAGATGATGCCACAAGCACTTCAAGACAGGTTGTCAGCAAGGTGGACATATGCACTAAATAGTGAAAGAAAAATAAGGGAGAGATCCCTCATTTCAATTATGCCACCCTAGTCAAAGATGGAAGAAATTGATGAAATGATGAAAAAGCATTCAAAGAAGTTCTCATTAAAATTGAGAGCCAAAAAAGTACTACAGGGAAGCTTAATAGAGCTTGACAAAGAAAGTGATGATACTTGGAGAAAAATACTCAATCCACATAAAGAGGATACAAGCCCCAAGAAGGTATTAGCTCTTACCAAGAAGCCTCACAATGAAGAGAAAGAGGCAACACCAAGCCCTAAACACATCTTAATAAATGATGCTTAGGATGTCAATCCATTTAATCTGAAAACATAGGAAAATAAGGCCATGGATGACATAACACAAATTTTGCAATCATTAGGGGATACAAAAGATGAAATAATCAAGGATACAACTATCATAGATATCATTGGAAGTGATCCTACTGATGAGGTAAAGACATACAAAGATGTCACTATTACCACTGATAAAACCAAGGAATAGGAGACATTAATGGATGCTGCACGGGATAATATACCAAGTGACATACCATTATTGATACAAGCTATCAATATAATGATAGAAAAAAAAGATACAACACTTGGCCATGATGCAAGCATACCCGAGGATAAGGGAGAAGAGGAGCATAAAAGTACAAATGATGAATAGAAAGTAATAGATGGAGAGTATAAATATGAAAGTGAAGAAAAAGGTGATGTCACTCTAAAGGATACCGAAGGAGAAGCTACAAATAAAGCTAAGGTTTATGTGGAGACATCCACTACCAACCAACAAGTAGAAACTAAGTAGCAAGATAAAGGTACAACACCTCCAAAGCCTTCACCAAGTACATCAGACCAAGAAAAGGAACTTGCTATGGTACTACATACAAGTGCTTCCACTACTCTTTCAAAGAAGAAGAAGACAAAGAATAAAAATCCAGTCACCCTAGATGAGATAATAGAAATACTTGCATGTGATCCGAGGACATTGGATCCAGAGTCACTTAGAAAGTATGTAGAACTTTGTAAAAGGAAAGATATACAAGATAAGCTCAAAAAGGAGCACAAGAACACATAGGTACTAAAAACTACAAAGGATATACTATTGTAGATTGTACCTGATATTGACATTGATCAAAATTCTCCTGTACTTGATCAATTAGCAGTTCTTAATGATGCCATCACATCAAAGAATGTAGATGTAGAGAAGGCAATAGAAGAACGTGCAGAGAAGAAGTACTAATACAAATTGATAGAGAAAATTAGCCAAGAAGTGGCAGAGAACAAGGTAAAGCTATCTGAACAAGTTAATACATTGGAACCAATTATTTCAGAAGTTATAAACTTAGTTTAAAAGTTATGCACCATAGACCAATTCACTAAGGATAGTAGTGAAAAGATTGCAAAGATAGAGAAGATCTTAATTCTAGTGCACGAGGTTTTACAACTAATGACAATGCATTCAAGTTGCATTACGATAATATTATGGAAGCAAAAAGGTTGAGACTTGAGATTCAAGAGGTAGAATCCAAATTTAGAGATGAGGTAACTAAGCTCCAGGCTCTACTTCTACCAAATCTCACATTACTGCAACAACATATTACTTCTGCAAGAACAATGATTTCCACCCCATAAATGTCTATAACAGAGAGCATATATGATATGCATGCCAGAATCATCTTGGAAATCATGACCCTTGAGAACCTAAAATAACAATGGGAGAAGCAAATGGAGGGCATTCAATAATCCCATTCCCACATTTTTGACAAGTTGTAAGTGTTACACCTTTGTCATTATTATTAAAAAAGGGGGAATTGATATGATAAAAGGGGAAATGATTTGATGTGATAAGGTGAAAGGGGGAATGATGAAAGGGGGAATGATGAAAGGGAGAAATATATTTATAAAGGCAAGTGTATATACATGTACATATACTATATCGAGGCACACACATAGGGGGAGTCATATTGACAAGGTAAAATACATGGTGTATATACTAAACATTTTAGTTTTGCACGTATCATTTTTTTATATTAATGTCAAAGGGGGATATTGATGATCATATTTTTCCATTATACAAAGGAAATAGTTTTTGGAACCGTCGGTAACATGATCACTGAAAGATAGTTTATAGTGCAACCTAACACAACAACTTACAGAGGTCACTGAAAATACTAAGTACACTATCACCAACATAATGGTTACAATGTAAACTAAAAACAAAACCTATAGAGTAACTCGATAGAGTAGTTTACAATGTAAACCGACAGACAATCTATAGAGAAAACTGAGAAGCAGAATTTCTATAGAGACATCACCGAGGAAAGACTATAGATCAACCTAAGCACCAATCTACCGAGGACAACTTTATTCTGAGAAATGTGGATCTAAGTTACACGTCAGATAAAACACTTAAGTTCTATAATTAGCTTTAAATCTTATCTTTAAAACCATTTCTTGAGGGACAAGTAAAGCATATGTAATTATTTTAATCAGTCTAACTGATTGTAAACATGCAAACTAGAAGATCAAGGTCAAGTTGTAAACCTTTGATCATAGATTTATCATTGTAAAGAATGAAACCTATTTAGGTAAATTAATTGTATAAATAGATGTAGAAATTAATTAGACAATGATGATTATAGCTGCAACAAACATCTATGGATCAGAAAAAAGAGTTTTTTGCAGAAGGACAACAAAAGATGAAATTAGCTATCAAGAACAAGATTCAAGGCTACTAAGAAGAACAGAGGTATTAATCAATCACTATAGGTGATACATCATATTATGAACTTAAAGGATCTATATTCAGCAATTCAGGATTACATATATTTAGGTCAATAAGTATTTTTGACTGCATTCTAGCAAGTGTAGAAAATAGAAGAAATCCTTTAAGAAGGTGGATTTAACAATCCTTATGTAAATCTCTTAACTGAGTGCATACTAAATAGTGTTGCTAAATCTCTTAACTGAGTAGACCTAGCCAAGCCAGTTTAAAATGTTACTCCTAATAGGGTAAGATCATCAAAAGTGATCAAACTTGTAGCCTTAACTGGAACCTTCCATTTTGCAGATAGTGAAGTTTTATGGGTTTCATCCCCATTGCGGTTTTTACCTTCTAACAGGGTTTTTCTATGTTACCAATTCTTGTGTCATGTGTCATTGCATTTCACAAATATTTCTATGAATATTTACATGCAAATTAAGTTTATGATTCGATATTACATGCTTAAAGATAAGAATAGCATCTATGGTTGGTAATACAAGGAATTGATTACTAAAGGATTAAAGTTTAATTGATAAAAAGTTTTAAGGGTACTGATTCACCCCTCCCCTCTTAGTACACACCATTCCATTATTCTAACATTTATACAAACATTTTGTAATAAAAGTTATTGTATTGAGAAGTGTAAATCCCATTACTAGGTAGAAGCTAATAGGTCTCATATTGTAAATCCTTTAATAGGATACATCTCTTATATTAGAGATTGTAAAATCCTTTAGCAAGTAGAATTAATAACTATTTTGTACTCCTAATAGGGTAAGCTATTAGAAGTAGCTAACATTGTAGTTCTAACCGAGAAACCTTTTTTCTATAGTAGTGAAGGATTGTGGGTTCCATCCCCACCGCTATTTTTTCCTCTAACCAAGGATTTTTGCATGACCAAAAATCATGGTTTCATGATTATTCTTCTTATATGTTTACTTGTTATGGTTTATAAGCTTTATGAGGTTATCATGCAATCTATTTAGTTTGGTAATCCGATAATAGTTATGTTGTAGTTAATAAGATAGTGTGTTAAGAGTTTTTGAAGTACTGATTCACCCCTCCCCTCTCAATACCTATCTTTCCATATTTAATCCAACAAATTCCAACCAAATAACTGATTCACCTATCATCAAGTCTATACTAGTCTTCATCAATGCAACACTTAGTATCACTGCATCACTTATGCTAACAACCTCTTCCTATTCATTCTAGGTATTCATATTTTAATAGAACTTATTTTTCTTTCTATAAAGTAGGGAAAAGCTAATGAAAGTAGAAGTGAAAAAAGAGTTATGATTTTGATGGAAGATGCTATCATTCTAATAATTTTGGACATAAGGCAATTTAGTGCAGAATTAGAATGAATATGAATAAAAAATCTAAGAACTTCAATGGATAATTCTATGATTCTAATGGATATGGACGTAGAAAGGTTTAATATAGGGTAAACATCAATGCCAAGAATAATGAAACTATGAGAATGAAAAAGGATGGTTTTATTTTATATAAATATAACATGACATAGCATATTGCAAGTTTTTGCAAAAATATGGATCAAAGGGATGATTGTCCAATATTTGTATAAGACTCAAAAGGAAAGAACGAGACACAATTGATGAAGAGAAAAAAAGATGTTTCTAAAGGTGGTTTGGCATTCATTCTGGGTGTTGTTCCCTATTTTAATAAATGACTCATAATGCATGGTCTGAGGGAGAGTTTTTGTCTGAATATTCCTTCCCCCCCTCTAGATTAGATGTTGAGTTTCTTCTTAGCATGAAAATAAGTCTTGAAGAATTTTTCAAAGGTAATATTTATGCTTTGTGGTTTGAAAAGGTGACGACATGGTTCAATAAATAGTGTATTAGTTTTTGGTTTTGTCATAGATTGTACATACTAAGTTGTATTCAAATGTAGATTGGAGAAATAGTATGTTTGTTGGTTCACAAATTAAGATGCATTTAGAAATCTTGGATAACAATGTTATTGATTATAGAAGATTCTTTGATGAGTTGAAGGATAGTTTGTGTCTAAGGAACTAGATTCTTCATAAAATAATTGATTAGTAGAAGGATGATGTTATCTTCTATGTTGATAAGAATTTTTTCTACATAGATGTTGTAGAGACGAGAATTGTTTGGGGAAAATGAGTTTTTGTATGGAACTACCAATAAATAATATATGAGAATTATTAAAAAATGATCAAACATCCAAGAGCTATTGGTGTTGCAAGGATTGAAGTTGTGGAAGAACTATCTATTTCTATCAGTGAAGGGGAATATAGAGGTAGGGGTAAGAGAGTGAGAAAGATATCTAAAATGGTTTCTTCCTCTTGTAAACAAGAAAAGAAAGTCAAAAGAATGCGTCCAAAGAGATATTCTTCTTTGGTGATTGTTCCAAGTGACAATGAAGAGGATGAATAGAAAGGTATTGGTGGACAGAAGGAAACTACAGGTACTGATGTGAAAGATACTACTGGTAAGGAGGATAATGTTTCTAATGTATCATCATATGAAGATGATCTATCAGTTGAAAATATTCTTACTATGTAGATTTTATTTGGAGGACTAAAGACCATTGAAAATATGTTCAATAATGTTCTACTGTATGATCAATATATTTTTGAGTTTCTTCAGGAGAAGCTTAGATTTTTTTTACCTCACTCTTCTAACTAAGTGAATTAGAGTGGTGCATCTATCTAGGGGGAGATTTTAGGCTTATTTTTCTTCCTATTCTTCTAGACTGATGCTAGTGTTTGTTCTCAAGGGGATTACTAGTACACAATTTTTTGGCCTTTTTCCATGATGGAAAAAGGGGAGAAAGATAAGGAATTTTTTTATTTAACAGTGTGTTTTTGGGCATATGAGTAAAATGAATGAGGAATGTTGTGTTTATTTTAGTTAGGAGAAGTTGACATTGAATAATACCTTAATGAATTTTTTTTGTGGATTTTTACCATCAATGACAAAGGGGGAGATTGTTGGAAAGATATGCTTGGTTGATATTTTCTGGTTTTTATTGATTTCAAACACTGTGGTCTAGAGGTATTTGTTGAAGACATGTCTAGGTATATCTAGTGGTCTAGATAAGTTTGGAAGAAGGAAGTTGGTCCAAAAGAAGTAAGGTTGTGTTCTAGACATGATAGCGCTACATAATAGTGGAAGATAGGTATGTATTCTAGATATCATGTGAGAATAATGTTGGTTAATACTTTATTCTTATATTCTTAGGTTGAGAAGTAAATGGTTTAGTAATAAAGATATAGAGTTGAAGATGACAATTATTCAGTTGTGTTTTCCATAAGTTTTTCACTTTGGAAATAAAGGTTGAAGATGTAAAAATTAGATCTTAATTGGATGTGCAGATGAAATTTGTATTATATTTAGGTTTTGGTCTTGGTTGTAGTGTTTCCTAGTGATCTAGAGATAATGTTATCAAGTGATGTACTTATGATCAATTTGTTCTGGTTTACAAATATGTTGTGATGGAGTTTTAAATAGAGTTTAGATCTCACCTTGATGTGTGGAGGTCTAGATACAATTGGCTAGTGATGTGGTTCTTTGGACAATGTAATTCTACACATTTGAGATAACTATGGAATTTATTTTGGTTATTTTGGATTTGGTATTGGGCTATGTGTAACATATTTATGGTCCCCTCTCTCTCTTGGAGTGGATCATACTTCAATTTTCTGGTCTAGGTGTTGTATTTAATGTTTATCTCTTATCGAGATGGGTTCTAATGAACACACACAGATGCTAAGAGAGGGGAGGGTGAATCAACATAAAAAAAATTAAATTAAAAATCTTTGTCACATTTTATAATGGAAAAGGGTTAACAATGTTAATACAAGTATGATTACAGAGAGGGGAGGGGGGAATCAATAATGAACAAACTTACCAAATTTCAACCACTTTAAACTTTATGCACCAAAACATTCAACTTCAACTAACATAAATAAACCTTTGAATGCACAAAACCATAAGTAATCAATCACACAATGTAAACACCATATTTTTCTCATTTTAAGTCAAATGGGAAAAAAATCACGGTGTGAGTTGCTACCCACAAATTGTTTACTCTTTTGGAATACACCCTATTAGGAGCTTACCCTGTTAAAGGTTGCAAAAGTAGTTTTAGGTGCCACCTGGTTAATGAATTTTCCTTTAGATCTATTAGGATATTTTCCCTATTGGGAGAAACCTTATTAGAGTACTTTATAACATTCAATTAGAATTCTACCTTATTAGAGGATTTACAACAAAGATATGTTAGGATCCACCCTATTAAGGAATTTCACTATTACAATTGTTAGAAAGAAATAGATAAATTGATCTGTGAAAAATGCACTACCTCTACATGATCAGACCCAATTAATCTTTGAAAAATTTCTCCACATATTATATTCTTTCATGGCTTGATCGCACTTGATTCCTTCTCTTTGTTTTTCACTGAATCCTTCTGCAATTTTCAATCAGCTCTCAAACTCCCACTTCAGCTTTCCAATATATAGATTTACTTCCACCAACTTAAAATAAACCCTAGATCTAAGATATGAATGATCCACATCATCTTAGGTAGGATTCAATGTATCTAAAAAATCATAAAAAATTTTACTATAACCGCGTCGGCTTACATATGGATTTTACCTTGGTAGTTGATCTATCTTTAAAAACTTATTTGACCAAAAGAAACCTCTTGAAGAATGCACCTCAAACACATACCTCAATCAATGTGTTGTCAAATATGTTCCAAAAATCATGGAACCACCTTACTAATTCATCAAAAACATGACCAATCCTTTTTCTACTTCAAATTTCTTCATTGATACACAATTATTCATTACTTGTTCAAGAACTCTATCTTGTTTTCATGTTCATTTTGTTAACACCACTCCCAGTCAAATAAACTAGTTGTATGGGTCATCAATAGGAGTTGTGCTCACAAACATAGTATCTGGACATTATTCTCAATCATATCCTATGACTTCTCCATCTAATAGTCTACCAATTGGAGATAACATTCAAATCACTTACTATCTGTCACTGACTATTTTACCAGTTACCTAGTTTGATTTCATTTAAACATAACCAAATCAATTCTTCATATCAACAGTTTTGAATACAAATATAACATCATAACACATAATATAATATTCCATTAGAATAAAAACTTCATAAACATACTTAAACTCATAATTCACTTCCATAATATCTGGTAACATACTTAAAACACTAAGTCAATCAGTTGACATTAATGACAACTAAATAACTAATTCACCTGTCATCAAATCTGTACCAATCTTCATCAATGCAATAATTAGCATCACTACATCAATTATGATAACAATATCCCCATTTTACATTAATGTCAACACTCTTATCTTCTCATCTTCTCTTAACTTTTGATTCCAATCCTCTTACTAAATTTTGCAAAATATTTCCACTTTTGTCTGTACCTTTGACCATACATCTTCTCACTTTGTTATACTGATTCATCATCTTCATGTACTTCCCCTTTCATCTATTCCTATATGTTCTTCTCTTGTTTCCATATATATTCTCTCCTTTTTTAAATTGCATATGTTCCTTCTAAATGAAATACATATTCTCCCACTTTTACAACAATGCCAAAGATGTCTAATCATTCTGTCATCTCTATTTATATACTTGATTAATCCTTTCTAGTTCTTTCCTCATCACTGCATTACAAAATCATACTAAGAGTTCTCTTGTATGGTGTAGTCCACCACTACATCAATCCATACATATGATTTTTTGATAAACACATATGAACTGATACAATCAATATAATCCTCTAATTAACTTTAGATAGGGGAATAACCCCTAATCTACCTCTGAGATACTCAAAGGTATCTTTTGGTAATGGCTTGGTGAATATATCAGCAACTTGTTCTTTAGTAGGAACATAGTCAAGCCTTTTCTCCTTCTCCTATAACTTTTCTCTTAGGAAATGATATTTTATTGCAATGTGCTTTGTCTTCAAGCGCATCACTGGATTCTTGAAAATATTTATTGCACTACTGTTATCATTGGTGGAACCCAAATTTACAAAACAATTTGCATAACCAGATAACTTAGGGAGGTATATTTTATACCTATATCAATATGTTTTATATATTTTATATTTCTAATTTACCCTAGTATGATTAGTTTCATATTCAAATTCGTAATTCTAGCCATTGCATGTATTTTTGTAGGATTTTTTTTATTTCATTTCTTTGCACAGATCTGTTTGATGACTAATGCACAAAAAAGATCGATGATTGGTGTGATCCCTTGATCAAAAGTTGAACGACCTTTATCCATTGAGGAATCATGCCTATCTGACAAGTGTCCGCTAATATATTGCCTGAGTGGAGCTAAAAACAACATCGAATAGATCAGATTTAATCCGAAGGTTGGTGGGACTCCATAATAAAAAAGTGAACAATCCTTAGCCATTGCAGAATCACGCATTATCACCACATGTCCTGGGCCCACAAGTTCTAAGCAGTAAATATGGAAGATCTATGGTTAAAGCTTGATAAAGATTGATGGAAAGCGTAATGCGCTAAGAAAAGATGCACATTTCTTATTCTTCATGAGATCATGCCTAATTGATAATTGTCCTAAATAGTGAGACATAAGGGATAACAACTGGCAGTAGCAGATTGGTTGAGTAGGTTGATGAGGATGCACATTAGTTTGAAGCAAGTTAAAGTACGCACTAGTAAAGCTCTATTATTTTAGCAAATGGGTATGATCAATGGTGGTTTCTTAACTAAGTGAAAAAGGTGATCAAGTTTTAAGGAAGTCTTAAGGTTCATCGTCGATTAAAGAATGATGAAGATTGACGGTGAGCATGATCCTATAATTATAAGATGCACAATTTTTATCATTCATGGGATCATGCCTAAACAACACATGTCCTGAAACCACAAGTTCTAAATAGCAAGGATCAGTTGCTAAAGCATGGAAAGGATCAATGGATGGCGTGATTCCACAATCAAAAGTTGCACATCCTTTATCCATCGCGGGATCACGCGATGATGAAACATGTCATCAATAATGAAAAGGATAATATGCTTGGGTGGCAGTGTTGATGTGGATTTCTTTATGTCATCTTAATATTTTAATTATATTTTATGCCAGTTAGGGTTTTTCTATTATTTGATACCTCATTATCATTTTCTATGTAGGGTTTCAAGGATGACGAATACCATGAATCCATCTGCTAATGGGATAATGCGATATTCAGGACTGAAGGATGATCACATGCAAAAATTATTCGAGGAATATTTATAAGGATGGAGGATGCCAGAGGATGGTCGACAACATCAATGACCTTGTTCTTAATGTTGATGCTGTTCAAAATATGAGTGATATTATCCATTATCAAATAGATTATATGGATGAACATCTGATCGAAACACCATGATGATCATACATAGAATTATTTTTTAAGTTATCTCAGACAAATCATAAGTGATTTTTTAACAACCATTACTATGAATCCTAAGGGTCAACAACGGTTTTCAAACAAGAATGTAAATCATTCCTAAATTATAAATATACTGTTCATTTTTTGATCTTAGGGTTAGGTTATAGTTATTAAGAGACACATTGGTGTGAAGCTTGTATGCATCCCTTGGATTTAATATAAATATGGATTCTGAGACCATGTGAAGAAATAATTAGTATCAATTTTGTTCCTGGTTTTGGAATTTGATTGCAACTGCAACATGGAATCAAATGTACTATTATTTCAAAATCAATAAAAGATAAGTTTTTTTTCTCACTTGTGGTAAAATTTTTTAATTAATTTCAATTATCCCCTTGCAATTATTGAAGGAAGATTCAATTTCTATTCTTTCAATGCTTGTGTAGAGAGTTTACATGTCTCATATCCCTGTTTGATTATCAAGAAGTTCGTGAAAAGTTAGTGTTTCCAGCTTCTTGTTCAATTGGTCTCCCAACCAGAGGAGTTAAATTCATTTGAGATAACAAGGATATAAAAAGGATTAATTTCTCTCCATCTATATTATCTGAATAGTTGATGGTGTTGGAATATATACTGTCTTGCAAGGTTGTACATAGGATTGAAATTGGATTGACTATATTTCCCAAGTTGAAATAGGCACTAATCTTATCAATTATTGGATATAGTCATTTAGTTCAATGTTTAAATTTGTTGAGATATTCTATCTAGCTTTTTTCACTTTATACATATTTTCAAAGCATTTTTACAATTGACAAAAGCATTCTTAGTCTTGCAATTTATGTTGTGTTGATTACAGTTTGATTTCTTTCAAGTGCCCTTGCCATACTTGAGAGAGAGAATTTGAAGTATGTTCTATCTACTATAAAAAAAACTCTAACCAACATATTAAGGTTGAGGTATAGGCCTACCAACCTTGGTCCTACAGAGCCATAATTATAGAAGTTCCAACCTTGCCTTTGGTTGGGACTTGTTAGTTGGCCAAATCACTTTGGTTTCCAAGCATTGGATTGGAAAGTCCATAAGAAATCCAATCTTTTTATTTGAGTACCCAATAAATTTGTGACTCCACCTGGGGAGTTGTTCATAAGACCCTTTTTTTCTACCTAGAATCTCTAGTGTTATTTTTCTGAAGATTAGATTATTTAGTTTTCCCCATCCAAGTCACCCAACAGATTGGACTATTCTGGGGACTTGTATATAAGAATCCAGAATCTTTGGTGACAAAAGTTTACTCTGCTGGAAGGAAGAACCCAAAAGAACAGAAAACAATTTATTCCTCAAAGAGAGGTGGGGACTCTATTTAATAAAACATTACAGTCAATGACTCTACTGAAGGAGAAGACCCAGAAGGAGATAAGAAGGTGGTGACTCCGTATGTTAGAAAATTTTAATTTCTCCACTAAGGGAGAGAGCATGGAAGGGATGAACATTTTTCCTTTAATTTTTAATATAAGATCTATTACATTATGTTTAAAATTATGTTCAATCTTTTTTATTCCCATCGATACCAAGCCTTTGGATCTTAGAAAGTTTCAATGGAGTTCTAATGAATTGTTTACAAAGATTTCATAGAGGGCTCCTGAATTTTATGGAGATTATGATGAATCAACTATTGATCATCTGGATACTTTTCATATATTCCTTGATGATTATGAGGTCGACATATAAGATGATTCCATGAAGTTGTTTGTGTGGTCATTAAAGGATAATGAAAGAGAAGCTTATGAATTACTACCTACATAGAGTATCTCATCGTGAGGAAGTTTGAGCAATAGTTTCTTGATGTGTTTCATGATGCAGGTGAGCAAGAACATAATGTGTGCTATGAACAATATGAAAATCAAAATTATGTTATGGAATAAAAACCTTACATATCTCCATTGGATGCATTTTTCAATTTGGAAATATATGAAGGATAATCTGTAGGACATTTTTTCATAAGAATGGTAAATATTTATCAATAAATACCTTCATAGGTCATGCCTCCATGAAAGAAATTATTAAATAAAAGTCATGAATTGGAAATCTCAGGTGACTCTAGTTTGAAGATTTTTTCCAACATAATGGATGAAGAATACCTAGATGGGGATGTTTCACAATAGGTTGACTCTGACAATCTAGAATGGTACCATTTTTCTAAATTATATAGTAAGGAAGATGAATGCACTAGTCATGTAGAAGATAAAGAAGCATCCATGCTTCAGAACCATGATGACACTAGTGTTGAAATAAATGAAAATGAAAAGAATGATGACATGGAGGAAGAAAATTTAGATCAAGTTGAAGAAGAACCTATACATGGTGAGATTTGTATGGAAATAGGTATCAATGACAATGATAATGGGGAAGGTCTCCTCATCACAAAAGAGGTTTTAGATTTAATATATATTGAATATTAGAAACATGTTCAGAGAAATCAAGAAATTTTTTTCTCAGTCCACCATAACGAACAGACTAGTGAATCAATACACATGCGAGAGGATGAAATATATGAAGATAATGAAGATATTGGCATGGTTGATGAAGTACATGAAGACACTCAAAATGATGATCCATATAGTGAAAGTGTGTACTATGATCAACATACAGGAGAGGATACATGTAAGAATGAACTCAAAATTCTTTCAAATCCATTATATAATGAAACAATAGAAAAGGAGCATGCAAACTATTGTGATAATTTTTTTAGAGATGATTTATTTGTATATTTAAATATATTATATAAGAAGGGTGAAGTATGTCCAGATAGTATGGTTAGTATACTGAATTTTGAAAATGAACGCTATAATGTTGAGTGTATGATATCATCAATAGAAGAGCAAGCCAAAGGAATATGTGATGTTTCAAATCTTAAAACCATGGAAAATCTAGACAAAAGTATTAATAGGAAAGTTTTAGACATGTGTAAGGAAGAAAATGATCTCAGGGAAAATATTTCTCCCAGGATAAGTGCACAGTCAGAAACTAAATTACAAAGAAAAAAATGAAATCAAAATCATGAGAAATTTAAATATGTCGATAAAGTTGATTTAAAAAATTTTCCTAAGAAGGAAGGGCATAATAAAATGATAGGGTTTCTCAATAAAAGTCCAAGAAGGAGTGAAGAATAATTAAGGAACAAATGAAAAATACATAATTCATCATAGAGGGTGAGTAAATGTCTTATAACCAGGTGTGAAAAGGAATGTAAACATAAAAATCCTTCTCTAATTCAAAAGTTAAAAGGGAAGTCAGCTAATCCGGAGATGATGTATAGTGAGATAAAAAATAATGATATTCTCAGGATGTTCATATTACTGCATGATCAGAATTGAGTCTTTGATAGAGGAAATTATTATTATTATTTTTGGGGGGCCTGAGGACACCCAATGAAATTCTCATAGAATAACGATATATGGTATGCTTCTCCAGAGATTATTAAGATCTTGTTGTGTCTAGATATGAACACACATCCCCAAAAAGATCCACTGGTGGAACCCAAATTTATAGAACAATTTGCATATCTAGATAACTTAGGGAAGTATATTTTATACCTATATCAATATGTTTTATATATTTTGTATTGCTATTTTACCCTAGTATTCTTAGTTTTATATTCAAATTCATAATTCTAGTTGTTGCATGTGTTTTCACGGGCTTTTTATTATTTCATTTCTTTGCATGGATCTATTCGATGACTAACGCATAAAAAATATTGATGGTTGACATGATTCCTTGATCAAAATTTGAATGACCTTTATCTATTGAGGAATCACTCCTAGGTGACAAGTGTCTTTTGAGATCTTGCCTAAGCTGGGCCAAAAACAATTAAGCATCGAGTAGATCACAGTTACTCCGACGGTTGGTGGGATTCTGAATAAGAAAGTGAATGATCTTTATCCATCATGGAATCATGCATTGTCACCACGTGTCCTGGTGTATGCACCCTAAAATGGTCGCCTAGACTATGGGCCCCAATTCTTCAATTTATCAAATGACAGAATCAATTTATCAAATTCCTGAATCAATGCTTTGCAACATTTTAATTCAAATCAATTTCCTTGATCAAATCATAATTAATTCAATTATTTTAATATTTACTAAGGTTTGATCATTTCATCAAAAATCTTATTTAATTAAAACAAAAAATTTCTTTTTTATTAAATAAAATAATCTTATTTAATTAAAATCCCTTTTTAATTAAATAATCTTATCTTATTTAAATTAAAATATCTCTTAATTAAATAATCTTATCTTATTTAATTAGAATCTCCCTTTTAATTAAATAAAATAATCTTATTTAATTAAAAGAACATCCATCTTTTAATTAAATAAATAAAACCCCCACTTAAATCCCTCTTTGTGTTGAAAAATGAAATAAGTTAAAAATAAATAAATAAAGCTCATTTTTCTTCATACATCTTCCTAAGTGGTGGACTTTTTGCCTCTTAATCATAGCCTTTGATTTTTTCTTTTAAAGATATGAGCACATGGATCAACCAAGATTTAATCTCTGCCATTTCTCATTTCTTTTTACCTCTTAATCTCTACCATTCATTTCTCTTTAAAAGGAAACCCCCCCTTCTCATTTGGATAATCAAGATATACACTTTTATGCTATTGTTATTCTACAGGTTTGGAGACCAATCTTGGAGGAGAGTTTGAGCATTTGAGCTTGGACCATACAACTTCTTCTTCTTGTCTTCTTCTCATGCATTCATGGAAATCCATTTAGAGTATATTCATGTTAATTTAGATTCATATTTCCTTTTAATAGATTAATCTTGCATATTTATTTCATAGATTAGCTTGCATATTTCCTTTCATGCATTGTTATTATATAGACTAGTTTCCTTTCATGCATTGTTATCATTTTTTGAGAAATCTTGGATATAATGACTCATAGAAGTGTGTCAATATTTTAGCACACATTTTTTGGCATCCACCATCGGGAAACCCACCTTTACATGTTGGTTTTGATTATTTTTGGAGCTAACCCCCTTGTACAGATTTGCTTGGAGATGAAAACCCTAGATTTTGAAAGATTTGATCATATCTCCCAAACAACTTAGACTTTTGGTTTGAATTTGTTTTTGCAGGTTGGCGACATATTAGAGAAGCTTCACTGAAAAATTTAGAATTTTCCAAGGTATCATGAAGTTTTTACAATTTTTTCTTTATTTTTCATAAAAAATTATTTTCCAGTGCAAATCAACATTTTTTTGAATTTTTTTACATTTTTAGAAAGGTATTTAAATTCTATAGGGGGTCCATTCTTTGTGTTTTAAATTTGGATGCAATATCATAGTTCATTTGGTCAATTTATGAGAAATAGTATATTTTTAGAAAATGACTCCTTAGGGCACAAATGAAAAGATCTTTTTAAAATTCTAACATTTTTGGAAAGCTCTCTATTTTTTAATAGGGGTCTCTTTTCTACATTTTGGGTTTTGGATCTGAATTCATGTCATATAGGTCTAATCTTGTTGACTAGGTCAAAAATCAAAATTAAAAAAGGGGCATTTAATGTTTAGATTGCACTTATTTTTCACATGGTTCAATGCATGGTATGAGTTGTCATTTGGATTATTTTCATTTGGATCAAAGTTTTTTGTGCCTGAGTAGTGAGTGCACTGTAAGGAGGAGCTTGTGCCTCCAAGCTTCTAAGTTGTCTTCTATGAGTAGATGTGGCTGAACTTTAGTTCAAGTGGGAATTCAACAGATATTGCCCTAGCTTACCTAGGTTGTGGAGTGATTGTTCTATTTACAATAAAAAATCTCCTTGATATGTCTTGCATGAGTGAAACATCAAAACATACACCAAACATCAAGACAAACATCAAAATGATCAACAAATCTACATTCTTAAGTGTCAAATTGTCAACTTGCCCAATTTGCTATCATATCATTTTCAGTCTTCCTTGGTTGATCCAGATCAGATTAGGTCACTTACCCCACTGTTAGAAGCTTGTTTAAACTTTGGATTCTTGTATTTTGACCTCTTGAACTAGTAATCTTTGATTTCACAAGTGACCTTGCTTGGAGTTGGTAAGCTAGAAACTATCCTTGTTGAGAAGATAAACCTTTAAGATCCTTTGATAACACACTTGGAGAGTTTTGGTAATCTCTTGTCCATTCACTTTCATACAAATTCAATTTCAATAAATATAACCTGGGTAAATCACCCTATTGATCCATATGTGTTAGGGTATTCAACCGTTCATTGGGCACCTCTATGGCAATGTTGGTTTACACCTCTTGCAAAATTCTATCTTATTACCTCTCTTTTGGATAAGTGAATGCCTTTACTATCCTAGTTTGTTACCAATGTTTCTTAGGGTAATCCTATCACCTAGTACCTTTTTCTTTCATGCCAGCTGTACAATAACATATCAATTAGATCAAGGAAAATGACCTCAATTAGTCTTTGAGCAATTACCCTTAGTGCAAACTCACCAAAAATGTAAGGGAAAAGAACCCATATTTGATCAATCACTTAGGAACAACTCAGAAGTTTGGTTTGATTCCAAGAGTCACCTTAGTGAGTTGGGTACACCCTTAGCATCTTCTTTCTCAGATATGGATATTAGTTACACAATGAATCGATGAGAGAGGGAAGACATGGATAAATGGCTTGATGACATAGTTGCAAAACATAGAGATACCATTTAATTTGGTGGTTCCTCTCGTGACAGTCAACCAACTTTGCCCCTTATCTCAACTAGATATCTAGATGCACACCAAAGGGCTGAGAGAGGTAAGAGGCAAGCCTATCAAGATGAGAAATCACAACATGAAAACCAATAGGATGAACTTTATGACACTCATGTAAATGCAACATACACCAATAATTTATTTTGACATTCAAGACCAAGTTCACCGCTCAAAACATCTTCAAGATACACGAGTGAAAGACTTAAGAGAATTGAGTGTGAAAAGAAAGCCTTCCTAGATGAACAAGATAAAAAGGAAGAGCAATTTAGACTTCTAGAGTTGGAGAGACAAACCTTGTTGGAAATAGAAAAGAAATCCCTCCAAGAGGAGCAAGATAGACTCCTGGCTCAGCAAATTAATGACCAATTTAATAACATGCATGTTAGTGATGGAAATAAGTCTCCTCCATCCACTCCTCCTGAGACTCCACAAAGTAGAAGATGTTCAAGGATGCCATCATGATCTCCTAGCCCTAGAGGAAGAAGGGCTTCAAGACATGATCATTATAGGGGACAAACACCTCCTAGGAACTCAAAACAACCTTCACAACATGCTCGTCATGGTTCACAATATGGGGGTAGTAGCTCAAGTTTTGACCTCACCTCCCAAGACTTCATGAAAATGTAACAAGAACCACTCTTAAAGAAATATGTGGATAAATATTTAGAGCAAAACAAAGACATGTTCCTAGAGAGTTTAATCGACAAAGGTTCTAGATTTCCCTACAACTTTGATGTGGACAAAAAGATTAAGAAGCAAGGTCCATCTCAAGAAGAGGAGATCAAACAAATTAAGAGTATGATGAAAAAAATGTTAGTACCCAAGAATTCATTCTCACTTGATTCAATTTTTTCTAATCCTTTTGAAAAAAGTGTTAACATTAAAGAGTTCCCTAGGAAGGTTGAGATCCCTCAATATGACAAGTATGATGGGAATGGAGATCCACATGATCACATGCGCCAATTTTATACAACAATTTTTTAGTTCCATCAGGATGACTCATACCTCATGAGATTATTCCCAAGGAGTCTTAAGGATCAAGCGATGGAATGGTTCACCAGCATAACTCCTCCCATTAAAAATTTCAAAGATCTTGTCCATAGATTTGTTCAAACCTTTGCATACAACCTTTCATGATCTATCACCATGTTGGACTTATGAAACTTAAAGAAAAATCAAGGGGAATATTTTGTCACTTTCTTGCAAAGGTGGAGATGACAATGCTCTCATTACTGTAGAACCATTCCTGAAAATGAAAAGATTGACATCATTGTTAGCAACTTGGTTCCTAAAATGTGGTATGAAGTTAGGAAGATGGTTTTTAATTCCTTTGACACCATGGTTGAAACCACATGTAGGATTGAGGATGTTTTGAAAGAACAAGGAATTTTGACCAAACATGGAAACAACAACAATAATGGTCAAAACAATAACAACTCTAACAAGGATAAAGGGAAGATATAACACTGGAATAAGAACAAACAAGTGGTCAATGATGGATTTGTGGACTCCTCTCAACCCAAAGATCAAATTTTGCTCCACTTGTCTAGTGTTGTTCAAGCCATGAATCTCAATACATCTAATCAACAAGAGAGAAAGTCGAGATACAAATGTAGGCTAAGAAAGAAAGATGTCAATTTTCAAATCTTGGTGACTCATATGAGGATGTCTTGAAAACACTCATTTCTAACAACCTTGCACATCCTCAAGATCCTGCAAAACATTATATACCTGATGTTAAGCCACATTGGTGGGAGGAGAAGGCCTTTTGCAATTTTCACAATGGTATTGGACATGACATTGAAAACTACTAAAAACTCAAGCATCTTATTCAAGATCTCATTGAGAATGGAAAGCTTAAGATAGATGGATTGAACGCGAATGATGATCATAAGTCATTCAAAGAACCTTTGCCCAAATATGAGAAAGGGGAAACCTCTTAAGCTAAGAATGGAAAAGAAGAGATCAATTGTACTTATAGAGATGTAGAGAATACAATCAACATGCTTGAATTTGTAGAAGAAAATGTCAATATGATGAGGGGTAAAGATCCATATGGTTATGATCTAGACATGGACTCTCCTCCTATCTTTGATGAAGAACTATCATGGTACTAAGGGGTCCTAACTCTAGAGTGTCATCGCAAGCTCTCAATGTTGTCACATGAATTCAAGGTCCCATTGTCATCAGAGGACCCAATTCAAGTGAATCAAGTAAATCTAAGCAAGTGGCATCCAATAATATCACCTTGAAGCCAACAGTTAATCCTAAGTCAAGCTATAGTCTTGTTGATTAGTTGCAAAGAACCCCAACTCAAATTTCAATCTTTGAGCTCTTAGAGTTATCCCTGAGACACAAGCAAGTCCTTAAGGATTCTTTATGCACAGAAAACATCCCCAAAAAGTTAGACATCAAGCAATTCCATAACATGGTTAACCAGATTGCTAGCCATCATTACCTTACCTTTTTGGAGGATAATGATAAAGCTTTGATCCACCCACACAATATTTCTCTTCATATTGAGGCATGATACATAGAACCCATGTTAGGTGTGTGTTGATAGATGGGGGTATGGGGCTTAATAATTGTTCCTTTAGTATTTTGAAAGAGTTGGGTTATTTTGAAAAAGCCATAGATACCAGGAAAAGGATCACCATCAAATCCTATGATGAGGCAGAAATAAGTTCCAAGGGGTTGGCTATCCTTCCTATTAGGATTGGCCTTGTTGAAAAAGACATTTTATTTTAAATAGTTGATGTTGGCCCCCTTGCATATAATATATTTCTTGGTAGATTGCGGATCCATGGTATGAAAGCACTGTCATCTACCTATCATTAGTGTGTTAAGTTCCCCTACAATGGAATATAGATTTGTGTACCTAGGGATAACACTTTATCTGTTAACTCAATTTCAATAGGAACTCATGTTCCCCTCAATAGAGAAGAAGAAGACTTTGATGTGACCTTAGCTGAATGTAAAGACAAGCTTAAGTCGATAGACCTTGGCATGGGGGGGTATCAAATCAACTCCCTCACAATATTACCAATTTCACCTTGGTCTTATGGAAAAACTTCACAAGAAAAGAGACCCTCCTCTTCAGCTATGACTTTATTTGGCACATTTGTAGAATCCTCAGTGCCTATTCAAGATGAGAAAGAAGAGACATTTTTTAGAGATTGGATCTATAGAGAAGAGAAATATATGCACAATGAGAACTTCTCTCCCTCTCCTAAGGCTTATAGATGAGGGTATACTTTTGTTAGACAGATGGGATATCCTAGACATGGACCTCTTAATCATAGATTGGATGCTAGAGTTGAACCTCTTGTTCATGCTCTTTTTGGACACAAGTCTAAGAAGCCGATTGGCCTAGGATTTGTGAATCACAACAAGAACACTACTTCTATCCTTGATGAGTCAGACAGTAAAGATGAATCAAAATATGTAGCTAGTTTGACAAATCAGAAAGACATGTGTGAAGATTGGGTCCCTTCCACTAGACTCCTCTGGGGAGATTTAGATATTCTGGTCACTCATGCGTTGGTTGCAAGTTTAGAACAATAATTAGATGTAGAAGATCCTTTTAGAGAACATCAACAAAAGAATCTTGTTTGTTTAATAGGAAGAGAAGGTTCTACTCTTGATGACACTAGACCTTCCACATCAAGATGTCCCAAACCTTAATGGTGTAAGTATCCTAGTCACAATTCAGACACAAGTTCATATGAGTATGAATGGGACTCCTTCTCAAAGCCTTCCACAGTGGACATGGATGTTCATGTCATCCACACTTATAGTGCTCAACCTGAGGTAGATGATGAGTCACGTGTAATATTAGAGGATTTTAACCCACATGTTGCCTTAGTGGATGATTGTTTTCTTGTTAGGATGAATCCTGACTTGGGTAGCTTAGAAGGATACTTGACAGACTCTGACTCTTTGGTCATCAGTGATAATATCATTCACATTTATAACCTTGAACTAGTCATTGACTTGCCTCTTGTTCATCTTGACCTCATTGATTGGTCCCAACGCTATCAAGAACCTGAGCTCTTAACATTTCAAAATTATTATGAGATATCTTGTTACCAAAATTCCCTTGAACCTGTAGTCTCTTCCACTAGTGAACCGGCTACCAACATGACAGATCCAGACATCAAGTACATTAGTCACAAATTAAAAAGAAAATAAAATCAAAAGAATAGGAGTTATGATGGCGAAAACCACTCTGTGGTGGTGTCAGAACTGAAAAAAGTAAAAAGAAATGGCATATCCTAGGGTGAAAACCTCTCTAAGGTGCTTAAGGATGAGGTACTTGATCATCTCCCTAGCTACTTTCAAGATAGATCTTTGGTGATTTTTAAACCAATACAAGCAGTCAATTTGGGTATAGATGAGGCTCCATAGATAGTACACTTGGTTGAATCCTTGTCACCACAAGAAAATGAAGCCTACACTAAGTTCTTACCAAAAAAGAAGATCAACTTTTTTGCTAAGTATGAAGCTTTAACAAGTGGACTTAAGATGGCCATAGAATGAAGAATCATAGATTTACACATCTATGGGGATTCACAACTGATAATCAACCAAGTTAATGATGAATATCAAACAAAAAATGAGAAATGGGTACCTTTCAAGAAAATGGTTGATTCCTTGAAGCGATACTTCACATTTGTCATGTTTCAACAAATCCCTAAAGAAGAGAATAAAGCAATTGATGCTATGGCTACACTTGCTTCACTTCTTTAGTTAGAGAAACATGAATCCAGATTTGAATTCTTGGTGGAAGAGCTACATCACCCTATCTATGACTCCCTAGAAAGGCATTTTATTTGTACCTGTGTTGGTTGTGAGTCATCCCATTATGGTGCCCTTTACTCATACCTTCATTATGGCATTATACCTGAAACCTTTAACCGATCTGAATGCAGAAACCTTACCCAAAATGCCTCTCGTCATTCCCTTATCGCTGGTGATTTGTATAGGAGGGGTCTAGATGGAATACTTCTTAGATTCTTAGAAAAGGAAGAATTTGACCAAGCGTTAGTTGACATCCACGAAGGCATCTATGGGGGACATTCCAATGGTCTTTCCATGGCTTGAAGGTTGCTTAGGGTGGGGTACTATTGGCCTACAATGTAGATTGAAGGAGGAGATTTTGCAAAGTCATGTGAAAACTGTCAAAAATATGGTAACCTAATACATGCTCTAGGAAGGGAGTTCATTCCTTCTATATCTCATTGGCTCTTTTAGCATTGAGCCTTTGATCTTGTTGGGTAGATTCATCCCAACTCATCAAGTGGACACAAGTTTATCATCACTGCTACTAATTACTTCACTAAATGGGTAGAGGTTGTCCCACTTTTTGTTGCCTTAGGAAAGATAGTCTCTCTATTCATTCTGAACCATATCATCTATCGATATGGAGTGCCTTCTGAGATTATCACTGAATATGGAGGCCAGTTCAAAAATAAGGATCTTAAACAACTCTGCAAGAAATTCAAGATTAAACAACATCGGTCCTCCATTTACTTCCCACAAGGAAATAGTCAAGCAGAGGCATCAAACAAAACCATTCTTAAAATCTCACATAGAACAGTCTGTAAGAAAGGTAGAGATTGTCACTTATAGATAAATCCAGCTTTATAGGCCTATAGAACAAGTATTCGTACTCCTACTAGGGCTACTCCTTTTTCCCTTGCATATGGCGCTGAAGCAGTGTTACCTTTGGAGGTTGAGATTCCTTCACTTAGAGTTTCCCTCAAAGGTATAGTTACAGATGAAGACTACCGCACCATGAGACTGCAAGAGTTAGAACTTCTAGATGAAAAACATCAAGCATCATTTGACCATATGAGGGTTTATCAAAAGTGCATGTCCAAAGCCTTCAACAAAAAGGTCCACCCTAGAGATTTCCAAGTGGGAGATCTTGTCCTACGTGAAAATCCTAAGAATCAACAACATAGAGATCAAAAGGGTAAATTTGAACCTAATTGGCTTGGACCTTACATCATTACAACAACTTTTGGGTTAGGTGCTTATTTACTATCTACAACAGAAGGAGAGTAGCTCCCTGATCGTATCAATGTCTTCCACCCAGAGAAGTTCTATCCATGATGCCCATTTTGTCTAGGGGCATCCTTTGTACATAATTATTGATCCTGAAAAAATCCAAAAAATGATATATTTTCAAAAATTCTAAAAATAAAAAAATTTCCTAAAAAAATGATCATCTTAGTGAAAACCTAGCAATAGGCGCTTTGATGTATCTCCAAAAAAATTATATATTCCAAAAATACAAAAATATAAAAAAAATAGAAAAAAATGCCTTGGTGAAAACCTGGAAACAAGCGCCTTGATAGGAAAAAATTGTAATAAAATCCAAGTGGTGAAAACCTGGAAATGGGTGCTACTAGAGGCCTTTGAACCCCTATTTCTTAGCACATGTCCTCGAAACTTAGCCTTTCTCCATCATTCCTTATCCTTGTTGCCTCGGTTTGGAATTCATCTTTTTCTTTGTCTAGGGGTCATAACTATGCTAGATTTGGTCTCTTGGATGCGTTAGTCTTTAGGACATCTCACAAACGATCACCCCAACTATATTTTTCAATACAACCCCTGACATCAAGTGTTTTTCAACACTTATCAGTTTGGTCTTACCCAATTTTGTCATGTAATTTTACCTTCTCGCGAGCATTCGATCCTTATCCTCGAAAGTCAATATCAGTTAACACACTTAAATTTTTAAACACAACACTTAATGCTTGAGCTATGTCATGATCTTTTCTTTGTGTGCTGTTTGTTATTGATTTTCAGTGAGTGTCCCTGTCTAATAAGTCTCTCTGGGATGCATAGCTAGAGGACTGGGGGCATGGGGCATGTTTTTACTTGCTTTCTTCTTGTGGGTGTGGTCTTGAAAATCTTGAGTGTCTCTTTTTGTTCTCTTGACACACTTAGGAGGTTTGAGGCTTCATCCTTAACTATTTTTGCACAACCATTCTTATGGTCATCCTAGCATCTATGCCTTGATGTGAGCATGGTTTTGCTATATTAACTTGGGTAAGCTAGCATCAAAGTCATCTTGACCTTTATGTCTTTGATGCTTATGTTATAATCTTTCCATATTCCAATTTGATATAAATCACATTCATATCTTCATAGTTGCACTTGTGACTAGTGATGATTGTATGATTTTTCAATGTTCGTTAATAATCGCCCAATGATGAAAATAAGTTCCTTAACATTCTCTAATGAATGATGAACACAAATTCCTATGTTATAGTTTCTCTATTGCAAGTACACCTTTGCATTTGCATATATCTTGCATTTTTGGACTTCATGTTAGTTTTCATTTTAGGTTGCATTATGAGTTTGAGAGGGTTTCCTTCATCTTTCTTGTGGACTTTTAATCAACTGTGGTCATGTTTGATCTTCATTTCCTTATCTTCTTTCGTGATCTGAATCAAAATTTTCTATCTTACACAATTGATTTATTTTGGGGCATTCTCTCTTTTAAGGCAAATTCTCTTTCTTCTCTCCATTTCTTTCCACCTCTTCAAAACTTTTATTTTCCATTCGCTTTTACCCCACTTCTTTTCTTCTAATTCAACCTTGGGGCATAATCTTTCATGATTGATGATCTACATTGGTTCTTTGATCCTTATATATTTCATCTTACATCAAGAACCTTATCTTTAGTTTGATTTGATCAAATTTATCAATTTGTTGTTTCTCCTCTATCTCATTTCGACTTCGATCACGAGGGGGCAGTACCTATCAAACTTCAATCCTTGATTCTGATTTATCAATCCTATCAATTGCTCCACTTGGGGCAACCTTACTTGAGATTCTTATCTTGGACATGTCAATTACCTATTTACAAGGGTGTTGAACTTATCTTTTTCAATCATCTTATCTTTGTCCTAATGTGTTCCCATCCGTCGATCACATGTTTGGGTTGTTTTGTGATCCTAAATTGATCTCACACTTCAACTGCATTCTTTGACTACATGTGTTCCCATAAAGATCACACATTTCTCAAAGAGTGGCAAATGTATGCACCCAAAAATGGTCTCCTAGACTATGGGCCCCAATTCTTCAATTTATCAAATGACAGAATCAATTTATCAAATTCCTGAATCAATGCTTTGCAACATTTTAATTCAAATCAATTTCCTTGATCAAATCGTAATTAATTCAATAATTTCAATATTTCCTAAGGTTTGATCAGTTCATCAATAATCTTATTTAATTAAAAGAAAACAATTCCTTTTTATTAAATAAAATAATCTTAGTTAATTAAAATCCCTTTTAATTAAATAATCTTATCTTATTTAATTAAAATATGTCTTAATTAAATAGTCTTATCTTATTTAATTAGAACCTCCCTTTTAATTAAATAAAATAATCTTATTTAATTAAAAGAACATACATCTTTTAATTAAATAAATAAAACACCCACTTAAATCCCTCTTTGTGTTGAAAAAAGAAATAAATTAAATAAAAATAAATAAAGCTCCTTTTTCTTCATACATCTTCCTAAGTGGTGGGCTTTTTGCCTCTTAATCACAGCCTTTGATTTTGCCTCTTGAAGATATGAGCACATGGATCAACCAAGATTTAATCTCCACCATTGCTCATTTCTTTTTACCTCTTAATCTCTACCATCCATTTCTCTTTAAAAGGAAACATCCCCTTCTCATTTGGATAATCAAGATATACACTTTTATGCTATTGTTATGTTGCAGGTTTGGAGAGTGATCTTGGATGAGAGTTTGAGCATTTGAGCTTGGACCATTCAACTTATTCTTCTTGTCTTCTTCTCATGCATTCATGGCAATCCATTTAGATTAGATTCATGTTAATTTATATTCATATTTCCTTTCAATAGATTAATCTTGCATATTTCTTTCATAGATTAGCTTGCATATTTCCTTTCATGCATTGTTATTATATAGACTAGTTTCCTTCCATACATTGTTATCATATAGAATAGCTTTCATTCTCATTTGCAATTAATATTTGGTGATCATGGAGACTAGCATTCTTTCTCTTCCTCTTTGAATCTCTCATTTCATGGTGTACTTGCATAGGCATAACTAGGTCTAAACTGAGGGCCTTCATCACAAACCCTTGCACTCCATGAATAGGGAGCTATAAGTCACCATTTGAGACCTCATTCTTGAGAAATCTTTGATACAATGACTCATAGAAGTGTGTCACATTTTCAGCACATACTCGGGACAACAAATTCTAAGTAGCGAAGATGGAAGATCTATGGTTAAATCTTGACGAAGATCAACGATGGACATAATGCCTCTAAGCAAAGATCAACGTTGTTTATTATTCACTTGATCATGCCTGATCGACAAGTGTCCTAGGCCTATAGATGTCTTTAATAGTGAGAAAATAGGGATAAAAGGTGGGAGTAGTGGATTGGCCAAGTAGGTTGATGAGGAAGAACGTCAGTTTGAAGCAAGTTAAAGTACGTGCTACTAAAGTCCTTTTGATTTATCATGTGGGTATGATCAATGGTGGTGTCTTAACTAAGTGGAAAAGGTGATTGAGTTTTAAGGAAGGCTTAAGGTTGATCGGTAGTTAAAGCATGACAAAGATCAATGGTGGGTGTGATCCCACGATTAGAATATGTAATTTGTTTATCATTCATGGGATCACTCTTGAAGACTTAGAATCCCTTGTTGAACCTTAAAGTTGAATTATCCTTTAAGAGTGTTCCAAGGTGGTGATTCAAGGTTGGATGAATCTTGGTTTGTAGAAGAAGTCAGATTGAAGGGTAGAAGAGGT
>MU225994.1:2552310-2592744 GCA_018584345.1 Thuja plicata
CATTATGTTTTAACTCTAACTCTCCCACCCTCTGTGGTCACTGTAATTGGTGGGAGAGACAAACAATGTAACATATATTTGTATTATATGCAGGGAGTTAAGGAGGTTGATTGAAGAACCACAAAAACAGTGGTAGTTTGCATAAGGTGGATGAATGATTATCTCAGGAAAAATGTAGTCCAGTGTGAGGGGCATATCTCCCTGATTAACCGTTGGATGTGGCTAAGATTTGGATATGTTTAGGAGAAGCCAATTATGCTGACTCTCACCAGAGAGATTAAGGAAATATGATCGGAATCAAAAGTTATGAATGACTATTTTCGGGTCTATGTAAGGGACAGAAACATGGTTGTTTGTGATGGATTTCCTTCATGAGTGTCTTGGGAAGTTTTGTGAAGGGATTAGGTATTGTGTGAATCTATGCATAGTAGGTTTTTTGGAGAAGACATTAATGTTTGTAAGGGGGACATGTAATTGATTCCTCTTGTGTCAAGGACTATTGGATCCATTAAGAGTGATCCAAGTTGATAGGTTATTGGAGGGAAGTGAAATGTTGGAAGATTGGGATAGTCACAACACCATATGTTCAAAATGCATTGATGCATGAGTGGAAGGGTTAAAAGAGTGAAAAAATTAAGATGCAGAGTCTAGTGGAAGATAATATTGTTGCAGACCACTAGCCTTTGCATCACAGACCCACAAGTTCTAAGTAGAAAGGACCAGCTGCTAAAGCATGTAAAGGATCAATGGTTGGCATGATCCTGTGATCAAAAGTTGCACATCCTTTATCCATCACGGGATCACATGATGATGACACATGTCCTCGATAATGAAAAGGATAATATGCTTGGGTCAGAGTGTTAACATGGATTTATTTATGTCATTTTAATATTTTAATTATATTTTATGCTAGTTAGGGTTTTTTCTATTATTTGATACATCATTATCATTTTCCATGCAGGTTTTTGAGGATGATGAATACCATGAATCCATCTTTTGATGGGATAATGTGATCTTCAGGATTGAAAGATGATCACATGTAGACATTATTTGAGGAATCTTTACAAGGATCGAGGATGCCATAGGATGGTCGACAACGTCAATGATCTTGTTCTTAATACTGAAGCTATTACAAATACTAGTGATAGTATCCATTATCAAATAGAGTATATAGGTGAATATGTGATTGAAACACCATGATGATCATAGAAAGAATTATTTTTTAAGTTATCTTAGATAAATCACAAGTGATTTGTTAGTGACCATTACTATGAATCCTAACGGTTGGCAACAGTTTTCAAACAAGAATGTAAATCATTCCTAAATTGTAACTATGATGTTCAATTGTTGATCTTAGGGCTAGGTTTTAGTTATGAAGAGACAAATTGTTCTGAAGCTTGTATGCATCCCTTGGATTTTATATAAATAGGGATTCTAAGACCTGGTGAAGAAATTATTATTATCAATTATGTTACTAGTTTTAGAATTTGATCACAACTGCAACATGGACTTAAATGTACTATTATTTCAAAATCAATAAAAGATAAGTGTTTTCTATCTCACTTGTGGTAAGGAATTTAAATTCATTTCAATTATTCCCTTGTAATTATTGAAGGAAGATTCAATTTCTATTCTTGCAATGCTTGTGTAGAGATTTTACATGTCTCATATCCCTGTTTGATTATCAAGAAGTTCATGAAAAGTTAGCGTTTCCAGCTTCTTGTTCAATTGGTCTCCCAACCAGAGGAGTTAAATTCATTTGAACTAACAAGGATATAAATAGGCTTAATTTCTCTGCATCTATAGCATTTGAATAGTTTATGGTGTTGGAATATATACTTTCTTGCAAGGTTGTACATAGGATTGAAATTGGATTGACTCTATTGCCCAAGTTGAAATAGGCATTGATCTTATCAATTATTGGATATAGTAATTTAGCTCATTGTTTAAAGTTGTTGAGATATTATATCTATTTTTTTTCACTTTATACATATTTTTAAAGCATTCTTACAATTGACAAAAGCATTCTTTGTCTTGCAGTTTATGTTGTATTGATTACAGTTTGAATTCATTCAAGTGCCCTTGCCATACTTGAGAGAGAGGATTTGAAGTGTGTTCTATCTGGTATAATAAACCTCTAACCAAAAAATTAAGGTTGAGGTATAGGTATACCAGCCTAGGTCCTACAGAGCCATAATTGCAGGAGTTCCAACCTTGCCTTTGGTTGGGACTTGTTAATTCGACAAATCACTTGGGTTTCCCAGCATTGGCTTGGCAAGTCCATAGGAAATCTAATATTTTTATTTGAGTGCTAGAAATCACAATGGATAAAAACCAGCTATTTGACCTTCTCATGAATTCCCTCAAGGATCTATTTTATCTATATCACTTGGTGACTATTGAGAGAAGAAGCAACATGCTCTGCCTCTGCAGTAGATTGATAGATACAATTATGATTTTTACTAGTCCAGGAGACTAATATTATAGGTAGAGGAAATTTTACTGAGAGGGGGGGGTGAAACATTAATCACTAATTTAACCTCTAAAACTCAATCTAAAATCTTCACCGAATAGATTTACTGATTACAGCTTAATTAACCTATGACCATGTTATTGGTTATCATAACATTAAACATCGATGCAACACAAGATAAAAATTCGTGCAATATTAATGCTCATATTTATCTCATGGAAACCCAATTAGGGAAAAAACAACAGTGTGAGATCGGTGCCCATAAATAGTTGTACTCTTCTTAAATATGCCCAATTAAGAGCTTGCCTGGTTAAGGGTTACAAAAGCATTGTTAGATGCTACCTAGTTATGGGATTTACATAGAGACCTATTAAAGTATTATACCTTGTTAGGAGTAACTTGGTTAGAAGATTTTGAACACTCTTTCGAATGTCACCCTATTAAAGGATTTGCACACTAATACATTTGGGCCTATTTTCTGATGGTAATTTCTGACGGAGGGGAAAATTTTATGAAATTAGTTTTTTTTTTTTTAATTTGTTCCCGATACTGTCGTAATTCTGATGGTTTTGGGTGCACATTAAAAAAAAGACACATGATCAAATTCATTTTTATTTTATCACACAAAAGCATTGCCCCAAAGGATGTAGCTTTGCGCGTGGAAGCTGACCCCATTCCTTGGAAGCCGAATGTCGTGAAGCTCTGAATAGCAGTACATATAGCACATATCAAGAATTCATAGGTATGTACTTTTGTATTCAAAAAATATCTTCATTATGTCATTAAATGAAATCTTTGCATAGTTTTTGGTCGACTGTGATTTCATCGTGACCTTAATGTTTGAATCCACCTATATTTTTTTTATAAATTTATTTCTTTTTTTACAATGTGCATCATCATACAAGAAGAAAAAAGGGTTTCTGCTATGAATATTTTATCTCTATCCGCAAATGATAGCCTTTGTATTTTTAAAGATATGTATCATTTTGGGCTTCGAGGCTATGGTTTGGTATAAGAAATCCTTAGTGAATTTGTTTGGAATTGTCACATGGTGTGACTTGTGCGTGGATTGGTAAAAATGCGTGGATTGGTAAAAACTTCAACCTTTTTTTATTATAGATATTTTGTATAATTTTACATGAGCCATGGTTTTTCTTTCACTATCTTGGCATAATTGGGGTTTTAAGTTTTCTTTATTCCTTATTATCAATTTCATTTATGTTGGTCACTATCCAATGTTTTTTTACAGTGGCATGGTCTCCTCTTGTTGTTACTGCATCAAGTGATTAGTCCTAATGCCCTATCCCAAATGAAGTACTTGGAAAGGACCAAGATTATGCCAACACAACCCTAATTAGGGTTTTCCCTAACTACCACTTACAATAGTTAAATGTCAACCAATTACAATAAGGCACCTATCCATGGGCCAATGAAAAAAAGTACATTTTTTCAATACATATCCTTATAAGGATTGACCAATGAGAAAACTCAGTAGGTTTAATATATTAAATGCATTTCTCTTTCCACTTGGAATAACTAGAATGGTGGTAATAAAGGTGTGCCAACATAGCTTGTTTATCTTTTTTGAGCTCCATATTTCCATCCTCTTTGTCTTGGAAATATTCTCATTGAAGTGTTCATGAAATTGCTTGTACTTGAAATAAATTTTAACTTGATGTCTTGGCCTTCATCCTTCTTCATGAATTTGTACTTTCATATTTTCATCTTCTCTTAAAATCACCTTCTCTTTGCACTTGACTTTCCAACCTTAAAGTCCTTCCTATAATTTGCATGGCATTTGAAATTTCATGTCAGTTTTTGAACTGACAATCATCCTTTCACATGAAGGGGATTGACCTTCAATATCTTCTTTCTCATAAAAACATCATTACCTTCATGTGACATGGGTGCTACCTTATCATTAGAACTATTGTTGCAAAAATAAGAATATATGTCATACCTTTTTGTCATATTTCAACATTTATAAGAACCTCTTTTAGATATATATCCACTAGGTGTATGCTCAATTGACTCTTGCTCAAAGGTGACTCATGATCTCCATGATGAAATTTGTGTGTAAACTTAATAATTAACAACAAGATTTCAAGATAAACACATTAAGATGGAAGAAAATGCATGTATAATGATTGTTTATGGAAGAAAATCAGAGAAAGTACAGTGAAAACAACATTTTAATGATTCAAAAATTC
Organism: Thuja plicata; assembly: GCA_018584345.1. Classification (NCBI taxonomy): domain Eukaryota; kingdom Viridiplantae; phylum Streptophyta; class Pinopsida; order Cupressales; family Cupressaceae; genus Thuja; species Thuja plicata. Next base: position 2,556,994 of record MU225994.1, read on the forward strand.
TATCTCCTTATCACTTCAAACAAAACCGTATTCCTCTCTATAATTACAATGAACATAGGTCTCTTTTAGACCCAAACATCAACCAACCACCTTTTAAAACTATCCTCAAACCGACTAAGATAGTTAAAACTAATTTTTCCATCCTAATGATTGAATTCAAATTATCATAAAATGGATTCTTATTAAGTGTACATATTGCTAGATTCCAAGTGAATGGTTAAGATCCTAGATCAGTATTATGGAAATGAATTCATGTAGCAATCGGGTACTAAGAAACCTATGTTTGATGTTTTATGTGTGCATTACTTTCGTTGTATGAAACTAACAATATTACTAGTTGGTTGACTATAATGGTATATAGATGATGAGATTATTGTACAATGTAAATGGAATAGTTGGGTAATATGAATGTAAGTTTATAAGATTAATTTTAGTTTTAGATTTTAATGCAAAGGAAATGTTAGAAGAATACCAATATGTATAGTTCTTAATGTAAATCTAATAATATTCTATGGGGTAGGATACAATGTTAGATTAGAATAGAGTATATTATAATCTCAATTGAACCACTTAAAAGGATTACTGTGTATGAGACACATGATACAAATGGGTACTCTTGAATGTACTCATATTAAAGGAATTAAGGATATCACGTAAAATTTATGTCCATTAGATTAATTTCATTAATTAAAATGATTGAATGTGTTAGTGTAAGAAATGGTTGAAATGGGAGTAGTAGTAGGAAACATGTGTTTCTTCTCCTCTTAATAGATCTATAATTATTTTTTAAAACAAGAAATTAGATCATCGTGTGGCCTAGGGTGGATCTTTTAAACTTGGATTATTTGGTTGATTGCGGAGAGAATTTCATAATTCTTGGATATATATGCAACTTTATTGATCAAACATTTTTCATATTGCATTAGCACCCATGCCTTGAGTCCCTAAGGCCTATATAACATGTTTTCAATACTATCAATGGACCCAACTAAATTTTTCATTATGATAACATTGGAAATAACTTGTTACTAAATGACCCTTGTTAAGAAACTTTTTAAATTTGAAAAGTTGCTCAATAATTGTTGTGCAACTTTTGCAATTCTTTATTTTTGTGAAAAAATATATATTAAAACACTTTATAACAACATAAAATAACCTACATATTCCTAAAATGGGATAATTTAATCTTGTTACACCATAAAGTTCCATGGAAGCCTCATTGGAAACTTTTGCTTTCACATAGAAATATTAACAATTTTGGTACAGTTTTACATTTTGGACTAACTATGACCTTCCATGACATGGATTAATTATAAATACCTTAAAAATGGTCCTTGGGACCTTATTTTACACAAACCAAAACATAAAAAGATGATCATTACATCAGTAGGTATAAAAATGGCTATGTGCTCCTACACCATACACTTGGCCTAGAAAGAAACTGAAGTCCCTTTGAGGACCATGCTGCACTAAAAATGTTTGGAACCTCTTTTTCCTAGCCTCCAAATGATGTATATTTCTGGTATACCCTTCCATTGGATACACCAAAACCTCCTTCCTAGGTGCACTGGCATAGGTCTTTGTCAACAAGACACTTCCAAACACTTCTAGCTCCTACCAATGGATCCTACACCGTCCAAGTAACCTATCATGACATACCAAGTCATAAAAAGTGACCCTTCTTTGGGTGGAACTCTCATACCTTGACTATTCCAACCACCATGTACCCTCAATCAACAATATCTCTTCAATCAGAGATCTTCATCTTCAGTCCCTACATACGTCTACAACCAAACACATATGGCACATATCATACATGTTTTAGACTCTCCCCACAAGTCACATTAACCAAAATAATTGGGGGAGTCTTATACATTAATACTTTTCTTCAAATAAATTATTGATTCCCAATCAATATTGCATAGAATGAAGATTTTATGAACATGAACACAGTGACCATGTCCTTACGACAGAGAATAGATAGTTTGCAAGGAATTAATAGTTTGTTGATTTAAACTTCATTACTCTACCAAACTCCCTAAAACTCCTCTCTTACTTTCATTCATGCTCACACTACCCAAATACCCTTCTACTAATCAGATGATAGTTACAACTCCCTCCCAAACTACTTGTAGTCAGTTTAATGATAGTTGCATTTAGTATATTGCTGTCAAGTTGACAACATAGTTGTCAACTTGACAAATCTCCATTCCTTTATCATTGTATTTAACTCTTTGAAGGCCTTTTATGATTCTATCCTAACACTAAAGACATGAGAAACTATTTTAACATGGGGGCATACACTTTTAACATGGATCTTAGTAAAAATCCCTACTAGACGTACATGTCATATTTCTTCTTTGTTCTTGCATGCTCCATGTTTGTGAAACCTATGCTAATCATGTTGCTAATTTTATCTTGATATTTCAAACCAATAAGATTCTATGTCCTGGGGGATTGGTGTGATCTTATCTCTTTTATGTCTTGGTGAAAGTCTTTTGATACTATCTTATGCTTTACCAAGAGTATGATTGCAAGGTCACACTCTTTCTACAATGGGGCCTATATATAGTATTAAAAATTGTATCCTCATTCAATTTCACACTCATTTGGGGATCACTTTGGTGGTTTTCCCTTGTTCTCTTGCTAAATGATTGATTATTCTTATTTCATGGCCAAATTTGGAAACCTGACACACTCACGAGCAAACAAACCAAATTTATGCTAATAGGTGACAATAGGTGACAATGTCCTCATGGAATATCGAGCTAGGCACCAATGTCCAACCATTTTGGGCTCAAATATAGACCAGTAATGGTCATAAGTTGGTTGAGTAGAAAAATATTTCTCATGTGCAGATTCTAGATCTGTCAAAAAGGGATTGTAAATTCATGAAGAGAAGACTATGAAAAAAAAATCCATACTTTCAAGAGAAAAAAAACTTGGTCACCATCAATATACTCTAGTGATTGAAACTTTTTTTTCCATAATTTTGGAAGAATGATTCATAGGACATCCTAATTTGGAACCTACTCATGAAATTTTCATCAAACACCTTCAGGTTAGTGGTTCCTATTAACATAGAACCATAGGGAACACCCTTGTTTAGGCTTTGTAGGATAAATGAAAGTGACTATTCAGAATGGTGACTTTGAGTTGGGTAACTTTCCTAGCCTAAGATTGTGTTCCGTGGTCTAGAAAAAACATACTAAGCATGTATAAGCCCTTTCAAACCTTTGGTGAGTTTATGTAAGGCATAGGGTATATTCTCCATGTTTGAGTCATTAAGTTGGATCAAGGAAGATATGTTAAAAGCAGTAAAAAGATGAAATATAAGACTCCTCTCTTACTCTCATTCATACTCACACTATCAAAATACCCTTCTACTAATTGGTTGACAGTAACAACTGCCTACCAAAATTCTTGTAGTCATTTTAATGACTGTTACATTTAGTATAATGTTTAAGGTTGGCAGCATAGTTGTCAACTCGGTAACTCTCTATTCCTTTATCATTGTATTTAACTCTTTAAAGGCCTTTTAGGATTCTATCCTAATTTCATTTGTGACAAGAAAAAGGTGAGGAATAGTCTACAGTAAAACTTGTGGAAATTAGGGTCAACTTGTGGTAATAATGTTTTAATAAACCATCCATGATGTAATTAGGATCATTAGGGTGATAGTTTCAAAATTCATAAAAGTTGTCAAGTTGCAAGAAAATTTTCAAGAAACATTTCTTGCAACCAATTTGTCAATAAGTGTCATATATGTTCATGAGTTTTGGAAGAATTAATTTGTTTTATTAAGGCCTAAAATGTGCATTTTTCATGATTTGGGATTGATTTGGGATCAAGCAGGATCCTAGGGAAGAAACCGTTATCCCACCAGAAGTGAAGTTTGTCATTGTTGGAAACCATTTTCCAGGAGCAGGAAATGGAACCAATACTAGAGGTAAGAATCATGCTACTAATACTATTTGTATTATCAAACCTAATATTCAAATGTCCATTGCTATTGAGAAAGATAAGGATAGCCTTAGGAACTATGCAATCTTTTTGGCAGCCCAAGACATTAGTAAGCTCCCGTCGAGAACCTTCCTCAATGACTGAATGATAAGTGGGATATTAACCTAGACTGTACTACCTAGAGTAAATATCTTGTGAAACTATGGTGCAACCCTGCTAAACCTAAATGGATTTGTTTCATGTAGCATTTTCTTCTGCATAGGTTGTCATTTAAGAAACCATTTGGAGAGACAAATTTTTGCTCTTTCTATTCTTAACCTAATTCTATCCTACATATCTTCTTTGATTGTAATTTTTCTATGGTCATGTGGAGCCTATTTGGACTCGAACTAAATAGTAACTTTCATATTATAGATCTTCTCTAGGAATCTAATGGGATTAGGTAAAAGATGCAATATTATTTGGTCAACTCTTTCCTTTCACATTCTTTGACATATTTGGAAATTTAGGAATGATGATATTTTCAACAGTGGAAGTAGATTTCTTACTAGGTCTCTACAAAGACTCATTTAATTTAATGTTGCCTCATAGTTCACCATGATTTTGTAGGTGAAAGAACACAAAGCATTTAAATTCTTCAAAGAAGTAAGTAATTTGCTTGACAGAGAGTAGATTCCTTGTAAGATGTCTACCAAAGCTAGGGTGGACTTTGATTATGATATCACCATAGGGCAGATGCTATAGAAAGATAAACAAGTTGTGAATACACAATAAAACAACTTAGTAGTAGCTAATATGGTTGATAAATAGGAGGAAGGGAACAATAATTTGACATGATCAAGCCAAGTACCTCAAGATCAGACATCATTTGGTATACCCATTGTGCAGGATCCTAGGATTGGATCTGAATATCAGACACCCATCTTTGTGCGTCCTCCACTACCCTAGGAGGCTTATGTGTTGAATCCATAAAATGATATATTTTAGGAAAACCTAAAGCTTAAATGGTTGGATAATCAAATTCCATGGACAACATGGTTCCCTAGATAGAGGTTATTTATTAACAATTTGTAGTTCTAACATTTTGTAATCAGTATGGTTCCTTTTTTGTTACATGATAATTCAAATCCCTCCATATGGAAAGGGAAAATGTAATTTTTTAATCTAGTACTTGATACTATTGTAAAAACTCGATGAATTCTCTATTTATTATATTATAATATATATTTAATAGAAAAAAATAAAATATTGACTGTTCCAACATTTTCATTATTTTTTTTATTGTTATAGCATTGATAGGGCCTTTGTAATGAATTAAATTCCACCAAAAGGCATTATAATGGTTGAAGATAGGAGTTCAACTCATCTTAGAATAGGATTCATTTATTTCCATGTAGAATCAGGCAAGTTATTGACATTTTTCTCTATGCAGTGCCAATAACCCGTGATAGTGCTTTTAGTGCAAATTTACATATTTAGCACTTTTAGCGCATTTGACACTTTTAAATGGCTCTAATGGCTAACTTATAATCATTTGGACCTTATAGGTATTTAAAAAATCTCATCTACACCTAGGATCCTCAAGTGACACCCAAAGTGCATTTGTAGCCTCCAAATGCCATCATGCCTTACATTATTGATCATTTTACAAAGGATTTACATACCAATGAAAACATTATTAAAAACATAATCAAAGGACCAAATATGGTCTTATTACAATTAAAATGACCCATTATGGTCATGTTTGTCTTTCATCAATGACCTATTAGATCGGCTCCACAATGTACAATACTTCACTAAGATTAACCTCAAGTTAGGATATCAAGTTAAGGAATTTGGTGAATATTTGCTTTTGTGAAGGAATTTGGGTTGGAAGGCATTGAGAAAAGAACCAATATTTTGGTTAACCCCCGTGCTTCTGATATATTGTGTGTATAATATATATGATATTTTATTTTGATTTATAAACTAGTATATTATTTAAATATCTTTCTTTCTTGCCATAATAGTTCTGAGTTTGATGTGGAAGACTATAGTTTGGCATCATTTTTCTTAGTTTATGAAGGTTATAGACTGAAGTTTCCATGACCCAATTTTTTTTCCTGTGAAGAAGGATCATGTCAGATAATCTAAGTGAAGAACAAGATGGGGAGACAATCACTAGATTGTGGTCTAACCTCAAAAGAGAAGGCGATGGAAAATCTTATTGTCCTTGCAAAATTTGTAAGGGATTAAACACTATAAGATTGCTAATCAAAACAACTAAGAGACATTGTAGGGAGAATGGTCACATTGAAGGAAGGTTTGATTATCATCCATTGGTAATTTTTTCATTATAATTTTTTAATAATTAATATACATATAAAATACACTTGATGATGAGATCATTATCATGGTTAATCTGTGTTCATCATTTATATATAGGTTGACCTCCCCAGGGAAGTATGTGATATGGACCATGGAGGTGCGAATATGGAGAATATAGTTTTGGAAGTGGAGGATCATGGAGGTGAGAATATTGGAGTTGAAGATTATGATGCCATGGAAGATGACGATCATGTGCCAGATAACAAATTTGAAGATGATGGTACTAATACATTAATCCATGACACATTTAGTACTGGCACAACTGATGAAGATGATCAGGATGATGTTGATGTCATCCATGATATGCATCTACTTGAGAAGGCAAACATGACCCTTTACGAAGGATCCCAAACAACTCTTCTCTCTTCTATATTATTGTTGTTTAACTTGAAGGTTATAAATAGTTTATCTTATTGGTGCCCAAAAATGATGGACTGTCTTTGGCCAACTGACAAGCACACACTAGTATCTCTGCAATTCTAGTTTGATCGAACCAAGGCTGGTAGGCCTAAATTCACCCTAGATGAACAAGTTCCCTATACTGCACAAAAGCATCCACAGACAAACAAAATTCCATCCAAAGGGGTAAATTATCTTTGGAGGGAAATGATACAGTATCCTGATAGCTTTAATCTATTAAATCTAAACTAAAATTGAATTATCACTAAGAGACCTAATTTCAAATTCCTTTATAAAAGTAATCAGATAAATTTGTAAACTTAAAAAGAAGAACCAGATAACGATTTTTAAACAATAATAAGATTAGTGCCTAATGAAAATTTGGGTTATAGAGTCAAAAATTTCCAATCCTACGTATAATCAGAGACAATTTTAAGAAAACCTACTTTTAATAAAGCAAGACTATCATTCCACAGGCTTCCGCTTGATTCAAAATTCAAATCAATTTGCACAACTAATCTTATTGAGTTTAACTCAAATTAAGAGTCTGTTAAGAACAATGGTAGATACGTAGATCGTACAATTAATACTCAAGTTGTATATATTAACTTTGAATTACAATATTCAAGGAATAGAACACAGTGGAACACTCTAGTACATAGAGTATCCAAAAAACTAATTGAAAATAATAACATATAACTTCAAATAAACATAAGACAACTTATGTCTTTTGGTATTTGAAAATTTTTGCATAATGACTCATATCTGCAATAGTATTCGTTCTCCTCTGGAGTTGTCACTTCCAAAAAAAATCTCATTGTAATTATTTTTAGTTTATTTGAATCAATACTTATATGTTTTTCAAAGGTTCCCATGAAAGGACATACCCTTTCATAAATACCTAATCCCTAAAACTAACCCTAAATAATTTACAATAATTTAACCATATAAATGGTATGAGGGAAAAACATTTCCCGTATTACAAACAATATTTGTCACATCTTTGGATAATTTACTTTGGTTATCATCATCTGCTTATGATATAAAAATCATGCACACCAAATCCACAATTAGATAGTTTTTAATAAATTTTAATTTAGGACTTATCATAATTAATAATGTTTTCAAATCTAAAATGATCCCTATATTAAAATTTATTAATTTTAATAATATATCAAAATAAATAATCAAGAGAGATATAACATAAAAATATATGTAGCAATGTATATAAATCTTTCTTTGATAAAATAAGTAAAGTACCAAAAATATTTAAACATTTAATCAAAGGTATCCTCGTTTAATTATCAAAGTACAAAAATCTAATTAGTAAGATAAAACCTAAAATCCATTAATTGGAAAATAATTTTATATTTTAATTGAGATTTTTACTTTCAAATATTAAACATAATGTATTTCCTTTTCAAAATACCTACTCCAAAATATGAAATAATATCAATTTCATATAAATATATTTCTAGAATCTAGGGTGCAATAATTGTAAATATTATAACTCACCCTAGAAAATAAAAGGGTAACACTTACCCTCAAATGATATTTAAATAATTTACCTAGAGTAAGGTTGTTAATATTTTAGAAAGAGGATAAATAAAAAGTAACCATAATTATGCACATTTACAAAATAATAAAAGGAGCATAAGTATTTGAATCACCTAGTTAATATTTGCAATAACAAGAAGGCCAAAAATACAAATCAAATAAGGTAAAATAAAATCTATTACACCCTTTTAGCCAAATAATTTGATTTTTTAAAATTACTATAGGGTAGAGTAAGAGATTATATTTAAGTCTTTTGAAAACTTAAGTTTATGCCAAATATATTAAAATAATTTCAAAACACATAAACATAATAACACTTTCCAAAATGAATTATCTTATTATGTTATTTCACTTTAATCATTTAGGGTAAATTAGGATACAACTAAAATAAAGGAAATACATTTATGTGAAAAACTTTTAATAGAAAATATAAAAGAGAAGCAAGATAACATGATTCTCTCTAACACATAACTCGAAGAAAATATTTAGACTAACTGGTTAGAGGGGGGATGGGTAGGTAGTTATGAAAAAGGGGTGGCTTGAGAGGTCGAGTGTTCAACTCCCAATCGCCACCCTTTTACACTATGTACCTATTTATTCTCTTTAATTTATTCTATTTCAGCGATGTTTATGCATTTAACCCATTAAAGATTTTTCCTTATAAATATGAAAATAGGATAATGATGATTATTTAGGCCCTTTTAACTGTTTAATTAAATTTCAAAACAGGGAAATATTTATGAAAATGAAAATAAATTTTATACTTCCCTGATATTTTGCATATTGTGGGCCTGAGTTTTTAGGTGCCAACATATCTAACATAACAATGTCATGTATGCTAAGGTATGTCATAGATGTCATTATAGTCAATAAAGGGTGAAACATGTACCATTAATATTGTTAATATTAACAACTTATATTTTTTTCGTAGATTGATAGGTGAGTTTTTGTTACCACCATCGAATATTCTCCCTCGTTCATACCAAGAATTATGTGACACTATGAAAGATATTAGAATGAAGTATCAAGCAATAGATGCTTGTCATAATGATCATATTATTTATCATAAAGAATATGAATTTGCAACAGAATGCCCTGTATGTCATACGACTAGATATCGAATAGTTCAAATAACAAAAAAGGTGCCTCGCAAGGTTCTTTGTTACATCCCCATTATTCCACATTTGAAAATATTTTTTAGGTGTAGTAGCTTGGCATAATTTATGGATCACCATACATACAATAGGATTTTAGATGACATTATTCAAATGCCTATGATGGTTTGGCATTTAAGGACATAGAGGTAAAGTAGCTGTAATTTATCAAAGAACCTCGAAATCTCAAGCTTTCATTGGCAGCGGACAATGCCAATCCATTTGGAGAGCTGAGATCTACTTACTCTGTTTGGTCTATTTTTGTCATCAATAATAACATTCCTCCATGGATGTCAATAAAGAGAGAGTACATTATGTTGGAAATGATTGTTCCAGGTATTTTATCATTTAATAGTTATCTACATGTAATTATAAATCTTGCAGTAAAATGGTCACAATAATTATGTAATGTTGTTGTTCATTCAACTAGGTAAGTACCGATTTAAAGATATGAATGTATATATTGAGTCTCTTATCGATGATTTGTTAGAGTTATGGAATGGTGTCACTATGTATGACAACTCTAGACAAATAAGACAGAAAATTTCAATTCCATGCAATGCTTGTATGGACAATACATGATGCACCAGGGCTAACACATTTTTCTGGTATGTTATGGTGAATTCAAGTTGCACATGATAATTATAATAATAAAAATCAACATATTTAATCCAATTATATCATTATCTTGTAGGTCTTCAAACAAAGGAAAAATTTGCATGTCCAATTTGTGGTCCAAAGGTGAAATCTCATCATTCAAAAAGTTTAGCAAAGTAGGTGTTTGATGACTATAGAAACTTACTCCATAGAAATCATAAGTATCAAACTACAGAAAAATATCTTTTCAATGGGAAAGAAGAGACTACATCAAAACCATAAAGAATGACAACTCACTTATGGAAGTTGGCATATAATAGAATTAATCACCAAGGTACTATTGTTCCACCTAATGGTTTATGTTTGGAATTTATATATTTCTATTGTGTTTTGTTTGTTGATTATGTAATTGATGATTGTGAAGGTAGTCAAGTAAATACTACTGAGCACCTTCCAAATGGACTAAAAAGTTATCCTAGACAATTTAGTAGGTTTCCCTACTATGAGCAGCTACAAATTGTGCATTTGTTTGATACTATGCATATTTGAAAGAATATAATAGAGAAATTGTGAAAAATATTGGATGGAGGCGTGACAAAGAAAAAATTGTCAAAATTAGTAGCGACATTCATGAATCCAATCATGCAATGCAAAATTTCATTGATTCAAATAGTAATGGAGACTGGATTAATATAAGTGCCCTTCCTTGGTTATTAATGGAGCAGAAAAGTAATGCTATAAAAGAAGTGACACAAAAAATTGATTTCCCACAGGATTTTTTGTGAACATAAGCAATTTCATTTCAAAGAAAAGTGAATTTGGGCCTGCATGATTGACATACCTTCATCAAGGCTAGATAAGTCATGTTCTTTTGTATTTATAATATATTCATAAACTGCATGTACTTTCCATTGTATTATGTGACAAAATAATGACATGATTAGTTTATAATTGTTGTAGTACATGCTACCCCTATCTCTCCCAAAGAACTTCAACAATCAAATCAAACAAGTGATATATGATCTTGGAAAATACATAGGATAAGTAGTGATATCTGTTCAATTTGTTATATATATTTATTATATTTGCAATTTATTTTTCTTGTTATCTAATAAATTATAAAGTCTCGTATTTATATATTTTTGTGTCTTGAATGTCTTGTAGGTGGGTGTCATGTAATAAATCTATAAAGAAGATATAAAATATTGGAAGAGAATAATTCCTCATCTAATGTGTGAAATGTAAAAGTGTCTACCTTCAAATTTTTTCAATGTACAAGAATACTACCTCATATACCAAGTTGAGGAGATTGAATTGTGTGGACCTGTACACACTCGGTCAATGTCGATGGTTGAGAGGCACTTGACATTTTGAAAGCTTTGGATCAACAAAGAGTGCATCATGAGGGTTCTATGGTGAAGGGATATATGGTATACCAGACTATGGTGTACGTTACTGAATGTCTTCCTAATCTTGGACCAAAGATCCATATAGATCACATTTGGGATCTCGACACCATTAGAAAATTCAAAGGGGAGTACTTGGTGGGAAAAGGTAGATTGAGGAAAGTGAGAGGTAATAAATTATAACATGTTATTGTAGTTAATTAATTCTTAATCTTCAAAATTAATCAGTTGTAATTCATCTATTTTTTGTACTACTGGTTGAGAGTGGGATGAAATACATTTGTATATTACAAACAATCAAGATTGGATGATAGTATAGATTGAACGATGTCATCATTTTGGTCGCACATTAACATGGCAAGTTGTGTCTTCATTGGTTAAAGAAGCTCATTGTAATGGAGATTCCAATGTTACACAAAGGGAAATGGATTTAGCATATGGTTTAAGATATTTTAGGTATATATAAATTTGTTAATCATTTGTACGCTTATCAACTCCTGATGTAATCATTTTTATATGTTTGACATATTATTACAGGTCAAACACCACAAGGCTATGTTTTGCAATGGTCATACATTTTGCATTAAAAAGTTGGATGAAAAAAAGAAAAATTTTGATTTTGGGATAAGTGCAGTCTCTTAGGTGACTAATATTTCATCTAGAAATGACTTACATCCTCAAGAGTCTAAAAATCAATACTATGGCATTTTGGATGATATGCTTGAGCATGACTTTAATTCCTTTAGATTAGTTATCTTTATCGCCAGATGGTACATGCTATAACTTAATCAAAATGGTCGTGAAAGAATTGCTATTGAACATGACGATGGATTTCCAATGATTAATACAAGGTGGTTTGAGCGAGTTGGGGATGAGCTCTATGTTCTTCCAAGACAATGTGAATAAGTATTTTACTGAAAGGTCCCACATAAACTGAGTTGTTCATTTTTTGTTAGACATGATCCAAGAGGAATTCCAATAAGGTATAATACAATTGAAGAAAGAGATTTTGATCAAGTATAAGATGATGTAGATGATGATCATGATCGACAATTATTCAATGATGGTCTTGGCGCAACTTTTCTTGAAGAAGAAGAAGACGATGACAATGATGATGCTACTGATGATGATGATGATGATGATGATGATGATGATGTCGTCGATGACCACGATGATCATGGTGATGGGTTCAATGAAGAAGAAGATCAATGACATGAATGAAATGTGCAGTTATGTGATCAGTGCTTAATCTATTTAATGTTGATTTCTTGATAGAAATGCACAGTTATGCAATCAATACTGAATCTATTTAATATTGATTTCTTGATAGAATGTATGGTTATGCGATTAGTGCTTAATCTAATTAATTTATGATTTACCAATTAAAAGTGATTGTTTACATCATTCTTGTTCTAACTATGTCTTTATGCTCTGATCTAACTGCATTGTTACTACCTTTATGGTTTATGATGGAACCCCCTTTGGTGATGATCCTATGCAGTTCCACATAGACACAACATGTTCCTTAGAAGACTTTTAATCTCACAACAACTGAGAAACATAAATGCAGGCATCATGTTCACAATTCTTTAGAGACACAACATAATTGAGTGGTATTATACCCAGACGATGCAATGCAACCACTACTACTCCAGTTCAAAGTTGAAACTTTTTAATAGAAAAACCATCCTTATCTATGGTTTTTGGACCCTACAATGTCAACTTTGAACTGGAGGAGTAGTGGTTTCATTTCATCATCTAGGAATACCACTCAATTATATTGTGTCTCAAAAAAATTGTGACCATGATGCCTACATTTATGTTTCCCAACTTTTGTGTCCCGGGACTCCTTATGACCCCTTATGACCCTTTACGACCCCTAAAAATAGAAATTAGAGGTCTTAAAGTGTTGTAAGGGATCATAAGATGCTCCTAGGAGGGGCCAGATGATCTTCCACCTTCACGTGGTTGGTCATGTTAAGTAGAGAATGTTAAACTATTTTCAAAACAAAGAGAAGCTCAATACCTACTCCTTGCAATGAAATCAATACCAATTCCTTACATGAAATCCATATATTAGGCATACCAACTGTTATTGTTCCCTTGTTCATATTAACACAATATTTACATTGAACTGTCATTTCATGACATTGAAAAGCATGATAGGCTCTAATATCCAATGAAACTATTGTCCCAGGAGTTGTGGTGGCTTTTCCTCCCTTCAGCTCTTGGATCAATCTGAAACTTAGGGAGAAAAAATTTCCCTAAAGTGGTCTTCTTTCTCACACTATCCCAACCTACATCCACACACAACTTATTAGAAGCAAAACTCTAAATTGTTGACTTCCCCTGTGTAGGATAGTGAGAAGACTTTAAGACTATTATCTCTAATTCATTTCTTGGATAGGACCTCTTCCTGACTACCCCTAATCCATTGCTATATTTTTTCTCAACAATAGGACATTTGATTGCCCCAACTTGCACAAAGTTTAGATCCTAAGGCTCCTCTCCCTTAGGACTATCATAATTGCTACTTGAATTCAATTTCTTATCCCAACCAGTATAATGTTGTACCTTCCACTTTACTTCTTCACCAAAACACCAAACTATGGAATAAAATTTTCTTCTTAATAAAGGACTCAATTTATACCTTTTCTCTCTTTGATGAACTAGATACGTGTTTGTGTACCCATCATGTATAAATCTTCTTAAACATTGTCATGTTCTTCCAAGGATTAAATGTCCATAACTCATATCCATAACATCACACAAAACCATTTCATACACATATCCTAACATTCCACCTTCACATACACATATCCTGACATTCCAAATCATAAAATGGACTCCTTGTTCACACCAATTTGCTACAGCAATACACTAGCAACCATTTCCATCAAATTTCCTTCACTGTAACATGGTGATCACTCTTGAATCCCTTTGTTCCTACACATTAGTGATAAGATACATATAGATACATGTTAGAAAAAATCATTCCATGAATATTAGTCCTCTATGTTCATGGAATGACCATTCTCCCTTCCTAGATTCCTAAAAATGGTAAAATAAATGTCAAAATCTAAAGACTATCAACAATAGAAGCCTGCAATTGGATTCAAATTTTTTTCAAATATCTTTAACAAGGTAACGGTTAGTCTCTTGATGCTTATATTTACACAAGAATCAATCTAGATCATACTTCTCCAACTCCAGATCTGTACAACTACAAATCTCTCCCATACAACAGCTCGTACAACTCTAGATCTCTCCCATACAATGGTTGATTTAAAATAAAAATAGTTATAAGTAAACATATATACCAACTTTGGGTGGTCATGTTGATTGTTACAATAAAAATCAAGTCCTAAACTAGTTTCCCACTAAAAATCCTTATAGTCGTTACATCCCATATTTTGAATTTTTTAAACTTTGGAAATAACTTAAAACTAATTAAAACTTGAAAATTATAAAATCCTAAGGTCTTCAAACACCTTGGAGAGTTATTCTAAGCAATCCTAACCCTAATAAATACCTTGACTCCCTTGGACACTATTGGTTGACTTACAAGCAATTTGGGCCTTTAGGCCATTAACACAATCTTTACATTGAACTACCATTTCATGACATTGAAAAGCATGATAGGCTCTACTATCTTTTAATTGATATGTTTTCCACTCATAGAATCTTTATCCATCTTATTTTCCCTCTGATGCTCACTGAATTTCTTCAAGGTATTCATGGTCTTCATGTCTTGATTTTTTTTCCTTGGTGCCCCTGCACCATTGTCCCCAACTCCAATGAAATTCTTGTCCCAAGAGTTGTTATGGATGACTGCCCTTGTGTAGGACAGTGAGAAGGATTTAAGACTATTATCTTTGATCCATTTCTTGGATAGGACCTCTTCCTGACTATACTCCATTGCTATGTTTCTTCTCAACAATAGGACATTTGATTGCCCTAACTTGCACAAAGTTTAGATCCCAAGGCTCCTCTCCCTTAGGACTTTCATAATTGCTACTTGACCGTAATTTCTTATCCCAACCAATTTATTAATAAATTTTCTTATATTTTCATTATTCCTAATTTTTTTTAATCATATTTTTATGTAGAAGGATGCTATACTTTCTACAACTTGTTGATCCCCAAATTATGTTGCACCTGAGGTATAAAAATAGGTTTCTTTGAATAATTTCAACAATTTGTACAGTTCAACACCCTTGAAATATTGGTTTTTTATATTATGGTTTTTATGGTGCATAGATTTTCAATGTATATTATTCTTTTTCTTCTTGGTTCTATTTTGGATCCAGGAGACTATTACCAAGATATTGGATCCTAGACCAAAGAGTATATGTTGTAAAATTCTCCCTAGATTTCATTTTGTAACATTTTAATTGCAACTTCCTTTATAATTCCTTTTTAGTTTTTTGAACCGATAAAATGTTGTTTTGTTTTGTAGAGGATATCAATATAAAATATTTATGAAGATCCATGGTTTAATAAATACTACAACAATCCTATGAAACTTCAGGATGATAAGGACATTACTTTGGATGATATATCATGACTCTGGAAACATAGAAGTAAGCATCTTCTTATTGTATTTGTTTCCTTTTACCATCTACAATATTTAATACCTATATAGATTAAATATATCATGACAAGAGGGATCAAGAGATCCTATTCATTTTAATAGGTTTGATTGGCCAAGTTCCAAGAGGGATCAAGAGAACCTATGCATTGTAATAAGTCCTAATTGTAAGGCCTAGTGTCCTAGGATGAGTTATGAGTCCTATGGATAACTATGGTGAATTGGAAATGGGTTGGGTAGTTGTGTGTTAGGAGAGGTTGAATTGATGTTTTTAACATCACATCTTGTTGAAATCCACCTTGGTTAGTTCTTAGGAGTTAGTTTTGCAAGTTCTGCAAAAGTTGTCAAAAACTTTGCTTGCAACAAAAGTTACTAATTGCAAATTTTTGAATTGTAAGAAGAAATTGCAAAATTTGAATGAAAAATTGCATTTTACCATGTATTTTATTGTTATTTTGTTGTTCATAGTCCTGTATAGATTCAAATGAATTTTTATTTGATAATTATTTTGTTGTGCTTGATCCTCTCAATATGACTAGCAGATTTGTGTAACCAGTAGATTGCATACCCCATAACTTTTTATGGGAATCAATTCAAAGCCTATGATTGGAGGAGGAGAGTTCTTTCAAGTGCCCCAAGATTTTCCAATAGTTGGTTTGGAAAGGAACCAATTTTAGGGAATAATCCAGAGACTTGGAAATATATTGGAGTGACCTTGGACAAGGAAGGTGCATTGGAATACTGGTGATACCAACACAGGTAAAGAGCAATCATTTTATGATTCTAGAGGTGGTTTTGATAGTAATAGAGATAGATTTGGTAGGGGTTCTAATCAGTTTTTAGGGAAATGTTATAACTACAATGAATATGCTCACCCTTCTATCAAATATCTTGAAAAGACAACAACATCATCATCATCACCCTCTAGGAGGGTTGCATATTCTCAAGATGAAGAAGTCAGTAGTAGTCCAAAGGAAGTTGAGTGTATTGGAGAAGTTGGTGAATGTTTAATGATCAAAAAGACTATCTTGAAGACCTCACAAGATCAAGAACCCATTCAAACAAGGAGCCTCTTTAAAACAAGGTGTCAATGTAAAGGTAAATTTTGCACTCTTTTTTTTTTGTTTCTGATTCAACCGATAATATGGTTTCTACTAAAATGGCTGAGAAATTGCAATTGGAATGAATGCCTCATAAGAATCCATATAGAGTTCTTTGGTCAATGATGATGTTAGTTTTTTGGTAAAAGAACAATAAAGAGTATATTTTTAGATTGGTGAATAAAAGGATAGTGTTTTATGTGATATTTTACCCATAGAATGCAACCATATTCTACTCAGTAGGCCTTGGAAATATGACAACCAAATTAGTTATGATGGTAGAAGAAACACATATACTCTTGAAAAGAATGGGGTTAAGTATACCTTATGGCGTATGAATGATGATGTTAAGGGTAAAGTTAAGATTGTTATGTTTGGTAAGAAAACACTTTTGCAAGATAAAAGGGTTGAAGTCCCTCTTAATGAAAATAAGGTTGAAGAGAAGAAAAAGAAAGAGAAGGTGAAACCCAGTATATGATGGTGCAAGAATAATGATTGGGATAGTGTTGTGTCCACTAGTATAGGGAGGAGAACATGGTCAAGTGTAGTAGAAATAAACTAAGAGGTAGTAAGAGGAGAGTCAGGTTCACTTGCAAGCACCACTAGCAAGATCTTGGTACCCATCGGGTCCCAAAGTATCACATGAGATCAAACAAGAAGGATTGATACACTCGATATCACCAATATATTCATTTCCCATTGATACACTCACCATCACTAATGCTCATGTATCGAGCGACCCAGGGCAGAATCCATCATTTGAATCTTCTTATAATGTCTATGATACCATGTGAAAGTAATTAAATTTATAGCAGGTGTTATGCCCTGCATCCCCGTCCCTACATTTTGTGTGCAAAATGTTGGGTCCCCCTTTTTTTCTTTTTGATTGCTTTTTCTTGCGGCCTTGCCTTGCCTTTCTTTCCTTTTGCTTTCTTTCTCCGGGGCTTTCCTCCCCAGTGGGTTGTTTTGTTTGTTGTTTGGTTTCCGCCTCTGGGACTCAAGTCCAGGAGGTTTTCTTTCGGTGGGAACCGGATTTCAGACACTGGGATTCTTCACCATGATATCCTCAAAGATATTATCACGAAGAATCCCCAGGCTCAGAGTCCAGAGGTTTTTCTTATCCGAAGATCACCAGAAAGGGAGGGGATTATCTTTTTACCATGGGTATCTGTCACTTTCACATTTACCGCTATTAAAACCTTTGAGCACTTAGAGCGAATTGAAGAGCGATTTCAAAGTGATTAATAGAGTGTTTGCAGAGAGTTTATGGTAATTAGTGCTTAACATTTTTCAGCCATTCTCAGGCAAGTGCAGGTGCTTCGTGGTGGTGCTTCTGACCGATTGATAGCTCGAGCTCCTTTGGTAACCTTTCTCTCTCCTCCACCTCCTGTGTTCTTAGGTTGGTGTTTCCACTTTTTTGCCTCTCTGTCTTCCTTCCGTTCTCTGGTTTCCTTCCGTTTTGCTTCGTTTCATTTTGTCTGGTTTTGGCTTGTCTTGCTTTGTTTTGTTTCCCATTTCATCTGGTCTTTTGTCTTTTGGTTTTGCCGCCCGTTGGTGGGTCGGCTCTGTCAGAGGGTTGTCCACCCTCTATGCAGAGGTTGTCTTTCTGTAAATAGTGTAAATTGTGTAAAGAGTGTAAATAGATGTATATATTTGCGTCTGCCTTGTTTGGTTTTCCCGTGGGTGTCATCCCATGTTGTATATTCATGTGTATATGTATATAGTTGTAATGTAACCCCTGTATATCTCCTTGTTTCTATGTATATCCCTTTAGCTCTATGTA
This sequence comes from Thuja plicata, assembly GCA_018584345.1. NCBI lineage: Eukaryota > Viridiplantae > Streptophyta > Pinopsida > Cupressales > Cupressaceae > Thuja > Thuja plicata. The sequence continues at coordinate 2,575,911 of MU225994.1, forward strand.
TATCCTTTCGGTTGACTTGACTAGTTGGTCGAGTCACCTTTGCTTCTAGTTTTCACCTTCAAACTCGCTTCGAGGCAGAAAACCACCTGTTTGAAACTTGGCTTGTGGCCGATTTCAAACAGGCGGTTTTCTCTCCCCTCCTTGAGGTCTGTCAGAACCACATTTATTTCCCATGCATGCAATTAATTCCAGCCAAGTGGCTTTCCCTTTTCATGCATTCGGACAGTTGGCTCTGACGTCATCACCATCACATCCATCTAATACCTATGCATGTGGTGCACATGTGGGCTTGATAACTCACCCTTTTATACATCCTTGCTAACGGTCATTCCTCCAGACTTCGAGCCTTTTACCACCATCCATTCTGCATCTTTTCCAAGTGTGATAAAATTTCCCAGACCCGGATGTATGATGAAGATCCTAAGTTTGCGATGTGTTTTGCTTTTTGGTTACCCTTACATGATACTAACTTTTCAGGAAAGCAAACATCGCGGTGGTAAGATCTCTGGCCCCCAGAGTAACTATTTTATTTCAATAAAAATATTCTGATGGTCACTTTACCTTGCAGGTTCTCAGACGTCATCTTCCAAACATGTCTGAAGCATCCGCATCGTCTCCTCCTGAAAGTCTAAAACTGCCAACAACGACAGAAACCAGGGCAGCCATGAAATCTAAGATGGAGAGGGCCCTAGAGAAACTACCCCTCACCATGAAGTTCATGCAGAACAATGTCATTATGGGCTCAAAGATTGAGTCCAAGGTTAAGCTTATAACCAACACCAGCGTCAGAATGTAGGCAGAGATGCAAGCCTTGGTAAAAGTAATGCACATCCAGTGACAAGCTGGGGATCAATTAGCGATCAACATTGGAGGTTCCAGGATCCTCTGGGCAGCTTGCTTCCTATGCTTCGTGCAATCTCTAGAGCTTATCCTGACACTAGCGGACAACTACAACTCCTCTGTTCAGGCCATTATGCTTGCAGCTATGGAACCTAAAGGATACCCCATTCCTCTGGTATCCCTCAACCCAGACACATTTCAGGCGGGATTAGGAATCCCACAATTTGATAGGGCCACAGTAGTTACAAGGGCTGATGCCTTGGAACAGTTTACTCAACTGGAGGATGTTGCCTGGGTGTACATGAATACCCACTAGCTCAAGGCCCAGAAGAGGGACCCAAAGAGAATGAAGATAGAAATCCCCCACTTTGAATTCAAGTAGTGCATCCAGATGGGGATGATAGCATTGGCCTGGGTCTTTGGGCAACCCTCCACCCAGGATTTTGTCAAATGGATGTATTATCTCCTCCTCAACATCTCTACCAAGGGAGAATTCTTCTACTAGGTGACAATAAAATCTAATCACGTCGACTCCTAGTTCCTCTAGGTGAACCAGAGGAAGATCTATATGTCTTCTTAGGTTTTCTAGGCCCTAGCACAAAAAAGGCCCCACTCCAACGACCTACTTATAGATGGCATGCTTAGGATTGGCCTAGAACAAAAATCCCCATGGGACCATTTTCCACAAATTCAATGGGAGGCCAGCTTCCCTGGTTTCTACCGAGTAAATGATTTGTTTGTTTACTGTCACCTTCTCACACCCACTCGGGATGCTGGATACCGCCTGTCCACTGAGGCGATGAAGTTAGTAAGTAGTTATGGACACTACTATATCCAATTCTAGTAGCATACATATATTAGGGTCGCCGGCTTCTCCGGGAAACCCTACTTGTTGCCCAAGCATTGTGGGGACAAGATCGTGCTACTAGAATATTGCCGACAAATAATGGAGTTGCACACATTCTTAGCCCTCAAGAAGGTCCCCAACGTCCCATTCCCGATCATCTGTGGGAACTACACTTGCAGTCTGGCCACTGCAAAAGAGGTAGACAATGAGCTGAAAAGTTGTAACTTGTAGGAATTCTATTTGGCGTGGAAGAACTTTGATCCGCATGGGAAAATTACAACAGCACTGCCCCGGGCTTCAGAGCCCCATCAGATACACATGGAGGACTTTTGGGCTGATTGCCAGGATGATGTGGGTACTATGTCAAAATGACAGCTGGAATGATGCAGAAATTGAAGCTCCAGAGATTCCCTTTGGGCTTCTCTGATGCCGCCCCCACCATAGATCCCCAGTCCAAAGAAAAGGGGATCAATAAAATGGCTCTGCCGGGAATGGATTGGGCCACCCAAGAGGGGCCCACAATTAAGGACTTCACTTGGGAAGTGGTCGAGCAAAGTCATGCCTATTTCAAAAAGGTGTACCCTGAGAGTATGTGTCAAGCTCCCCAACCAATGCCAAAATTAGCACCACAGTAGGTACCAAGATTGACCCCGGGGGTCGGGACTTCTTCGCAGGGCGCAGACAAGGGAAAAAAGATAGCTACAACACCCTTCGTGCAAGAAGTCCCTATACAAGAATAGATCAAGAAATCTATGGCAGCCTCCCAATAGATGAGGGAGCAACTAATAATGAGGCTTGCCACTCCCCCACTCATGGCTGGACCAATTCATCATCCTTCCTCCCCGTCGCTGGCAACCCTAATGGTGAAGGAAATGGGGGTGGATCCCATGGAAGCGGTTGCAATAGCCGACGCACGGCCACCTTTGATTACCCAGAGGAAGAGGAAGCACATAAAATAGCCCAAGATAGAACTAGCACTAGTGGCATCCCTCCCACAGGAAGTAGAAATTTTTTCTTCCAGTTCCCTAGAGCTGGAAAAGGAAATAGAGTCTACAGAGGTCCCAGCCAGTCCCCCACTAGAAGAGTTTGATTTATTTGCGGTCGATGAGTTTGGCAACTTGTAGGGGGATGATACACAAGAAGGGATGGAAGTCCCAGGGATAGAGCATGGAGCTGCTGAACAAGAAGCTGCACAACAAGAGCAATGATTAGAAGAAAAGAAGCACGAACCAGGGATTATCTCTGGGGCTCAAGCAATGTAGGGTCTGGGAGTGGACCAACAAAAACTGAGTGAAAAAATGACATCTGCTGGGGGACCCGGACCTTCAGGAATAACCATTACCCCAGTCGCAATGTTCCAAGGGCTACTCTCAGGATCCTCTTTTAGGCAGGTGATCATAGTGGTTCAAACTTTAAATATTGGCCTGAAACCTCCCATACTACTAAAAGAAGTGCCGAAAGAAGAAGAGGCCCTGACAGAAGAAGACCAAGAAGAGAAAGAAAAGAAGCTTGAAGAAGAGATCCCTAAAGAAGCCTACCAGGGTCCAGACCCAGTAATAAACATATAGGACCAGGCTAAGGAGACAAAGATTGAAATTTTTTTTGCTACAGAGGTTGAGGCAGGGAGAGGGACAGATGAAGTCCACGATGAAGAGGAGCAACAACCACCAGACACCGGGAAAGAATCAGGAGAAAAAACTCTAGTAGGAAGGCCACCTCTCCCACCTTAGTGGCTGATAGACAGTAGGAAGAGGAAAGCTTAGTCCACTCTGGTGATTCCTCTCTCCCTGGCTGAAATGATGGCCCAAGTTCAGGCCCCGCCGAAGGCGAAGAAAGCCTGGACAGTTCACACTTTGCAAACTAGGCCAGGTGGAGAAACCATTGACATGGTGGTGACACCTCCCCTAGATGCCAATGAAGAAACTATAGATCCCACAAATTATAGTATTGCAGAGGTGTCCCTGGGCAAAAGAGGAAAGTAAGGTGAGGTAGCCTTGCTTAAGGAGGAAGCAAGGGTAGTGGAAGCCTAATATGAAAAGGAGGCCCAGAGGCTCAAAGCTGAGAAAGAGAAGAATGCAAAATTTATGGGGTTTCTTACCGAGCTGGCCTGAACTATTAATGCCGCTCCTCCGGAGACATCCACAGCAGAAGAAATATCGCAAAGCAACATAGACTCCCTGCGAGTAATGAAAAAGAAGGCCCAGGCAGTAGACGAATGGGTCACCCTACAGATAGGAAACACCCGGCGTTTCCTAACATCCACTCTCCTAGACTTATACATAGCCTGGCAAGTTATTCATCAGATGGAAACACTCATTGAGCAGTGGGAGAGTGACGCCAAAAATTACCAAGCGTCGAAGGTAGAGCTTGAAGAGCTCCTCACCTTGGGAGAAGATATAATTTCTGAGTTTGGAATTCTGGGTGAGGAATCATTTATTTTGTGAGAACTCAGCACTCCAAACTTGACCTCACATTGGAGGTAACCAGGAAACTGGTAGAGTCCTTACAAGAAAAGGTTAATTCTGTAAAATATTCTTCTAATTTATACAAGTCTTTTGTAATAAAGGCTTCCGGGGCTGATCCCCTTAGTTAGATACATATACCCCTAAAGATTAAAATTTGGAGAGTTTTGATGAAATAATGGCATCCTGATATCAATCCCCGGGTGGGATAGATGGGGCCTAGATGGCAAGATTAACCAAAATGATACTTAAGGGCCATGATGCGGTGAGGAGGGCGGATGAATTCAGAGAAAATATTCCAGACCTGGGGGAACAAGTTGAAGTGGCCAAACACAGAAGGGCTAGCCTGAAAGAGATAGATAAAGATGGCATTTCTCGCCTCCTTCAGGCCTTCAACAATAATAAACAACCTTGAGCTTTCTCTAGAGGCTGGGGAAAACTCACATTGAGTATTCTTTATTCTTTTGGGGGCATAAGTTCTCGGATCTTGGATTTCTGGATCCAAAATTTTGTATTCGTTCAAGTGATCAGTGTCCCGATCCTTGAGGTCGAATGGTCACTTTCAGAGGTGGATAATAAAGACTATCAGAATGTAGTTGGCCACATCAAGAGGCATCGGCCTAGCAGTTGGTTTTTTAACAGGGTGGTCTTCTTGAGGCACCGCTTGGAGGTACACCTGGCACATTGAAGACAAGGCACCACATTTCCCATTTATGAGGCATGTAGCCTTGGTCCCTAGGAGACCTACTTTCTTCTTTCTCCTCTCTGGCTCTCTTCTCAAGACCGATTCTTCTGATGTATATTTTTATCTTATTCTTCTGACATGACAGACCTATTCTGTCTCCAGGTCTTTTGTAGGGTGGCGTAGGTAGTACCGGCCCCCAGATATTATATTTTATTAGAACATATTATAAATAGGGTTAGGGTTAGAAGAGAGTTGTATAAATAGGCAAATAGGCCCATTTCCAAGGGTCGGCAAAATTGATGATTTTATTATCCATAGCAATAGAAAAGTGATTTCTCTTTTTCAAGTTGCAGAGCTCAGTGCTCCATTGTTCTATTCTTGATAGTTAGATGTTCCCCTAGAGCCGCAATTGTATCATGCACCAGTGCTTGTTGGACTAAATATTAATGAAGAAGGAAGAATTCTTGGCAATGATGTTGTTGGCATTCCTGCATCTGAGTTAATGGTATTTTGTGTTTTAATGTTCTTTATGTCTTTTACTCTAGTATGTTAAAGTAGATTAATGACCTCTTTACCCCTGCTACTGATAAAATGCTAGCTGATGGTTATGTATTTCTTTGGTATTTAGTGTAGTCTATCAGAGTATTATTGACGTCCTGGATATTTCAGCATGACTATAGTTAGATGAAATATTTCTAACCCTGCAGGATCTTTTTTGTTTTATTTGCTAAGTGTAGAATTCTCTGAGAAACCTTACGATATTGAATCTCCAGAGGGAATGAGTTGAAGAAACTAGCTATCCCCCTCGAAAATAGTCACTTCTCCCAACCGAGCCCTGCACCATCATGACCCGACACCTAGTGCTTGAAGGCCTAGGGAATTTATTCTCTCAGACAATCTTTATAGGCAGAGTTGGCCGGTTTCCTCAAAACTTGATGACAACTTATAACTGTTGGCAGACCCAGTCAGTGAAACCCTATCAACAGAAACTGGTGCTAGAAGGAGGGCATGAACTTATCCCCTTCCACAGATTCTAATTTTACACCTCCAGAAGGTTTTCTGAGTTATAGTTTTAGGAGACAAGCCTTTAGCGGGATTGGGTCTTTTTCCCCAGCTAAATCTAAAAGAGTCCTCAGGTCTACCCCGAATCCTGGAAGGTTTTTTGAACTCGAGCCTCCTGCTCGAAAGAAACAGACTTTGAAAATCACACCAGCCACTATTGTCTGGGGATCGACCATATCTCTGAATACCCAAACTCCTCAGATAATTTTAGGAACCAGTGCCCAAACTACCCAACATATAGTTCTCCCAATGGCTACACATTTTGGAAATACTGGGTCCCCAATGGGCACTTTTCTGGGCGCAACCAATAATTTACCCTCTCACCCGGATAAGATCTGCCCAAGATATGAGCACTTAGGATCATAGACTGCAGAAGAGCACTTACAGACATACAAAGATGCCATGAATCGACACTGGATCCAACATGAAGATGTTGTGACCCGTATGTTCCTCTTGTCCCTAGGACAAAGCGAGTTGAACTAGTACCTTAACCTGCTTGCCAATTCCATAAACACTTGGCAGGACATGGAGGACGCCTTTCTGGCTGTCTTTCGCATGCATGTGGACCTAGCCTGGTCCCACAGCCAGTTCATCTCCATTAGAAAGGAACCTAATGAACCTCTTGTAGCATTCAACCATAGTTTCTAGTGCACCCTGAAGTGGTGCATGGGCCCCTTCATTCCATCCCCAGAGGTAACCATACAGACCTACCTCAAGGCGATGGACCCTTTCGTTGCCACTCTCCTTTGGAGAAAAACCACCACTGGCGACTGGGACACCTTGGAAAAAGTCTACAACCTAGCCCTAGAGCTATCCCATGGTCTCAACAAATCCCTAGGCGGGATTGGGCAGAGAATGCCTTTCAACATGATCCTCAGTGAAAATGCATATGCCGAGGGCTACAACCCCAATCTGGCAATAGGCGCCCCTTCGATCATGATGAATCCCTCGCCACCCTTAATAGACCAAAAGGCATGATATGTTTATCCAACCCAGACCTAGATGACACCAGGTCTAGAAGTCTTCCCTTGGAATCAGTCGCAGCAAACACAACAGTCTCAAACACAACCATCTGGAGTGCCCTTCTTTTAGTAGTTCGCGGCTGGAGAATTGCCACCCTCGACTCTAGCTAATTTTGCTGCCTTTCTGCAAAGCCAACAACAACCGCAGCCATCCCATTGTGACACTAACACTCAGTTGAATGCCGAGGTCAAATCCCTTTGGTGAATGTTGTCCACTCTGACCATGGACATGGGCCAACTGAAGGCGGGGTCCTACGTGCCTCAAAATTTAAATTCCTAGAGGGGAAACATTTTCTTCGGCCAACAAAACAACAATGCCAGAGGAAGGAACTTCAACAACAGGTCTAGGCCCAATCAGAAACAATAGAAAAATAACATGAACACCAGAGGCCCACCCCCAAACCAAAATGCCAACCAAAATAGTGCGGGACCATCACATTTTACACTAGTCATAGACTTCTAGCCCATGACTAACTGGTGTAGACTACACAATACAGGTTCCCACAACGAGGTGAATTGTGCCACTTTAGAAAAGGTCATCATGATCTCCCAGCTAGATACACAAAAGTCACACGATGCTACCCCTCTAGAGCCTCCTATCTAGGAAACAACCCACAGTGCCTTCACCTACGACACCATTTTCTTCGAGACTTCCAGAGAAGATGAAGAAGAATCTAAATTGCAGGGTTTCTTTAAGGATTCATTCTGCCTTTCAAGGCCAATGCCTTTACTAACCCATGGGCTCCATACAACACTCAGAGCTAGGTTGGTAAAGGACCAGCTTACATGCCCACACCTCCTATCAAAGACACTCCTCCTCCCCAGAATAACATAACTGATCAACCCGTCCCTCAAAAAGGTCCTATCTCTAACCAAGCAAAAGATCTCACAAAGGAAAATCACTAGTTCTCAGGAGGATGATTCAATATCATGAAGGTGTTAGAGCAGACCACCACCTCCATGACCTTGATGGAGGTTTTACTAAACTGTCTCGAGCAGAAGAAGTCTCTTCTGAAGCTCTTGGGAAACCCAAAAACTGTTAGCTGCCCACCCAAGACCGTCTCCTTTGAAGATGCTAATGTAGCCATCTTCCAGGGGAATAATGAGGATCCTCCCTTCTTACTAGGCCTAAATATCCACGGTAAGAACATACACAATTGCCTAGTAGATTCCAGAGCTTTGGGTAATATCATGCCCTTGTCCATCTATCAGAAGCTCGGATTCCACCCCACCCCATCTAATGGTGCAGTAATATAGCTGAAAAGACTACTGTAAAAATGGTGGGGGAATTAAAGAACATCCGGATACATCTTATCCAGGACCCCAGGATAGCCAGTATCATTGACATCCAAGTGGTGGACATCCCTGAGACTTATGGGATGTTGCTGAGTCAGAACTGGTCTAAGTCCTTGAATGGATACTTTTCGACTGACTTCACCCACTTATGGCTTCCATGGGAAGGAGAATCCAATAAGATATGGGTTGAAAGTGAACCCCAGATGAAATAGGCCCTTACCGAGGTGGGGAGGGTCAATGAAGTCTTTTTCTCTGAGACTTCCCTGGGAGTGTACAAACCTTTTGAAATTTTAACATTTGATTTCATCCTTGGGGAAGATCTCGCTGTACTACAGAGAGCCCAAGACTTAGAAGAAAAGATGAGAGTTTAAGTCAACTCTCAAGGTGCTACAATGACCCTTGCCACACTCCTGTCTGGCACTTGGTGCCGAGTACACTACCAAAAACATTCAGAGCTTGAGTGTGAGCCGTGTCTCTCAGTTTCTAACTGGCAACTTGATACCTTCCAGAATAAACATACAATAGATTCCCCGGGACCCAGTACTCCTATGGGATGCACTCTTTTGGTGCCATTCCCCCAGGAATCCCAAGTCAAAATGCCTCCGGAGGCAAATTCTACTTTTACACCGGTGGTTCCGGGAGAAATCCCCAAGTCTCCCAACGATAATCCAATGAAAGACCCCCCTCCCCAGCCCCAGATTAAAAACAATGACTTATGGACCCTTAAGTTTGATGGGTCCTGATCCAAACAAGGCTGTGGGGCTAGGGTAGAGTTGATCAACCCACGAGGGAAGTCCTTCCTTGCGTCCTATAGGCTACAGTTTAATTGTACAAACAATATCATGGAGTACGAGGCTCTAGTCCTTGGACTCTTATTTGCACTAAGGAAAGGTATCACCCACCTCTGGGCTCTGGGTGATTCAGAGTTGATTGTTAAACAGTTTTGAAGTCAATACACATGTCATGACAAAAGGCTGGCTGCATATCGCAACTAGGCTTGGAGCCTTATCAAAGATTTCGATGCCTTTGGCATTGACCTCATTCCCCAGCAATGGAACTATGTCCTGGATGCCCTTGTCATTTATGCCAGCACACTTGAGCCGATGGCTAGCTCACAACTCCGGAGATGTTTAGTTTTGATGGTCCCCACCCTATCCATCCCAAATAATGTCACCCACTTTCAGGTTTTTGAGGATGATAAACATATCCTGGCCTTTATGGTGAATCTTGGTGTCTTTGAGGATCAGATAGTAGTGGAACGAGACCATGACGATACTGGGTAGGGTGATGAAGATGATGGGATCATGGACCTACCCACTAACACCATCCCAAAGGGGATGGTTGCGCTAGAATGAATCTTCGACTCAGACCCTCGAGCCCGTGAGAAGGTGTCATCCTCCCCTGAGGGAGGAAAGTTTGAAAAGGTTAACATTGGCCAGCCTGGTGAAGAAAAGATTATTCACATTGGTACCTCCTATTCCCCTAAGGAAAAGGAGAAGATTCTCGTGGTTCTCCGAGAATACATCGACATAATTGCTTGGGGTTATGAAGACTTGAAAACATACGATACATCCATCATGACCCATACTATTCCTTTGAAGCCTGATGCTAAGCCCTTTTGACAAAAGCAAAGACTGGTCAACCCCCTAATAGAGCCTCTAATTCGACAAAAGGTAGAGAAATTACCGTCAGCCCAGATAATCTTCCCAATTTGGCACACTACGTGGGTTGCCAACCTAGTCCCTGTCAGGAAGAGGAACGGTGAGATCCATCTCTGCGTGGATTTCTGAAATTTGAACAAGGCATCTAAAAAAGATAATCACCCTCTCCCTTCATTGGATGAAGTGTTGCAGATAGTAAATGGATCTCAGATGATGTCCTTCCTAGATGGATATTCAAGATACAACCAGGTCATGGTCAAGTACCAAGATAGAGAGAAAATAGCGTTTACCACCAAGTGGGGAACATTTATGTATAGAAGAATGCCCTTTAATTTGATCAATGCAGGGGCTACATTTTAGAAGGCCATGGACATCGCGTTCTAGGGCCTTGTGAATTGGTGCATAATCATCTATATGGATGATTTGACCATCTTTTCCTGGGACAGGCATGATTATCCCTCCCACCTCACTCAGATCTGTGAGAGATGTCACCGGTATGGAATATCCCTCAACCCCAAGAAGTGCATATTCAGGGTCACCAAGGGAAATTTTCTCGGGCATATTGTCTCTGAGAAGCGTATATCCATAGACCCTAATAGATTCAAAGCATTGCTAAACTTATAGATGCCTGGCAGCAAGAAATAAATGCGATCCTTCTTTGGAAAAATCAACTTCGTGCGACGATTCATCATAGGATTCATAGAAATAGTTAAACCACTCAACGAAATGATGAAGAAGGATAGAAAGATAGTGTGGAGTCCTGAGGCAAAGCGGGTGTTTTCCCAAATCAAACAGACAATAACAGAAGCACCTGTTCTGGCTAGTCTGGACTATTCCCTTTTATTTTACATTTACTTGTTTGCTTCGCCGCACTCTACTACGGCAGTGTTGACTTAGAAGGTTAAGGGGAAGAATGACCAATAGCTTTCATGAGCTCCCCCTTTAAGAATGCCAAAGTCTGGTATTCACCACTAGAAAAATAGGCCTTTGCTCTAGTCCGCGCCGTGAAGAAATTCCAGCACTATATTCTCTAGAGCAAAGTACATTCTATCATTTCAGACCAGGCTGTCAAATCTCTACTGATGCAGAGTGAATTGGGTGAGAGATAGGGGAAATAGATGGCCATTCTCCAGGAATATGACTTAGAAATTCAACCCATGAAAATAGTCTGGGGCCAGGGACTAAGTCAGGCGATGGCAGAGGAGACTCCTCACATAGAATGCCAAACTTACACAGTGGAGTCCATCACCCAAGACCCGTGGTATACTGATTTGGTATACTTGTTGCTAAACAACAAATGTCTGGAGGGGTTACCTCCCCACAAATGCCGCACTTTGTAGATGAAAAGCACTCACTTCATGATCAAAAACTCTACACTTTATCATAGAAACTACGAGGGGGTGTACCTCCGGTGCATCGACAAAGACCAAGCTGTGAAAGTGATTGATGAATTCCATGGATAGTTTGGAACTAGGAATGTCTCAGCCGATGCCACTGCCCATCAAATCCTTTGGGCCAGATACTATTGGCCATGTATATTCAAATATGTTTACGCTCATGTTAGGAAATGCCATACTTGCCAAACCACGGTGCATCATGAGCGTAACCCAACAATGCCTTTGCAACCAGTCTACGAGGCTAGACCCTTCGCCCAATGGGCGTTTGACTTCATCAGGGAGATCAACCCCAACTTGTCTGCCAACCACTGATACATCCTTACTGCCACTGATTACTGCACTTGGTGGTCTGAAGCTATACCTTGCAAAAAAAATACGGCAGACGTAGTTATCAAGTTCTTGGAAGAAAACATCGTTACATGATTTGGAATGCCCTTTACTTTGGTATGTGACAATGGTCTGGCATTTTCTTTAGCACAGCTACTCAAATGGACCTACAATCGGAAGATCATGTTGAATTTCTCCAGAAACTATTATCCCCAGGGAAATGACATTGCTGAATCAATGAACAAGAATCTACTTGAAGTGATCAAGCATCTATTAGAACAGAATCCCCAGGATTGGCATCAAAAGTTGAAATTCACCCTCTGGGTAGATTGCATTCATATTAAAGTCACCCTAGGAACATCCCCATTCCACCTGGTTTATGGTCAGAACCCTGTATTCCTAGTCAACTTACAAATCCTAGTTTTACAGTTTATGCATGAATTTAGCAATAGGGACAACATTACGAAGGTTCGACTCTTGAATCTGGTGCAAATGGAAGAACAGCGAGACACAGCCCTTGAACATTTCATGCGTCATCAAGTAGTGGTAAAGTGATGGTTTGACAGAAGAGCCCAATACAAGGCTTTTCAGATCTTAAATCTCATCCTGTTGTGGGACAAGGCTCGGGAGAAGAAAGGAAAGCATACCAAGTTCCAATGGCTCTGGCTCGGACCATACTTAATTTTAGAAATCTGCGGGGCAAATACTTATCGCCTCAACACCCTGACTGGGGACCCTTTCACATTGCCCATTAACGGACAGTTTCTAAAAAAATACTTCGAGTAGGGTAAGTTTGTCCTAAGTTTTATTATATGTAGATATCTTTTCCAGGTGTCTTGTTGTGAGGTGCCCTGCCTTGTAAATAGCCTTGTCGACTTTCCTCTGGGGTAGTCCTCTTTTGCTATTTTTTTTTTATTTTCGGTTTTCTTTCGGTCCCGGCATTTTGTTCTGTCTTGTAGGAATGGGAATGTTTCGCATAACTCTGGCCTTCGGTACAATGTCTACGACATGGTGAACTTTAGAATCTATCTTTAGCACGGTGGTCGACCTGGTCTCCAGGGTCATTTTACAACTTATGGTACATCTTGAGTAATCCCCATTGGGTGTTTTCTCTGGGAGTCTGATAATCAATGAACACAAATGATATAAGGAACAAGTAATCATACACACTGGGGGGTAGATCAGCTATACTGATTGGTTGACCCACGTTTGAAAATCTAAAAAAAAAATTTCTCCCCAGGTCTGGAGCTTTATCCTCTCTTCAAAACATTTAGAGTATAGGTGGATAGGTGAAAGAAGTACCACCATTAAATTTAGCTATGCTCAAGCTTAATGGTGAAAGAAGTACCGCCTTCCCCCACACAAAAACAAATGAAATAGAAAAAGAGGAAAAGCGGGATAAAACTCTGGGCTTCGAGAGAAACGAGTGAATTGATGACTAGTTTGATGTAAATAGTACCTCTTCTCTCTCTCCCCAATGTCATCGGCTTGATTTCCTTCCAAATCACACATGACACCACTGATGAAAGACTATGGACTGACTCTTGTGCAGTTGGATTCTCTCAAGCATGTTTCTCTTGGTCTGTCAGCCGCTCTAGGAAGCGGCTTGTTCCAGTTTTGCTAACCAGAGATTCTATAGTTCTCAAATGTGCTAAGGAATTTGTCCTAGATAGTCGCCATTTGTTATGCCCTGCATCCCCATCCCTACATTTTGTGTGCAAAATGTTGGGTCCCCCTTTTTGGCTTTTTGTTTGTTTTTGCTTGTGGCCTTGCCTTGCCTTTCTTTCCTTTTGCTTTCTTTCTCCGGGGCTTTCCTCCCTGGTGGGTTGTTTTGTTTGTTGTTTGTTTTCCACCTCCGGGACTCCGGTCCTAGAGGTTGTCTATCAGTGGAAATCAGATTGTAGACTCTAAGATTCTTTGCCATGATGTCCTCAAAGATATTGTCACAAAGAATCCCCAGGCCCAGAGTCCAGAGGTTTTGCTTATCCGGAGATCACCGGAAAGGGAGGGGATTATCTTTTTACCATGGGTATAAATAAGGTCTATCTATCACTTTCACATTTACCATGATTAAAACCTTTGAGCACTTAGAGTGAATTGAAGAGTGATTTCAAAGCGATTAACAGAGCGTTTGCAGAGAGTTTATGGTAATCAGTGCTTAACATTTTTTAGCCATTCTCAGGCAAGTGCAGGTGTTTTGTGGTGGTGCTTCTGACCGATTGACAGCTCAAGCTCTCTCGGTAACCTTTCTCTCTCCTCTACCTCCTACATTCTCAGGTTGGTGTTTCCAATTTTCCACCTCTCTGTCTTCCTTCCATTCTATGGTTTCCTTTCATTTTGCTTCATTTCATTTTGTCTGGTTTTGGCTTGTCTCGCTTTGTTTTGTTTCCCATTTCATCTGGTCTTTTGTCTTCTAGTTTTGTCGCCCGTTGGTGGGTCGGCTCTGTCGAAGGGTTTTCCACCCTCTGTGTAGAGGTTGTCTTTTTGTAAATGGCGTAAATAGTGTAAAGAGTGTAAATATCTTTATATATTTGCGTCTACCTTGTCCGGTTTTCCCGCGAGTGTCATCCCATGTTGTATATTCATGTGTATATGTATATAGTTGTAATGTAACCCTTATATATCTCCCCATTTTTGTGTATATCCCTTTAGCTCTATGTATATCCTTCCAAGTGACTTGACTAGCTGGTCGAGTCACATTTGCTTCTAGTTTTTGCCTTTGAACTCGCTTTGAGGCAGAAAAATACCTGTTTGAAACTCGGCTCGCGATCGGTTTTAAATAGACAGTTTTCTCTCCCCTCCTTGAGGTCTGTCAGAACCACATTTATTTCCCATACGTGCAATTAATTCCAGCCAAGTGGCTTTCCCTTTTCGCGCATTCAAACATTTGACTCCGACATTATCGCCATCACATCCATCTAATACCTATGCATGTGGCGCACATGTGGGCTTGATAACTTGCCCTTTTATACATCCTTGCTAATGGTCATTTCTCTAGACTTCAGGCCTTTTACCACCATCCATCCTGCGTCTTTGCCAAGTGTGATAAAATTTCCCAGACCCAGATGTATGATGAAGATCCTAAGTTTATGATGTGTTTTCCTTTTTGGTTACCCTTGCATGATACTAACTTTTCAGGAAAGCAAACGTCGCGGTGGTAAGATCTCTAGCCCCTGGAGTAACTATTTTATTTTGATAAAAATATTTTGATGGTTGCTTTTCCTTGCAGGTTCCTGGACTTCATCTTCCAAACATGTCTGAAGTATCTGCATCGTCTCCTCCTAGAAGTCTAAAATTGCCAACAGTGACAGAAACCAGGGCAGCCATGAAATCTAAGATGGAGAGGGCCCTGGAGAAACTGCCCCTCACCATGAAGTTCGTGTAGAACAACGTGAGTCCAAGGTTAAGCTTATAACTAACACCAGCGTCAGAACGTGGGCAGAGATGCAAGCCTTGGTAAAAGTAATGCACATCCAGCGACAAGCTAGGGATCAATTAGTGATCAACGTTGGAGGTTTCAGGATCCTCCGGGCAGCTTGCTTCCCGTGCTCCGTGTAGTCTCTGGAGCTTATCCTGATGCTAGCGGCCAACTACAACTCCTATGTTTAGGCCATTATGCTTGCAGCTATAGAACCTACAAGATACCCCATTCCTCTAGTATCCCTCGACCCAAACACATTCCAGATGGGATTAGGAATCCCATAATTCGATAGAGCCATAGTAGTTACAAGGGCTGATGCCTTGGAATAGTTTACTCAACTAGAGGATGCTGCCTGGGTGTACATGAATACCCACTGGCTCAAGGCCTCGAAGAGGGACCCAAAGAGAATGAAGATAGAAATCCCCCGCTTTGAATTGAAGGAGAGCATCCAGATGGGGATGATAGCATTGGCCCAGGTCTTTGGGCAACCCTCTGCCCAGGAGTTTGCCAAATGGATGTATTATTTCCTCCTCGGCATCCCTACCAAGGGAGAATTCTTCGACTGGGCGACAATAATCTCTAATCATGTCGACTCCCAGTTCCTCCAGGTGAACCAGAGGAAGAAGTTATATATGTCTTCTTACATTTTCTGGGCCCTAGCACAACAAAGGCCCCACTCCAATAGCCTACTTACAGATGGCGTGCTCAGGATTGGCCCAAAACAAAAAGCCCTATTGGACCATTTCCCACAAATTCAATGGGAGGCTAGCTTCCCCAGCTTTTGCTGAGTAAACGATTCATTTTTTTACTATCACCTGCTCACACCCACCCGGGACGCTAGATACCGCCTATACACTAAGGCGATGAAGTTAGTCAGTAGCTATGGACACTACTATATCCAATTCCAGTAGCATACATACATTAGGGTCGCCAGCTTCTCTGGGAAACCCTAATTGTTGCCCAAGAATTATGGGGACAAGATCGTGCTGCTGGTATATTGCTGGAAAATAATGGAGTTGCACACCTTCTTAGCCCTCAAGAAGGTCCCTAATGTCCCATTCCCGATCATCTGTGAGAACTACACCTATAGTCTAGCCACTGCAAAAGAGGTAGATAATAAGCTGAAAAGTTATAACTTGTAGGAATTCTATTTGGCATGGAAGAACTTTGATCCGCTTGGAAAAATTGCAAGAGCACTGCCCCGAGATTTAGAGCCCCATTGGATACACATGGAGGACTTTTGGGCTGATTGCTAGGATGATGTGGATGTGTGGAGCAGGCAGTATGTTAGAATGACAGCCAGAATGATGTAGGAACTAAAACTCTAGAGATTCCCTTTGGGCTTCTCTAATGCTGCCCCCACCATAGATCCCTAGTACAAAGAAAATAGTATTGATAAAATGGCTCTACCGGCAATGGATTGGGCCACCTAGGAAGGGCCCACAATTGAGGACTTCACTCAGGAAGTGGTCAAGTGAAGTCACACCTATTTTAAAAAGGTGTGCCCTAGGAGTATGCATCAAGCTCCCCAACTGGTGCCAAAATTAGCACCATAGCAGGAACCAAGATTGACCCCGGGTGCTGGGACATCTTCGCAGGGCACAGACAAGGGAAAAAAGATAGATAGCTACAACACCCTCCGCACAAGAAGTCCCTATAAAAGAATAGATCAAGCAATATATGGCAGTGATGGGGAGGTTACCTAACTCTCTAAAATTCCTACTCTCTTCTAGGAATCTCACCTGGAATCCTATTCGATTCAGGATTCTCTAGACTCACTCTTGAGTCTCTTAGGGCTACTCTCAGACCCTAAC
>MU225994.1:2598583-2620691 GCA_018584345.1 Thuja plicata
ATTTGTCACCATGGCTAATTGTTCTACTGATTCCTCAGTATGTTGAAACATTTACAGATTTCAAACCCAAATCTTTAACTTAGCTCTGATACCAATCTGATGGGGAGGTTACCTAACTCTCTAAAATACCTACTCTCTTCTAGGAATCTCACCTGGAATCCTATTCGATTCAAGATTCTCTAGACTCACTCTTGAGTCTCTTAGGGCTACTCTCAGACCCTAACCAGAAGGAATTTTTTGATCCCTCTCTCCTAGGTTCCCTGCCCACCGAAATGTATTACTCCTCACTATATCTCATTCTTCATGACTGACTTCATTACAGTCATGCTCTTTCTGATTTATCTATCTCTTCTACAAGTCTCTCTAGCCGGACCATAGGCTCACCTAGGACTTGTTTGCAAACTTGACTAGCTTCTCATATAACACAAATACAGAAACAAACATAATGTACAAGGTGGATGCTTCTTGACTGTCACAATCCATCTAGCAGATTATCAGAGTCAAGAAGCACCCATATTATCTAACAGAAACAAGATAACACTTTACAGAAGTCTGATCAGAATAACAGAACACACAAAGTACAGACAAACTTCTTTATATTAAAAATACAGAAGATGACAATATGCTTGGCTAGTCTATTCTATCTCTGTCACTAGCTAACTATCAACAACTGATCTGAACTGAACTATCTGAACTCCACTCTCTGAACTAAACTCCCTCTTTTCATAGATTCTTCTTCTCTATTTATCTCTGGCTTCTCCTTGATTCTGTAACCCTGGTGGTTACCTGTCGATCTCAGTTCTCCAACTGTTCTCTGTTCTCCATTCTCGTTTGCAACCTGGCATCACCTTCTTTGCATGGTCGACACACTGTACATGGCTCTTTTCTTTCGTGTCATTCTCTTTTCTATTTGGCGGTTATGACTTTTCAATGTCCTCTCTGGTTGACACATCAGCATGTTGATCAGTTGACTATTTTGTTTTCCATCGCGTAGTCGCGAGCTGAGATAACCTTTTACATTTTGCTCCATGACTGAGCGATTGACCCGCTCATCACACTCCCACAATGCATTTACCTGACTTGGTTTTTACCTCATGACTGAGCGATGATTCTTTATCACGCACCCGCAATGCATTGTCCCGAGCTATGTTTTATGCTGCGACTGAGCGATGAGCTCAAGTCGCATACTCGCACTGTTCTTCCTTGAGCTACTCCTTACTCTGCGAGTCGGCGATGAACATTAGTCACGCACTCGCTGCACTTCAATCCGAGCTGCTACTTGCTTAGCGAGTCTGCAATGCACGTCAGTCATGCACTCACAACTCTTTCTGATGAGCTGGCCATATCTCAGTGACTGAGCGATGAGCTCAAGTCGCGCACTCACCGTGTTCTAACCCGAGCTGTTAATTCCTTTGCGACTGAGCGATAGGCTCAGTGTCGCATACTCCCTAGGTATTTCTCTGAGCTGACCTTTGCCTTGCGACTGAGTGATATAATTCTTGTCACGCACTCGTTATGATTTTCACTCAACCGTCAAGTCACCTGCGACCTTGCGATGCACAAGGTGTCTCTCACTCGCACACCAGGACTGAACTGTTTGTCTTTGTGACTGAGTGATTGATTTCACCGTCGCGTTATCGCACCGTGTTTTCTCTGACTGCGAATTGACTCGCGAGCTTGCGATGAGCTCCTTGTCGCATTGTCGTGCACTATCTTTTCTGCTAGCCATCTGTGACTGAGAGACCAATTTCTCATCGCTCACTCGCTCACCAATCAACTTAACTCATGACTAGCTCATGAGTGTGCGATGCATTCCTTTTGCTGCTCTCTGCTGGTTTCGCGACTGAGCGACTAGGCAAAATATGACTTGCTCATTAGAAGACTTGTATCAAAACTGTTATCAAAATTTTGGGGCTAGGGTTTTGAGCTAACCCTAGGGTGCTCTGCACCAGGCAGCCTCCCAATAGATGAGGGAGCAGCTAATAACAAGGCTTGCCACTCCCCCGCTCATGGCCGGACCAATTCATCCTCCTTCCTCCCCATAGTTGACAGCCCTAATGGTGAAGGCAGGGGGGGTGGATCCCATGGAAGTGGTGGCAATAGCCAATGTGGGGCCACCTTTGATTACCCAGAGGAAGAGGAAGCACATAAAATAGCCCAAGGTAGAACCAGCGCCAGTGGCATCCCTCCCCTGGGAAGTGGAAATTCTTTCTTCCAGTTCCCGGGAGCCGGAAAAGGAAATAAAGTCTGCAGAGGTCCCGACCAGTCCCCCACCAGAAGAGTTTGATTTATTCACGGCCAATGAGTTTGGGAACTTGTAGGGGGATGATACACAAGAAGGGATGAAAGTCCCAGGGACAGAGCATGGAGCTATCGAACTAGAAGCTACACAACAAGAGCAACGAGTAGAAGAAAAGGAGTAGGAACTGGGGATTATCTTTGGGGCTCAAGCAATGTAGGGTCTGGGAGTGGACCAAAAAAAACCAAGTGAACAAACTGCATCCACTGGGGGACCTAGACCTTCAGGAACAACCATTACCCTAGCCGCCATGTTCCAAGGGCTACTCCCGGGATCCTCTTTTGGGCAGGTGATCACAGTGGCTCAAACTTAAAATCTTGGCCTGACACCTCCCATACTGCCGAAAGAAGTGCCGACAAAAGAAGAGGCCCTGGTAGAAGAAGACCAAGAAGATAAAGAAAAGAAGCTTGAAGAAGACATCCGTAAAGAAGCCTACCAGGGTCTAGACCTAGCAATAAACATACAGGACAAGGCTCAGGAGATGGAGATTGAAAATAATGTTGCTGCAGAGGTTGAGGCAGGGAGAGGGACAAATGAAGTCCATGATGAAGAGGAGCAACAGCCACCGGACACCGGGAAATAATTAGGAGAAAAAACTCTGGCAGGAAGGCCTCCTCTCCCACCTCAGTGGCTAATAGATAGTAGGAAGAGGAAATCTCAGTCTGCTCCGGTGATTCCTCTCTCCCTGGCCGAAATGATGGCCCAAGTTTAGGCACCGCTGAAGGTGAAGAATGCCTGGATAGTTCACACTTTGTGAACTGGGCCAGGCAGAGAAACCATTGCCATGGTGGCAACACGTCCCCCAGACGCCAATGAAGCAACTGCAAATTCCACAGATTATAGTATTGCAGAGGTGTCCCTAGGCAAAAGAGGAAAGCAAGGTGAGGTAGACTTGCTTAAGTAGGCAGCAAGGGTAGTGGAAGCCCGATATGAAAAGGAGGCCTAGAGGCTCAAAGCTGAGAAAGAGAAGAATACAAACCTTATGGGGTTGCTTACCGAGCTAGCCTGACCCATTAATGCCACTCCTCTGGAGACATCCATAGCAGAAGAAATACCACAGAGTGACATAGACTCCCTGTGAGTAATAAAAAAGAAGGCCCAGGTAGTAGACGAATGGGTCACCCTACAGATAGGAAACACCTGGTGTCCACTCTCTTGGACTTATACGTAGCCTGGCAAGTTATTCATCACGTGGAAACACTCATTGAGCAGTGGGAGAGTGACGCCAAAAATTACCAAGCGTGGAAGGTAGAGCTCAAAGAGCTCCTCACCTTGGGAAAAGATATAATTTCTGAGTCCGAAAATCTGGGTGAGGAATCATTTGATTTTGTGAGAACTCAGCACTCTAGACTTGACCTCACATTGGAGGTAACCAAGCAACTGGTAGAGTCCTTACAAGAAAAAGTTAATTCTATAAAATATTCTTCTAATTTATACAAGTCTTTTGTTATAAAGGCTTCCGGGGCTGATCCCCTTAGTACAGATACATATACCCCTAAAAATTCAATTTTGGGGAGTTTTGATGAAATAATGGCATCCTGATATCAATCCCCGAGCGGGATAGATGGGGCCCAGATGGAAAGATTAACTGAAATGATACTTAAGGGCCATGATGTGGTGAGGAGGGTGGATGAATTTAGAGAAAATGTTCCAGACCTGGGGGAACAAGTTGAAGTGGCCAAACACAGAAGGGCTAGCCTGAAAGAGATAGATGAAGATGGAATTTCCTACCTCCTTCAGGCCTTCAATGATAATAAACAACCTTGAGCTTTCTCCAGAGGCCAGGGAAAACTCACATTGAGTATTCTTTATTCTTTTGGGGGCATAAGTTCTCAGATCCCAGATTTCTAGATCCTAAATTTTGTATTCTTTCAAGTGATTCGTGTCCTGGTCCCCGAGGCCGACTGGTCACTTTCAGAGGTGGATAATAAAGACTGTCAGAAGGTAGTTGGCCACATCAAGAGGCATCAGCCTGGCAGTTGGTTTTCTAACAGGGTAGTCTCCTTGAGGCACCGCTTGGAGGTACACCTGGCACATTGAAGACAAGGTGCCACATTTCCCATTTATGAGGCATGTAGCCTCGGTCCCTGGGGGACCTACTTTCTTCTTTCTCCTCTCTGGCTCTCTTCTCTAGACCGATTCTTCTAATGTATATTTTTATCTTATTCTTCTGACATGACAGACCTATTCCGTCTCTAGGTCTTTTTATAGTGTGGCGCAGGTAGTACCGGCCCCTAGATATTATATTTTATTGGAACATAATGTAAATAGGGTTAGGGTTAGAAGAGAGTTGTATAAATAGGCAAATCGGCCTATTTCCAAGGGTCGGCAAAATTGATGATTTTGTTGTCCATAGCAATAGCAAAGTGATTTCTCTTTTTTGAGTTGCAGAGCTTAGTGCTTCATTGTTCTATTCTTGATAGTTAGATGCTCCCCTAGAGCCACCGTTGTATCATGCACCAGTGCTTGCTGGACTTAATATTAATGAAGAAGGAAGAATTCTTGGCAATGATGTTGTTGGCATTCCTGCTTCTGATTTAATGGTATTTTGTGTTTTAATGTTCTTTATGTCTTTTATTCTGGTATGTTAAAGTAGATTAACGACCTCTTTACCCCCGCTACTGATAAAATGCTAGCTGATGGTTATGTATTTCTTCGGTATTTAGTGTAGTCTATCAGAGTATTATTTATGTCCTGGACATTTTAGTATGAATATAGTTAGATGAAATATTTCTAACCCTGTAGGATCTTTTCCATTTTATTTGCTAAGTGTAGAATGCTCTGGGAAACCTTACCATATTGAATCTCCGGAGGGAATGAGTTTAAGAAACCAGCTATCCCCCTTGAAAATAGTCACTTCTCCCAACTGAGCCCCACACCGTCGTGACCTGACACCCAGGTGCTTGAAGGCCCGGGGAATTTATTCTCCCGGACAACCTTTACAGGCAGAGTTAGCCAGTTTCCCCAGAACTGGGTGACAACTTATGACTATTGGCAGACCCAGTCAGTGAAACCCCATCAACAGTAGGCTTATGGAATAGTGCATAATTTTATTCTTTCTTAACTATGGGATAACTTTAGAATTTATCTTTAACAAATTTCACTATCAATAATGATATAGTATTTTGTTGAATGTAGCTGCCAATGTTCATTGCTTGATACATGGAAAAAGAAGATGAAGAATTGATGGTGAGTGATCTAGAATTGAGTCACCTTAAATGTACAAAATGTTCCAATGATGAATAAGTACCTGGAACTTTTTGTACCTAGATATGAGAATTGAGTGTGCAAGGTTCTACTAATCGATCCATCGTAGAGGTAATTAATGTATTATTCTTCAAGTGATGTCAATTATTCTTCAATTCATGTTAAAGTATGTTGAAAAGGGTATCAGATACCATAGAGATTTTATCCGGCGCTTTGGAAAACTTGTAAGAAAGCCATTAGGTGTATTAGACATTTTAGAAAATTTGGGTGTTGGGTGTTGCTTGTGAGCCCAAAACTTGTTGAAACCTCTTTAACCCACCTTTTATAGACCTAAGACATCCACCTTGGTCATTGGGAAGGTGTTTGAGGAGTTTTTGAACCATTTTCTATTTGGATAGTTTGGGGTACCTTGTATTTTTCCTTATAAGTGTAACCTAGAATGATTTGATTCCCACTACATTTAACACTATTCATCACTTAGTGTCTCAGTATTCTATTCACTCTACAATTTCATTACGCAATGATTTGGGTAATGATCCTATGCAAATTTTGCCTCATCCCAGGTCAACCCCACTTGTATTGCCAACTTCAATGTCGAAAACATGTAGCATGCAAACATCCTCTACTGTGCATCATATTGGTAGATCCCTATTTTTCTCTCTCTTTTGTGCAAAAGAGGGATCTACCAATATGATGTGCAATACAGTATTTTTACATGCTGCATGTTTTTGGCATTGAAGTTGGCAATAAAGTTGGGGTTGACCTAGAATGAGGTAGCATTTTCACAGGATCATTACCTGACTCATTGTGTAATGAAATTGTGGAGTGAATAGAAGATTGAGACACTAAGTGATGTAGAGTGGTAATTGTGGTGGGAATCAAATCATTCTAGTTTAGACTTATAAGGGAAATTCAAGGTACCCCAAACTATCCAAATATAAAATGTTTCAAAAACTCCTCAAACACCTTCCCAAAGACCAAGCTGGATGTCTTAGGTCTATACAACATGGGTTAAAGAGGTATCAACAAGTTTTGGGCTCACAAGCAACACCCAACACCCAAATTTTCCAAAATGTCTACTACACCTAAGGGCTTTCTTACAACTTTTCCAAAGCACCAGACCAACTCTCAATGGTTTCTGATACCCTTGTCAACATACTTTAGCATGTCTGTCATAATTTTGACACTAATAGTCTTCTTCCGACACCACTTTTCGACGGGAATGCTATACTACCAATGGAATTACCATCATAAATAATGATGCTTATCCATCAAAAATTATACACTATGATGCCAACATGCGACAGGAATGCTATACTCTCAATGGCATAATTATTGCAAACAATGATGGATAATCATCAAACATTCTAATATTCTGACACCCATTTTTTATGGTAATGCTATACAACCAACAAAAATACCATTGAAAGAAATATTTGTTATCCGTTAGAAATATTATAGTTCCTATGGAGATACCATACTGTTAACGACAAAAATTGTAAAAATTGTCACTGGACAACCTTCAGTGATTCTGTATTTTTTATGCCAGTCTTTGACGCTAATGAATTATTACTGAAAAAATTACCGTCAGAATTGAAATTGATAACCATCAGTAATGTTATACTTCTGACATGTATACTGTCAGAAATTGCTAATAGAAAAAATAATTTTAGTGGTCATTTTCGACTGTAAGAGTCATCACAATGGTGACAGTTACTATTTCCATAGAAAATTCTAATGAAATAACTCTAATGACGTGATCTATCAAACAACCAAAAGATAGGCATTGAATATCTGATTGATATCCTTCAGAATTAGGCCTCAAGTGTACTAGTGGAAATAGACCTATTAGGGTCACTTGATAAGGGATTTTACTGTAACAATTATTGGATTTTACTATAGCAATTATTAGAGAGTAACAACTTACAAAATGATCTGTAGTTTTTACTATCTCTGCTATATCAGATCCAATAAATTTCCTTAACATAATAACATACCATTCCAATCCTTTATATCCTTTTTGTGATTGTAACAATTCTTCTCTAATTAAATCCTCTGTTCCACCATTATTTTGTCTTCTCCTTCGTCATGATACCAATCTTCATCTTGTATCTTCCTTAATTATATAATTGTTGATCAACAAAACCTAAACCTAGATCTAATGATCATAACTTCATCAATCTTATTATACCATTTCCTTTTCTTCCTCCTTGTTGGCTACATTGTGATATCTTCTTTTAACCAATAGCTAATGTCCTCATGTCGATAAATATTCCTTCTCTCTGATAGCTAATATTTTTCTCCTTTTACTATTTGACATCAATGAAAAAATATATAACTAATCTAACCTTTCTCCTTATTTTAACCTCTTTAAAAACTAGAGTAGTTATGCCAACAATCTCTCCATATTCCAACAATCTTCCCCTTTTGCATTGATGGAAAAATTCTAAACTTTGGAAAAATTCTAGTCTTCTAGTTGAGTACCTTTCTTTGTAGTACCGATCTTTAGTTATGTCTATTCTAATTCATCTATACTATGCTTTCTCTATTATCCTTCTCTTCACTCATCTTTCCCTTATTTCTCTATTCTCCCCTATTTCTATGTTCTCCCCCTTTGACAAAAATTTCCAAAGGTGATTAACCTTACTGTACTATATTTTGATTTTATACTTGTTATGATCCTCTTCCTTTCACTTGCCTAGACTAATCCCCATAGTGTAGTTTGTATGTACATCAATTCATACTTGAGATATTTTGTTAAAATGATATGAACTGATGAATACTGTATCTTCTTTTAGTTAACTTTTGATAGGGGTAGGACCCCTAGTTTACCTCTTAGATATTCAAAGCTCTCCTTAGGTAGTGGTTTAGTGAATATATATGCAACTTGTTCCTTTGTAGGAATGTACTCCAATGTTACCTCTTTATATTTTACCTACTCCCTTAGAAAATGATACTTTATAGCTATATTCTTGGTCTTTGAGTGCATTACCAGGTTCTTTGATATATTAATGGCACTTGTGTGTGTCACAATGTATAAAAAAATGTTATACAACTTTCTCATGTATTCCTTCTAGTATTTTTTTATCCATAACACTTTCTGACATTTAATGGTAGCAGCAACATATTCAGCTTCAGCTATAGATTGTGAAATACAATTTTGCTTCTTTCTTGTCCATACCACTAATTTGCTTCCCAAATAAAAATATCCTCTACTAGTACTTTTTTTGTCATCAATATTTCCAGCCCAATCCGTGTCTATATATGATTGAAGATTAAAATCTCCTTTCCTTTCATATCCTAATAATTTTTTTTTTGTTCCTTTAAGATATCTGAATATCCTTTTAACTACAATCATATGTGAATCCTTAGGATTAGATGAAAATATAGCAACTATTCCAACTAAATAAGAAATATCAGGTCTCTTGTGAACAACATACTCTAGCTTTCCAATCATTGATCTGTATAATGTTTCATTCACATCCTTAGAATCATCCTTTTTTGATAGTTTACAACTGGTTACCATAGGTGTACCGATAGGTTTTGAATCTTCCATTCCAAGAGTTTTCAATATCTCCTTAATGTACTTAGAATAAGTTATATAAATACATTTTGAGATTTGTAGTACTTTTAAACAAATGAAGAATTTTATTTCTCCAATCATAGAAATCTCAAATTATTTCCTCAATTCTTCAGCAAAAGACTTAATAAGTAAATCATTTCCTCCAAAAAATTATATCATCAACAAAAAATTCAGCAATCAAAACTGTCTTCACATTTAGTTTTCAAATACACATTATTGTTATTATTAGTTCTTTAAAATCCAATCTTAACTAAATATGAATGTAATCTTTCATACCATGCTCTTGGTGCTTTCTTCAAACCATATAATTCTTTATGCAATCTGCAAACAAAATCCTTAACTTGTTCAACAAAAAATACTTCAGGTTGTTAAATATAGACTTCTTCTTCTAGTATTCCATTCAGAAATACCAATTCAATGTCCATATGATAAACTTTAAATCCTTTATATGCCACGTAAGCCAGTAATATTCTAATTCATTCCATTCTAGCAACAGGTAAAAAATTCTCTCCATAATCAAGTCCTTCTTCCTCTGCATAACCTTTGCAAACCAATCTTTGTTTATTTCTTATTACTTCAGCATTCTCATTAAGTTTGTTCCCAAAAACCCATTTTTTTCCTATGACATTTTTATCTTTAGGTCTGGGAACTAATGATCATGTTTTTTTCTTCTTAATCTCTTCTTGCATTTCTTACATCCAGTCTTCATCCTTTGGTGCATCTTTTGCCAATCTCAGTTCCATCTTCTATAATAGACATGTAGTATTCTTGGCTCTTAATTGACTTCTGGTTAATACTCCAACACTCCTATCTCCAATTATATCTGTCAAGATGTGATTAATCCTTATATTTCTTGGAATTATAGGTTCCATAGTTTGAACTCATTCATTTATGTTACTTTTTTCACTTAGTGGTGTTATTATCGATTGTGTGTTATCGGTGCCTATATTTTCTTCCTCTATTTCTAAATTTTTAGGTTCAAGTTAAATCAATTGATTGTATCCTTCTAGTTTATTTTCACTATTCTCTTCATTATGTTATGAAAATTCATCATTCCTTACATTTGAGCTTTCAATTATCTTATTTATCCTTTTATTCAAAGGCTTGAATGCTTTACTCTTAGTAGAGTATCCTAGAAGTATTCCTTCATCACTTTTACTATCAAACTTTATGTTTCTATCATCTTTCTTAATATAAAATTTGCTTCCAAATATTTTGAAATAGCTAACATTAGGTGTTTGAGCATACCAGATTTCAAAAGGTGTCTTGTTTATTCCTTTCTTTAGTTGTACCTGATTTAGTGTGTATACAATAGTGCTAACAACTTCTCTCTAGAATTTATGTGCAACTCCTTTTTTATTTAACAATGTTTTGGTGCTTCAATAATAGATTTGTTTCTTCTTTCTGTAACTCCATTCTATTGAGGCATTCTCAGTGTATTAAATTGTCTCTTGATTCCATTTTCTTCACAATACTCATTGAATTCATTAGAAGTCAATTCACCACCTCTATTTGATCTAAGACATTTCAATGTTTTTCTAGTTTCTTTTTTGATGTTTCTTTATATGTTTTAAATATATGAAAAGCATCTGATTTAACTTTTAAAAAAATTACCAACATTATCCTTGAGTAGACATCGACAAACAATATAAATTATTAAAGTCTCCATTATAACTTTCTATACTTATAGGTCCACACAAATCTATGTGCACTAAGTCTAAAATATGTTATGTAGAGTAGACTTTTCGTGATAAACTTGAACTAGTCATCTTACCCAACTAACATTCTATACATACTACATTTTCTATTTTATTCAATATTTGTATACCTCTAACACTTTTCTTCTTGATAACCTTTACCAAATTATCAAAGTTCACATGACACAATCTCTTATGCCATAACCACTTTTCTTCTACTTTAGTAATCAAACAATGACCAATTTTAGTATTTAGTTTGAAAATATTACCTCTTGTTAGACCACCGATACCAATCACTTTTCTAGTCTTCTCAAATATATTGCATTTTACATTACCAAACTCAAATTTGAATCCTTTCTTATTCAACTGAGACATGCTTAACAAACTATATTTTAATACATCAGCCTAGTAAACATCATCACAAGTGATATCATCAGTCAAAGAAATAGTACCTTTACCTCTAATCATGCAGGGACAACCATTTCCAAATTTAACTATTCCTCCTTCACATTTTTCCATGGTTATGAATCTATCCTTATCTCCAGTCATATGGTGTGTACATCCACTGTAAGAAAAACCTAAACCTACCTCCAATGATCATAACTTCATCAATTTTATTATACAGTTTCCTGTTCTTCCTCCTTGTCAGTTGTCTTGTGATATATTCTTCTAACCGATAGGTATCAGTAGCCGATAGCTAACCTCCTTATGCCAATACATCTTCCTTCTCTCCTATAGCTAATACTTTGATTCTTTTACTATTTTAAATCAATGAAAAACTATATAACTGAACTAACCTTTCTCCTTAACTTTATCTCTTTAACAACTAGAGTAGTTATGCCAACAATCTCTTCATATACTAACAAATATTTCACCAAGAAAGAATGCTCCACCACTTGTACTCTTTTTGTCATCAACATTTCCTTCCCAATTTGCATTAGTAAACACATTCAAAGAGAAATTTTGGTCCTTACCATACCACAGTCCATAATATTTAGGCCCTTGAAATATCTAAAGACCCTCTTCACTGCAATCATATGTGAGTCCTTTGGGTTTGATGAAAACCTTGCAACAATACCAACAACATATGCAATTTTTGGTCTACCGTGCACAACATAATGTAAGTTATCGATCATGGATCTATAAAAAATTTAATTTAACTCTTTGGATTCATCCTCCTTAGATAGTTTGCAACCTGTGAGCATAGGTTTTCCCATTGGTTTTGAATCATGCATGCCAAAAAGTTTTAGAATCTCCTTCAGATACTTGGATTGACTAATGTATATCTCTTTCTTTATTTGTTGTACTTGAAGAATAAATAATTTGATTTATCCTATCATGGACATTTCAAATTCCTTCCTCATTTCTTCTACAAATGACCTACTCATTTCTTCATTTCTACCAAATATTATTTCATCAACAAAAATTTCAGTATTAAATATCATGTCTTCACTTTTAGATTTTAGATACACATTTCTATTGTCACTAGCTCATGTAAAACCTATCTGAACAAGATAATAATTTATCCTTTCATACCATTCTCTTGGAGATTTCTTTATTCCATACAATTCTTTATGCAATTTACACACCATGTCTTACCTTATCAGTAGAAAAGTCTTCAGTTTGTTCAATGTATAATTCTTCTAATACACCATTCAAGAAAGAAGATTTTACATCTATTTGATAGACCTTTAAACCTTTATAAGGAGCATATGCCAAAATTATCCATACACCTTCAAGTATAGTGATAGGTTCAAAGGTCTCACCATAGTCCAGTCCTTCTTCTTGAGCCTACCCTTTGCAAACTAGCCTTGCCTTGTTTATGAGCACTTCTACTTTCTCATTCAGCTTATTCCTGAAAATCCATTCAGTACTTATAACATTCTTGTCAGTAGGGCTGGTTTCTAAAGTGCATGTATTATTATTCTCAATTTTCTCTAGTTTCTCTTTCATCGCCTTAACCCAATCATCATTTTCCAAAGCATCTTTTAACAGGTTTAGGTTCTAATTCATAAAGAAGATAAGTTATTTCCCTTACCTTACTCCTTGTCATCACTCCAATTTTTTTTTATCTCCAATAATCTGATCTTGTGTGTGATTAAGTTTCACATACCTTGGAAGTACCAGTTTATTTCTTTGGTTACTTAATCATCATTACTTGGTTATGGATTATTCACCACTTCAGTCACTTGTGGTACTGTATCTAGCTCCACTGGTTGAATATAAACAAACCTATCATAGTCTTCTGGTTCCTTCTTTCTATCTTCCTCATTTTTCTCAAAATATTTATCAATTATAAAATTTTCACTTTCAACCATCTTTTTATTATTCTTGTTTAAACACTTATAAGATTTACTTCTAGTAGAATAGCCAAGAAATATCCCTTCATCCCTCTTAGAATCAAATTTACCATTTTGATCATCCTTCTTTATGTAACATTTGCTTCAATTTTTTCTGAAATAATTGACACTAGGAGTATGACCATACCACAACTCATAAGGTATTTTGTTTGTACCTTTCTTAAGTTGTACTTGGTTAAAATTACTAACAATAGCACTTATACTCTCTCTAAAAAATATTTGAGTCACTCTTTTTTGTATCAAAAGTGTCCTTGCACAATCAATTATGGATCTATTCCTTCTCTCTGCAATTCCATTTTGCTGAGGTGTTCTTCGTGGTGACATTTTTCTCTTTCTTCCATGTTCTTCACAAAATGTTGTGAAATCATGTGAAGGAAACTCACCTCCTCTGTTAGATTTGAGACATTTAAGTGCTTTACCTACTTATTTTTCAACTCTTGCTTTATACACCTTAAACATGTAGAATGAATCATATTTATCCTTCAAGAACATACCATACATCATTCTTGAATAATCATCAACAAAAAGGATAAAGTAATTATCTCCATAGTAGCTCTTAGTTATCATAGGTCCACACAAGTTAGTGTGTACAAGGACAAGAATTCTTTGAGATGGATAGAGTTTACTAGTAAAGCTATAACTAGACAACTTTCCAATTGACACTCTTTACACAACATTATCAGGTTAGCTAAAGTAGGAAAATCTCTAACACATATTTTCTTATTGACCTTTACCTGGTTATCAAAATTAACATGAAAAAATATTTTATGCCATAACAATAAGTCTTCAAATTTAGCAAACAAACTATTTTTATTAGTAGAGTTCAATCAGAATAGGTTACCTATAGTTTATTCACCAGTAGCAATCAAATCTCTAGATGCTCCTAAGATCTTGTAAACACCATTACTAAATTCCAATCTGAAATGTTTTTTTGTTTAACTGAGTAACTTATAGGTTATACTTTAATCTATCAGCCCAATAAATATCATCACATTAGTATTATCATTAAGTGGTATTTAACCTTTATCTCTTACCACACATGGAGAACCATTACCGAATCTGACTACACCTCCATCACATTATTCCATTGAAATAAATTTTCTTTTCTCACCGGTCATGTGATGTGTACACCTACTATCTATTATCCAATCACCACTATAATTCATCCTTGAAATCAATTCTTTCTCCTTACTATATCCATCTACACCAGTTGAGCGTTCTTCTTTGGCTACAACAAAGAATATCTCTACCTCATCATCTCTTCCATCTGATTCTTCATTAGTCACTCCATCTTCTACTAGGTAACATGCCTTCTTGATATTGTCTTTGAAGTTCCCAAATCTCTTGAACTTATCCTTCCTATCATTGTTAGGAGACCTAGATGCAGTATGACCAATTTTGTTACATGAAAAGCATTCTAAAGGAAGTTTACCTTTGTACTTTCCTTTTCCTCTAGGTAAAATCCTTGCTAGTAGTACTTCCAACTCTTCTTGTTCTCTTTCCTCATACAATATAGAATCATAATCATGATTTCCTTCATAACTATTAGAGACTTATTTTCCTTTCTTTGATGAACCAATGGTTACAAAATCTTTGAATGAAAATTCTATTTTAGGCATGTTGTTATCAAAGTTACTTAACTAAAAAGTAGTAATCTTTCCAACCAAGGAATCTAGAGTCACATTTGTAGGACTAATAGATCTTAGTTCTTGTATAGCAGAGTCTCTAATAGCATACTATGGTAGTAGGGATCTTAAGATTTTATTTACCACTTCAACTTCTTCAAGTTGACCACTAGCTCCTTTGATAGCACAAACAACCTCCTTTAGCCTATAGTTGTATTGAGAAATGTTCTCTCCTTCATGAATACTCATTTCATCATACTATCCTCTGAGACTATCCACCTTTTTCTTTTTGAACATGAATATCACCTCCATAAACTGTTATCAAATTATCCCACATATCTTTAGCATTTTCCATATCCTTAAAGTCCACAAACTCAGCATCAGATAGAGAACTTGTGATTTCTATCATTACAAAGTAATGTTCCAGCTTTCTCTTTATTTTTTCAGAAGTTAGGGTGCCTGAAGGTTGAGAATACTTAGTTGTAAGATGATCCAATGCTTTCTCTCCAATGGCAGACAAATGCAACTTCATCCTGCTTACCCATGTAGAGCAATTGTCCTTAGGGAACTTAGGTGATTCCTTCTGATACATCTTCAAATCTTGTCCCTCAAGATATTAAGCTTCCATAGTCAGGGAGCCAAATGTATTATACTAATTTTTAATAAATGTCTGATTACTGAGAGGGGAGGGGTGAATCAGTAATCAACAAATTTACCAAATTTCAGCCACTTTAAACTTTATTCACCAAAATATTCAAAAATAACTAATATAAATAAACCTTTCAATGCACACAACCACAAGTAATCAATCACACAATATAAAAACCATATTTTTCTCACAGAAACCGAAATTGGAAAAAAATTAGTGTGAGTTGGTACCCAAAAAATCTATACTCTTCTGCAATACACCTCATTAGGAGCTTACATGTTAAAGGTTACAAAAGAACTACTAGGTGCCACCCAGTAAAGGGATTTTCCTTTAGATCTGCTAGGATCTTTTCCTTGTTTGGTGCAGCCTTGTTAAAGGACTTTAGAACATTCAACTAGAATGCCACTTTTTCAGATAATTTACAAAAATGATCTATTAGGATCCACCCTGTTAAGGGATTTCACTTTTATAATTGTTAGAAAGAAACATATAAATTGAGCTATGAGAAATGTACTACCTCTACATGATCAAACCTAATTAAGCTTTGAAAAAATTCTCCACATACTATACTCTTCCATAGCTTGATCACACTTCATTCCTTCACTTTCTTTTTCAGCGAATCCTTCTACAATTTGCAATCATCTCTCAAACTCTTTCTTCAACTTTTCAATATATAGATTTACTTCCACCAACTTAAAATAAACCCTACATATGAGATATAAATGATCCAAATCATCTTAGGTGGGATACAATGTATCTAAAAAATCATAAAACATTCTACTCTGACCGTGTTGGCTTACATATGGATTTTACCTTGGTAGTTGAGTCATCTTCAAAAACTTATTTGACCAAAAGAAACTTCTTTAATAATCCACATCAAACATATACCTTGATCATTGTGTTTTCAAATATGTTCCAAAAGTCATGGAACCGCCTTACTACTTCATGAAAAATATCACCTATCCTTTTTCCACTTCAAATTTCTTCACCGATTCACAATTCTTCATTACCTATTCAAGAACTTTGTCTTGTTTTTCTGTTCATTCTGTTAACACTACTTCCAGTCAAATAAACTAGTTTTACCGGTCATCAATATGAGTGACAGTCGTAAACATAGTATCTGGACATTGTTCTCAATCATATCCTATGACTTCTCCATCTAATAGTCTACCAATTTGAGATAAGATTAAATTCACTTACTATCTATCACTGATTGTTTTAGCAATTACCCAGTTTGATTTCATTCAAACATAACCAACTCAATTATTCATATCAAAAAGTCACGAATGTAAAGTTAAAATCATAACACATAACATAATCTTTCATTAGAATAACAACTTCAGAAATATAGTGAAACTCATAATTCAATTCCACAATATTTGATAACATACTGAAAACACTATGTCAATCAGTTGACATCAATGACAACCAAATCACTGATTCACCTCTCATAAAATCTATACCAATCTTCATCAATGCAATAATTAGCCTCACTGCATCAGTTATGCTAACAAACAACACCAAAAGTATTCAATCTCAACGACATAAAAGTGGCATTTCTATTTTGATTTTTAAGATGATTTAAATTAATGAAATATGTACAAATGGATGAAGTTTGTGCATATTATTTTTAAAAAAAAAATTGAACAAGAATTGATATGTTTTTTTAAATTTTTAAAGTCAAATTTTTATTGCTAAAAAATACTGAAAATCAAGGGATCTAGTTTCAAGCAAAAACCTATATGTAACAGAATTTTGTTTCTTTGATTTCAATATCCCTGATAGATGACATATATAGCCAGTGCATGAAGAAAGAAAAATTAGTTTTTGATGTATATTTTCTTCGTTATAACGTTTTAAAATCCAACTTACTCAAGTTCAATTGTTTTCACCTCCCACCATGTTTTCCCTATAAAATGTATCTCGATAAAAAAAAACTTATACTTTCTTGAAGACGATACTCTCTTCTAGTTATCCATGTATTTTTTAAATTTTTTAATTATGATTCAATATTTTTTGCCTTTTTCCGAATCAACCTCTTCTCGAATGTTAGAATACCTACTTGCAGTATTTTTTAATTAAAATATATTAAATATAATCAAAACATTATAAAAATTATATGAGTTGATTCTTGACTTCGACCTCTACAAAGGGGATTTTTAGTTTTTTGAGTAAATTGAATTTTGATAGAGAAATTAGTTACAAAATTGAGAAGTTCTAGAATTTTGAACAATTTGGTGATGTGACTGCCACTTGGGATGCCATATAGGACATTGCAGCTAGAATGGTTTTGACCAAATCCAATCTAGCTATCGCTCTTCCAGTCAAAACAATTATGACCAAAATACGTCTGAACGGATTGCTTATGCTGACTTGCATGGTCACATTAGCGACCATGAGACTAGAACCTCATATAAGAGGGAGTTTTATTTTTGTTTTTAATTGTAAAAAAATTAAAACTTGTGAAAAATCTTTAATTGATATTTTTAATAAGATATTTTTTTTATCATTTTTGTGTGGAGAAAACATACGTTTTGCACTAAAGGGAGGTGATTTTTTAGGTAAATTAGAGAAAGGCTTCAATTTTTTTAAGTTGATTTTATACTTTATCCTTCCCTATTTTTATTATTTTTGGATTTTTTTAAATATTTAAAATTAGTAATATCTATGAACTTATGAATATTATATAAGTTTTTTATCACCTATTTTTGTGGTTTTTTGTGTGTAGGTTTGAAGTTTTCAATTTGAAAAATTTGTGCAATGGGGAATCAAATAACTAGATCAAGGTTGTATGATAAAAAAAGGGATGATAAAGTGAAAGGTCATACAAAACATAGTTAAGAGCAACCTGTTGATGTTCCAGAACAACCTATTGATGTTCAAGAAGTTGCAACTTAAGTACAGGAACAAATTAGTACTAGTCAATCTAATATTTTTTCTCTGACATGGATAACTTGATGGAGATGGATGAGGATTCTCTTTTCAATGAAATTTCATTTGAAGATATTGTTAGGATTAAGTAATACTGAGAGAAGGGATGAATCAATATTACAATAGTGTATTATTAAATTTATCACATTCAAACTTAATCAAGAAAGTGTTAAAATAAGAAGAAGATGCACATGAAGTAAACAACTCACAACACCATAATTGTTCATGAGGAAACCCTGGCCAAGGGAAAACCCTGGTAGGGATGATACCTACAAATGATGCACTAATAAATGTAGTTTCCTAGTTAGGATATCTAGCCCTATTAGGAGCTGAATTTTACATTTAGTACATATCCCTATTAAAGGATAGAAACCCTATTAGGGGTATACAAGGAGCTCATTGCTCTTACAAAAAAAATTGTCTTTTACAATGATTTATCAATATGAATTATACATGCATTTGCTATGCTCAGGTAGTCCTAGTTTAAGCTCACAAAATCTTCTATCTGATTCTGATTTCACAATGCATCTATCTATCCCACACACCTCTTCACATCATAAAAAAACTTTTGTTATATACTCGATCTCAAGGATTCTTCCAGTCAGCTCATAAGTACATCAAAAATGTATCCAACACTTTAAAAAATAGAAAATACATTATTAGAGATTTTACATCAACAAAAATAGGGTAGGACCCAATTTAAATCCAAAGTAGCACTTCTAGATTACAAAAAATAATCCCTTAATCATCATGACCACTCATATTCCCCATTTCACTGTTGCACTGTCTTCACATAACTTTAACAAGTTGTAACTTTCTCTATTCAACTGCAAAATCTAAGAGACCTTAACTAAAGATCAATTACATCCCATAGAATATACCTTTAAGCTTGTAGGTCTAAATTCATCACCTACTGTGCTTGCTATTCAAAACTGTGTAATTGTACCCTGTCAACTACTTCTTGGACTATCATTTTTCATAACAGAATCTCCAAAATTGAAATGCACATCAAGCAACCATGCCAATAAGTAGTGTTAACATAAATGACTACCCTTATGCAATACTCATCATGCCACTTTCCAACAATCTCCCCTTTTGTCATTGATGCCAACACTTATTAAAAAATGACTAAGTGCTCAATACAAAACTACTAACTCTACATTTTTCATACTTATTACTCACCCTTTGATATCAATGGAAAAGGTATACTCAAAATTTAACTATATACACATAAAGATTTCAAAAGTGCACATAAAACACTCATACCATGTGAATTATATCTTGGAAAGAGGTTTCCAAGATCTTCACCTCTCCTATCCATGTTTTCTCCAAGATCTGACCAACATGAATCAACCCATTTAGAGAAAAAGATGAAATTTTGACGGTCATGAGTTTTGTAGGCATGTCTTCAATGAGGGCCTTCTTTTTTTCCTTGATATCTGCAATGTTATTTCTCCAAAATTGATATTTTTGGAGTGATTAGACTCCTCAACATGCCAAATCTCCCAGACACTCTCCCTTTTTCAGTTTCAAGCACACTGATTTTGTCCAACATCTTGGACACTTTCTTATCTAACTCTCCAACAGTTTGTGAGGAGGACCCAAAACTTTTTTCCAAATCATCTAATGTCCTTTTATCATTTTTAATAATATTTTCAATTTTAGTCATGTTCTTAAGAGGATTCATATAGTATTTGTATACCTTCCACCCATAATTTATGCATGACTTGGCTTCAGCAATAGTGGTATCTAGTATACCTAAATCCCATTTAATTGACTTACATACCTCATCAAGTTTCTTCACCTTGTATTCTATTTCAGCTATAATTGCTATGGGATTCTCTAAAGAGTCAAAGTGAACATCAAATTCATCAAGGAATTTATTCAGATTTTCTACTATATTATTTCCCCAAAAGGTAAAATGTATGCGTAGAAGATTGAAAATTCTATCAATTGCTCTTACCAATACCTTTGACTTCTTCTCTATTCTCTGTTATGATATTTCCTTAGCCTTATCAAATGATATGAATGAAAAATTCATCAGTTCATCCTCATCCATACCATCAACATCAATATTCATAGGTTTATCATTATTTTCCAACAATAGTTTTGAAGAAATAGGAATGAATATATTTGTCTCCGCTTCAACCTTAATTTTAGCTTCCTTATTTTCCTCAACTGAACTCTCTTTTAGTTCTTCCTTAGTAGCTTCTTCTTTCTCTCCCTCAATTGGATTGACTACACCCTATTCATTTATCCCATCTTCCTTATTAATAGTGTCAATATTTCCTTGAAAAGGGTCACTAATATCCCGCAAAGTTTTGAAAGACACAGACACACTAGTAACAAAGAAGTATGGTTGCTTAACTGTGCTGAAAAATTGACTGCTATCATCTCCATCCTTAGATGAGTCAATGTTTATTTCTATAGGTTTAGAGGACTCTCCTCTCATAATGGTTTTGGGCTTAGTAGCCTTTTTCCTAGGAGGTAAAGGATTTTCTAGTTTTGTTTCCATTAGTACCTTCTCAATAGATTTGTGGCTATCCTTTATAACCTCATCATACTTTCTCCCCATAATCTTTATCAATATTTCTTTTACTCTCATTAGGGGCTATATTATTTCAATATTATCCCATGCTCATCATATGAAATAACTAGTATCATATCATCTATGGCTTTTGTTCTAATTTGTTCATCTTCTATAGGAGATAACTACTTCCTTATTTCCAATTTTTCATACAAATCCTTAGGAATACTACCTTCAATTTCAATTAGATTATTTTTTAATACTAGCATATGATCATGAAAAAGTATTCAATTATAATTTTATCATTCTCACCATACCTCTCATAGTATCTAGGTATTTGATTTAGCTTTCCTTGATCAATAATTCTCTTTTCTAGCATATTTAGATCAAGTTTCCTAAGTTGTCTCTCAGCTGGTTTAACTTGTGTTGCTACTTCAATTTTCTCTTATGGTTTCTTCTCTTCTTTCTTCTCTTCATGTTTATTCATCACTTCATTTCTCTTATTTTTAGGAGATGAGTTATTCTTGGAGGACCTTGCCCTTTTCACAGGAATCTCTGTTGCTTTCTCTATTTGTGATGTCCTCTTGGGTGGTGTAGGATTGGTATCAAGTACATCAACCATAGTAGGAGGTAGAATAGTAACCTCTACAACTTCAAGAGGTTGAAGGGATGTAAGAGAAGTGTTCACCAATCCAAAAACTCCTTCTACCATCTTCTTCCTAAATATCTTTCATCTCATCTTTGTTTATACCTACCTTCTCTGCAATATCATCAACCATTTTATCAATCTTTCTTTTCCTTACTACCATAGTTTGTTCCTCTCTAATTTTGATAGATTTTATTTATAAGTTTCACATCTTTCTTCTAAAGAGTCAATCTCAAAAGAGAGAACATGTTCAAATTACATTGTAATAACTTCTGCACTGGCCTCATACCCCATAGGGTAACTCCATTTCTTCCTAGGTTCAACTATCTCAAAGAATACACAATCAGTTTCAACCATGAAACATATTGTATCTTTGTATTTATAAACAATGGCCTCAGGAATTCTTACTCTTTCCTTCATTTTCCTTAGAATAATTTTTAACATGGAAAATAGTTCTCCGTCTACCCAAATGCTATTCTGTCTCCTACAACTGTTTGTAACTTGAATACCAGTAGGTTCATTATCCTTACATTCCCTAGGGTGCATTAAAGGAAATTTGTGAACTATATATATATATATATATA
>MU225994.1:2620741-2633532 GCA_018584345.1 Thuja plicata
TATATATATATATATATGTATGTATGTATGTATGTATGTATCAGTTAGACCCAAACATGAATGCTTTTGATTTTTCTCACCTAATCTGCTTGACGTTCTCCAAAAATTGTTGTCTTAGAACTTTGCATAAGTTTTATTTCACATTATGCTTCACCATTTTATAAGACATCGTTATAATGCCCACGAAAATTGAATTAGGTCAGGTGTTGTAATGAAATTTATATCCCAAGATCATAGAAAACAACCTCACATCTTGTTGATAGATGTTTCCACTAGTCAATTCCCTCTTGTCCCATTGGGAATGCGTTAGGTTTTTGAATTATTTCTTTGTTTTCCTCTCCACAATAGGGAAAAAACCAATATTATCCAACCTAGTCACATCATGAATCAACTCATTAGAAATATTAATAGGTTGTTCACCTATTCAAATAAACAAGTTATGGACTCTGCTAAGAACAATCTTAATCCATTCTTCCTCATCGAACTAGTATAGTTCTACCATTTGCATAACACTAAAGGTTTGTAAATGAGTGAACTCATCCTTCTATTTTCCATCATCTTTAATATTTCCTTTCATCTCTTTGTATATTTAAAAATCTCCAACGATTAATACTTGTAGTGTATGTATGCCATAATGTCTTCCACATGAAGTATGTCATAGGGTGTTTGCAAAAACATGCCTTCAGGGTCATCTTATGTGGATTTGTAAGGATTTGGTCTTGAATTTTTTTATCTAAGCCTCTCACTAACATCAAATATTAAGTGAGTATCCATAGTAGACAAATCTCACAATAGATAAAAATACCCTTTTCTCGATGAATTGGGGTATGCACGCTCAATGATCATGAAAACACCCTAGCCTCTTTTCTTGTTCCTCTGGTCTTCTTTAGTTTAGGTCAAATTATGATTAGAAAGGTCTGAGTAAATAAAATAATACTTTTCCATCCATAGATTCACACATTTCCCAATGAACTTATAAGTCTTTAATGATCCAGTCATCCAATTTTATGGTGATCATTTAATATAGTGTATATAACCAAGCAATCTTAGATAGAGACTCCAAACCAATCATATTTATTGTCCATAAGCTTGCATCAGATTATTTTATATATAAAGGGGATGGATAGATTTCTTTTATTTCTCCAGATCTCCCCCAAAGGCTATGCTTGGCCATTTAGGTTGATGTAGCAACATTAGGCAAGGGTTTAGTAGCATCTATTGAATCTCGTTGAATCATAGTTTCACTCTATTTCTTCAATATTCATACTTTACCACTTTCCTTTACAAAATGATTGTCAAATTCATTCATATATTCTACTAGAACTTTTCCAACATCACCAATATTTTTCTTCATAAAGAAAGGCGGTGGTATTTTTTTTCTTGTAGCTACATTATACCTACAAAATTTCACTATATGTTCTTGATTGTTATATTTATAACATGTACGAGATGATCTATTATGATTAACTTGCAATCTGTAGTTCCTTGCAATGTACCCAAAGTTTTTGCATTTGTAACATGTAATCTTATCTTTTGTTTCTTCTCTGATATAATCTTATTTTGGGTAGGATTGATCAGGTTTTCTACATTATGTCTTCTTGTATCCATATTCATAGTAATTGAAACAATAACCAAAAAAGGGCTTATAAGGAGTCTCGCCTCTACAATCCCTTTTCACGTGATCAATTTTAATACATCCAAAGTATCTTTCTCTGAAAGGTCTACTTTTCTCTCTAGGTTCTACTTGTTGTGTAGGATCTTCCTGTTGATTAGGTCTTTCAACTAATTTTCCTTCAAACTATCTTTCTTGAGATTTTGAGCATTCTGATTTATCAAAGCCAACTCCTGTCATGTCACCTTTAGGATTTTTTCTTTCCCTTTGTTCATCAATCTTGTCACTACTTCCATGAAGTTTTTCCATGTTATTCTTTGCATCAACAAGTTCTCCCTTAGTGATGTGATTATATTTCCCTAATTCCTAATACTTGACTTTGTAATCATCAATTTCAAATTTCATCTTTCCCATCTGACATTTTCATTCTTCAAGATCTCTTCAATTTTTGTCTTTTCATCTTTCTCTTATTGTATTTCTTTAGCCATCTAAGTAGTGTTAGCTTCACATTCATGCTCAAATGCCTCTTTGTCTTTTCCAAGATGTTTAATATGATCAAATGAATCATTATCAGATTCTTCCTATATCTTATCCATAATATCTTTCCTTTGGTTCATGCAAAGTTCAATTTGTTTCTTAAACTTCTTAATGAATCTCCCAGCTCTTCTTAATTTGAATTTCAATTCAGCATTGTCATCATTTTCCTTATCAAGTTATTCTAGTGTTGCTTCAAAGATTTCTTCCAAACTACTTGAATCCATCTAGATCTCCCTCAAGTTGTTATTCTTTCTCTCCAAGGGCCACAAGCTATGATACCAATTATTAGGATTAAGTAATATTGAGAGTGGGGTGAATCAACATTACAACATTGTATTATTAAATTTATCAAATTCAAAGTTAACCAAGCAAGTATTGAAATAAGAAGAACCTGCACATAAAGTAAACAACCCATAACACTATAATTTGTTCACAAGGAAACCTCAAGCAAGGGAAAATCCTGGTGGGGATGATACCCACAAATGATGCACTAAGAAGTAGTGTCCCTATTAGGAGACCTATCCATGTTAGGAGTTAAATATTACATTTAGTACATATCCATGTTAAAGGATAGAAACCATGTTAGGAGTATACAAGGACCTCACTGCTCTTACAAAACAAAACTTTTTTTTACAATGATTTATCAATATGAAGTATATAATCATTTTCTATGCTCAAGTAGTCCCAATTGAAGGTCACAACATTTGATGTCTAATTTAGACATCACAATACATATGTGTCACACACACCTCTTTAGATCATAAAGTGACTTTACTTATATACTCGATCTCAAGGATTCTTCCAGTCATCTCACAAGTTCATCACAAAACATGTCCAACACTTAACCAAATATCAAATACATAGTCAAAGATCATACATCAGCAAAAATAGGGTAGGACCCAATCCAAATCCAAAGTAGTACTTCTAGATTCCTCAAAATACTCTCATAATCATCGCTACCACTCATCTACCCTGTATTAGTACTAAATTTTCTTCGCATAACTTC
Organism: Thuja plicata; assembly: GCA_018584345.1. Lineage (NCBI taxonomy): Eukaryota > Viridiplantae > Streptophyta > Pinopsida > Cupressales > Cupressaceae > Thuja > Thuja plicata. The sequence goes on from MU225994.1 coordinate 2,623,897, forward strand.
AACAAGATGTAACTTTCTCTATTCAACTCCAAAATCCAAGAAACCTTAATTTGAGATCAATTACATCCCATAGAATAGACCTTTAAGCTTGCAGGTCTAAAGTCATCACATATTGTGCTCGCTAGTCAAACTGTGTAACCGTACCCTTTCAACTGCTTCCTAGACTTAGTCATTTTTCATTATAGAATCTCCAAAAATGAAATGCACGCCAAGAAACCATGCTAATAAGTAGTGTTTCCATAAATGACAACCCTGATGTAATATGTATCAGACCACTTGATGATACCTAAAAGTGTAACACCCGAAAATTGGCATCTTGCAACTCTAACCAATTTTATTGCATTTATCAACCTTCTAAATCATCAAAGTCCTATTGTACTAGGCAATTCTGAGTTTTGACTGACTCTACTTGACTTAAGTGTCAAATGTAGAAAATCCTAAATCTACATTAATCACATACTATATTTAATTCCTAAATATTTTTATTGTCTTAAAATGGAAACACTTCCATGTTAAGAATGTTTAGCCATCCTTAGGGGGTGTTTTTGACCACCATCATATTGTCCCCTCATTTCTACACCCTCTCCTACTTTTGTGTCTATTTTGGACCCTAATGGGGCCTCTCTGGGCACCATCCCTCCCATCTGGCATATTTTCTAGGTGTCCTGACTCCCTGGGTCAAGGTCTACCTCAACCTTGACCTAGTTCAAGGATGACCTCTACCTTGACCTAGAATCCCCTTTCAAATCTGGAAGTTTGTCAGCTATTGGAGGTCATCAAAAATCCATTTCTCGCTTCTGGATTGGTTGTTTTGGGTTCCAAAGAAACAATTCTTAAATTATATTTAATATAGGTCCGCTTCTAGGGGTATGGGTCTAAATGGAATTTAATTCTCCTAGTTAGGCCTCTCTAGAATATTTTTCCCTAGTTTCATATATTAGGAAGTTTTCTCCTCTCATTTTCTCTAACCATCATCAACCAAGAAGCTAACAATAAACTAAGTGATAAGAAGGATAATTTGAATCTCTAGGTGAAGAATAACTATCATCAAGAAAAAGAGTTCAAGCATCCATTGTTCTACATGTTTTCAAGATTTCAAAGTGTTCAATTCTTCCTCGCAAGCATTCAAGTTCTCAATTTATGATCAAGGATTCAAGATTTCAAGCCTTTAAAAGGATTTGGTTCAAGCATTCAAGATTCACCATTCGAACCCTAGATCTATCCATCATGGTGGTGTGATCTTCCTTCAATATCCTTGGTGCATCCTCAAGACTCTTTTATTCTCTCTTCAAGGTGGATTCCAAGCATATAATCATGGAGGTTTATGGTTTCTAATTGAGTCCAAGCTTTCATATTTACATACTTGTTTACATTCAAAATACAATTGCATATCTATTGAATATCATAGCTTCATTATTAGATTTAATTCTACTACTTGCTAGCATTCTTTATTTCAATTATTGATTTCAAGCTTAATTCCTAAGTCGGGGTTTGACTAAGGAAAACCCCTCCCCCAACAAACAATCCATTTTTCTTTTAGGTACAGGTTCAGAACAGTGGATTGGAGTGCAGATTCGGATACCCTTTTCAGCAAAATTTCAGGATCTAAAAATAGATTTCTTGTCGAAGACTTTTTAGGTCAATTCTTACCTAGGTTGGAATTGGAAATTCTAAGTCAATGTTGACATTGACTTGAGGGTACAAATAAGAACTATGTCAGAACAAAAAAAGATTTCTAGGTTTTGTTCGTCTTTGCATTTCTATTCTAGATTTGGTCTCATATTTTCTAGAAACTGAGTGCAAACCCCCTAAAACAACATTCTTCAGATCTGTAATATTTCAAGGTTAGTACTTTTCTCCTATCCATTTCAATTAAAGTTATTGATATTTCTAAAAAATGGGAGTTAGGATTTTTCTCTTTATCTCTATCCTTAATAGGTTGATTCATTTATGCATTGATCCTTTCTTTAGGGTTAATCAATTTGGATCTTCCCTTTATGAAATTTGGGATTAAGAGGACAACCTTACTTTCTTCACACATTAAAATTATCCCAAGCATTTCAATAAACACATCTATTTCAAATGTAACATAATCAAAAAACCAATTTCTTATGTTACAATATCAATTACAATTGGCTAAATAAACCCTATGATCAAATTAATTTAATTACAAAGTCCTAGCACTTTAATTAAATTAAATTCACCCTTTTAGCTAAAATACATAAAAAATAATTAAATAATATTTGTTTATTAAATAAATATCCTCATTTCAATAATTGAATTTAATTATTCAAATAAAGTGCATTTATGAGGTCATATTTCATTTATTTAATCAAATAGGCTCTCCAAAATCCTTACATCAGTTCATAAATGGAAACTTTGAGTTAACTGTAATTCAAAGGTGCAACAAATCAGTTAATTGTTTCATTAATTCAAAAAGCCAATAGTTGATTGTTTCTCTCAAAGGAAACTTGCTATTCTGAACTGGATTTTCAAATGTTAACTATTTCTCTCAAAAGAAACTTGCCATTCTGAACTGGACTCTCATTCTATAAAAGAACTCTCTTATTTCTCATTTTAAAAAAAGGAGAATGCATTGTTGAAGTATCGAATTGCTGCTGCATTTTTAATTCAATATTTGTGTGCATTCAAGCTTTCATTTACAATAGATTAGTATCATTTCTAGATTAATCATGCATAGCTTAGTTTATTTCAAGCATTCTTAGTTCAATCCTATCTCTCATTTCTAGCTTAAGATCATCTCTCATTTCTAGATTAATCTTACATTTGCATTTCTAGATTAATCTTGAACTTACATTTGTTAGGAATAAGGTGTCTCAACCTTGTATATTTCCTTACATTTGATATTTTTCAAATGTCGGCACTTTGGACAATGTGTAAGGTAATCATGACTGAAAGGGTTATGACGGATTCCTATGATGGTCATTAATATTTGTAAGATCTAATTGTGGAATTTTCAATGATGGGTGAAGACGTGCAAGACATGTGGTGACTAATCAATTGAGTACTGTACACTCTTCTGCAATTGTGGAGTTCGGGGCATCGGCTTGAAAAAAAATTTTGGGTTCCTTTTTTCTCGGAAAATGGTAAAACCCTAATAGGGTTGCCTTTGGAAGTTTCCCTAAAAAGTGAAGCGCATGATATAAGCATTTTTAGGGTTGCAAATTTGAGAGAAGTTAGTGTATTGTTGGAATGATTTTTATGCTGTCAAATTTGTCTTCAAGTGTCGATTATCTCCTGAAAGAACTTGCATTGCAAGTGTATTGTAAAAAATATTAGTTTTGATTAATACATTGTGTAGGTTTTGGAGTGCTAGGGTTTTTTACCGAGATTTTTTCCCCAGGGTAAATCATTGTGTCATTCTCATTTTTCTATGTATGCATGTTATTGTATTATCATTCTATAATTGCTAAGGGTTAAATCTGAATTTGCATGATCCTCTTCTTGGGAGTTTAGCATAGGGAGCTATTTTTTGCACACCTAGTTTCCTTTCAGTTGGTATCAGAGCCTGGCTAGTTTTGGTTCTATTTGTTAGGGTACAGGTTTTTTGAGCTAATCTCCAGTTCAGTGGGAGTATTTTTGTAGAGTATTAATAACCTTATTGTAGGAAGAGATGGCAGGTTCTTCATATAGTAGAATAGAGGTGGACAAGTTCAATGGCACAAACTTTGAGTTGTGGAAACTCAAGATGGAAGACATGCTCATAGACCATGATGTATGGGAGGTAGTTGATAATGATATCAAAATAGTAAACATGCCTCAAGCAGATTGGGATCTCAAGGATCAGAAAGCTAAGGGTCTCATTAGACTCTGTCTAGCAGATTTTGTTCTCCTGAATGTTCTCAATGAGAAGACAACAAACAAATTATGGAAATGGCTTGGGTCTATGTATTAGGCCAAGTCCTTAGTGAACAGATTGTTCCTGAGAAATAAGTTGTATTCTCTAAGAATGGAGGAAGGAGGATCCATTGTAGATCACTTGAACGCGTTTAACATGCTGATTGAACAATTGACATCAACTGGTGTCAAGTTGGAGGAGGAGGATCAATGTATGACCCTGCTATGTTCCTTTCCAGATTCATGGGACCATCTTGTGATGGCCCTAGGGAGTATTATTTTCACTTTCCAAATGGATGATGTGGTGTCTTCGTTGTTATCCGAAGAGATGCAAAGAAAGACTTCTAATTCAACCAAGGAAGCCCTTATTGTTCATGGTAGATCCAAAGATAGAAGAAAGAAAAATGACAATAAGTCTGAAAAGGGTAGATCCAAATCCTGTGGGAAATCTAAGACTCCTAGAAAGTCTAAGGTAACATGTTGGAAATGTGGTAAGACTAGGCACTTCCATAAGGACTGCAAAGAGCCAAAGAAGAAGAAGAAAAGCCCATATTTAGATTCTGAAAAATCTCAAGAAGATGGTGACGCTTTTGTCACAGCCTTGGCCACTCATGCATCTGATGATGTGTGGCTGATTGACTCAGGTGCTTCTTTTCACATGACCTCTCATCAAAGTTGGTTTTCAAAGTATGAGGAGTTCGATGGTGGAAAGGTGTACCTAGGTGATGATTCTCACCTAGAGATAGTTGGACGAGGAAGAGTCACTATCAGATTCCCTGAGGGATGAGTAAAGGGGATCAACAAGGCAATGCACATCCCAGGTTTGGCATGAAACCTATTATCTGTAAGTATGTTGAATGATGCAGGTGTGCAAGTTGTTTTCTTGAAAGATGGATGCAAGATGATTAGAGGAGCTATAGTGCTCACAAAAGGTACTAGGAGAGGTACCATGTTTTAGTTGGATGCTTGCAATTCATAGTGTAATAGTTCTTTTGTCTCAAGGAAGAGAGCATCAGTCACTTCATCTCCACCATCTAAACCAACAGTGAAGAAGTCTATCGTAATGGGTTCTGATGGTAGTGTAGCAAGTGTACCTAAGGGTGCTAACACTTTGGAAGGAAAACTTCCTGTAGAAAAGCCAATGTTGTGGCATATGAGATTTGGCCACATTGGTGAGAAGACTCTCAGAACCCTGAAAAATAAAAACCTCATTGAGGGATTAAATGATTGTAGCATCGAGTTTGACTTCTGCGAACAGTGTGTTTATGGTAAGAAAAATCATGTTCACTTTTACTCCATTTCTCACAAGTCTTCTAGTATTTTGGATCTTATCCATTCGGATGTGTTTGGTCTTGTTAAAGTTCCTTCACTCTCCAAATCTGTATATTTTGTAGATGATTATAGTAGAAGGCATGGATTTATTTCCTTAAAAGCAAGACACAAGTTTTCAGTCGATTCAAGGAATTTAAAGCTCTCATAGAGAATCAGATTGGTAAAAGAATTAAGTGTGTGAGAACTGACAATGGTGGTGAGTTTTGTTTGGCAGAGTTTGAATAGTTATGTAAAGAATGAGGGATCAAGAGGCATAAGACAACTCCTTATACCCCACAACAAAATGGAGTTGTAGAAAGAATGAACAGGACACTGATGGAGAAGGCTAGGAGTATGCTTAGTGGAGCTGGCCTCGAACAAAGGTTTTGGGCTGAAGCTATGGCCACTGCTTTCTATCTGGTTAACAAATCTCCTACACCAGCTCTTGTTGGTAAGACACCCTTGGAGGTGTGGTATGGTAAGAAGCCTTCAGTTAGACATCTTCGTGTTTTTGGTTGTGAAGCTTATGCACATGTGCCTAATGAGAAAAGATCTAAGTTGGAAAACAAGGCTATAAAATGTATCTTCATCAGCTACAGTGTTGGTGTGAAAGGATACAAGCTTTAGGATCCTGTGATTGGTAAGGTGTTGTATAGCAGAAATTTTATTTGTAGAGATCTAACACCTTTTCCTATTTTGCTACAGCTAGATGAAAAAGAAATGAAAGAAGATGTTGTTCAGTTGCCTCCTACCCCTAAGAAGACTGAATAGAGAGACCGTGATGGATTTGATGATGAGGAGAGCTCTAGAAGCTTGAAAAATTTAGAAGAAGAGGTAGAAAAAACTCAACATTAGCCCTTGAGGAGGTCCACGAGAGAAAGAAAGTAGCCAGAGAGGTTTGGATTTTCTATGTTAGATTCCAATTGTTCTTATGCCTTGATTACAAACACTGATGAGCCTAGATCTGTGAAAGAGGCTATAGGTATGGAAGCTGCAGGTTCCTAGATTGAGGCCATGGATGATGAGATGGCTTCATTGGAGAAGAAAAAAACTTGGGACCTAGTACCTTTGCCTAAAGGATGGAAACCTATTGGAAGAAAATGGGTGTTTAAGAAGAAATTTTGTGCAGATGGCAGTGTTAAGAGGTACAAGGCCAGATTGGTTGCAAAGGGGTATTCATAGGTGGAGAGAATTGATTATGGTGAAATATTATCTCCCATTTCAAAGCTTACATCCATTAGATTTCTATTATCTCTAGCAACATTGTATGATTTAGAGGTAGAACAAATGGATGTGAAGATAATTTTCCTTCATGGTGATTTGGAGGAAGAGATCTACATGTCACAGCCTGAGCACTATATTCAGAAAGGTAAAGAGTCTTTGCTTTGTAGATTAAAGAAGTCTCTGTATGGTTTGAAACAATCTCCTAGGATGTGGTACCTTAAATTTGATGCCTTTGTGTTGTCGATTGGTTTTCTGAGATCAAAATCAGATCATTGTGTTTATTTCAAAGTTGACAATGATCACCTTCTTATTATTGCATTATATGTTGATGATATGTTGTTGATTGGGAAGGGTATGGGTATGATTTCTGATTTGAAGTGTTAGTTTTCAACATAGTTTGAGATGAAAGATCTAGGGGCAGCCAGGTATATTCTAGGTATGGAAATCAGTAGAGATAGGTCTAAAAGAAAACTTTGGTTGAGTTAGAGTAAGTATGTGAAGGCTGTGTTGGACAGGTTTAGCATGGCAAATTATAGACCATTGTGTGTTCCTGTTTCTATGGGAACAAAGTTATCTGTGGATGATTGTCCAAAATCTCCTAGTGAGGTGGAGGACATGAGAAAAGTACCTTATGCGAGTGAAATTGGTAGCCTTATGTATGCTATGGTCTATACTAGACCAGACATTCCCCAAGCAGTGGGAGTCCTGAGTTGGTTTATGGCTAAATCTGGATGGGTACATTGGGATGCAATTAAGAGAGTGTTCAGATATTTGAAGGGTACATAAGAGTATTCCATATGCTATCTTAGAAACTCTTCTGGAGCTCCACATTCAGTTTGTATTTCTGGGTTTTTGGATTCATATTGGGCAGGTGACATTGACAATAGGAGATCCACCAGTGCCTATGTGTTCACTATGTTTGGTGGTGCCATCAGTTGGATAAGTAAGAGACAACTTGTGGTTGTTTTGTCCACAATATAAGTAGAGTACATGGCAGCTACTCATGCTTGTAAGGAAGCCATTTGGCTTAAGAGACTATGTTTAGATGTTGGTGTTGATGTAGGACAGATTACAATTTGTTGTGACAGTTAGAGTGCTATTTGCCTTGTGAAGAATCCAACTGTCCATGCCAGAATCAAGCACAATTATTTGCAGTTTCACTTTGTGAGAGATATGGTAGAGGATGGAAAGGTAAGTTTATAGAAGGTAGATACAGTAAAGAATGTTGCGGATGCATTGAAAAAACCAATGGGCACAAAGAAGTTTAGATGGTGTTCAGAGTCTATGGGCCTCTCGGCCTATAGAAATCAAATCCTATTATTTCCTTTGGCTCTTACAAGGTGTTTGACAAGTGGGAGAATATTAGGAATAAGGTCTCTCAACCTTGTATATTTCCTTACATTTGATATTTTCCAAATGTCGACACTTTGGACAATGTATAAGGTAATCATGACTAAAACGGTTATGATGAATTTCCATGATGGTCATTAATATTTGTAAGAGCTAATTATGGAAGTTTCAGTGACGGGTGAAGACGTGCAAGACATGTGGCAACTAATCAATTGAGTACTATACACTCTTCTGCAATCAAAATTTTTTGGGTTCCTATTTTCTTGGAGGATGGTAAAACCCTAATACGGTTGCCTTTGGAAGTTGCCCTAAAAAGGGAAGCCCATGATATAATTGTTTTTAGGGTTACAAATCTGAGAGAAGTTAGCGTATTGTTGGAACATTTTTTATGTTGCCAAATTTGTCTTCAATTGTCGATTATCTCTTGAAAGAACTTGCATTGCAAGTGTATTGTAAACAGTATTAGTTTTAATTAATACATTGTGCAGGTTTTGGAGTGCTGGGGTTTTTTACGGAAAGGTTTTCCCCAGGGTAAATCACTGTGTCATTCTCATTTTTCTATGTATGCATGTTATTGTATTATCATTTTGTAGTTGCTAAGGGTTAAATCTGAATTTGCATGATCCTCTTCTTGGGAGTTTAGTGTAGGGAACTATTTTCCACACACTTAGTTTCCTTTCAACATTTTGAGATTAAATCCTTCGTTCTTAGATTGTTCTCGGTTGTTGGGTTCTTAGATTCTGAGAGATACTCAAAACCCCATCTAGATAGGAGGTAATAGGTTGACTCATCCAAGCATGTAGGATGAACAACTTCATATTCATTATTGTATGTGACTAATCAATAAGGACTATGTTGAAGTGTATGGCTAAGTTAGAGGCCCACATTTAGCGTATACATTTCTGGTGCCCACCATGGGGTAGAAAACTTAATTTATGGCCTCATATTTAACTTTTATTGTCAATTCTTTTTTTCAACTGTACGACCACTTTGAGAAAAATTGGAGCTCACCATCATTTCTGGGTCATCATTTTGGTTTTATACAACTATAAATATTCCCATACCCGCCCAAAATTGAATCTGTAGAAAAACAAATTTCATGCAGAGGTCATACAACCTTCTACACACAAATTGAGGCATTTGTTGTAGACCCAAGACCTGCACACAGACTGATACAAATATTTTGAAATATTTTTAAAAAATATTGTTTTTCAAATCTTACCCCATGCCCATATAGAAAATCTTCACTTTTCCCATACCGCTGTAACACCCCAAATTGGCATCTTGCAACCCTAACCAATTTCGTTGCATTTGTCACTCTTCTATATCATCAAAGTCCTATTGTACTAGGCAATTCTGAGTTTTCACTGACTCTACTCAACTTGAGCGTCAAATGCAGAAAATCCTAAATCTGTATTAATCATACATCATATTTAATTCCTAAATATCTATTTGGCTAAACAAACCTTATGATCAAATTAATTTAATTAATAAAGTCCTAGCACTTCAATTAAATTAAATTCACCCTCTTTAGCTGAGACACATGAAAAAAGAATTAAATAATATTTAATTATTAGATAAATATCCTCATTTCAATAATTGAATTTAATTATTCAGATAATTGAGAAAAAGCAATTATGAGGTCATATTTATTTAATTAATTGAATATTCTATCAAAAATCTTATTTCTATTCATAAATGGAAACTTTGAATTAATTGTGCTTTAAAGAGAAATAAAACAATTAAATTCAAATAAAACAATATTAAATCAAAGAAAGAAAACAGTTAAAGCAGGAAGAAAACAATTTATTGAATTCTTTTCAATAAAGCTTTCTGTTTTTAACTGGCTTTTCTATTTTGTTTTATTTCAAAAAGGAAAGTTTCTATTCTGAT